>CM042874.1:12012261-12121261 GCA_023658055.1 Thaleichthys pacificus | reverse complement strand
CGTTGCAGTGAGCAACACTGGTTTGTAACCACAGGTAATGATAATTTCACCAACAAATCGTTTACTTGTAATGTAATGTCATAATAAATCCTACAACGAAAATGTATTTGTGAGGAATGTTTATTTTAACGACTGAAAACAGATGCATCATAGACCAATGTAGTATGTGTTGCCCGGGCAACAGAGGCTAATGTCATTATGCTAATGCTTCAGTGAAATAGTAGACTACCGTTTCCGAAAGTAGATGTACTTCCTTAATAATATCAGCTTATATTGTACATTACACATCACAATTTTGTGTCATATCACAAAGTAAAATGAGTAAATAGTTATCACCCTGGCCTCTGCTTGTGGCGTTTCTGCAGCTGCTTTGCAGTAAAGCTATAGTTAGCCTAGCTATCCCCCAAGTTAACAGATGCGAAACGAATGTTCTGCTAAAGGTAGTCACGCGTGTTTTCGTGACGTTAGTGACGTAGTGACTTTAGTAACGTCAGTGACAGTGGCTAGCAAATTAGCCACCGTTAGCTTCACTTTTCGCCACAAAACTTTACTTGAGCCTAAAACCATGCAACGGAACGTAAATCCCAATACAAGCAACTCAATCACTACCAAGACGAAACTTTTGACACCTAGGTTGTCTAAGTAGGCCAAATATTGACTGAGTTTTAGGGGGGCGAAAATAAACATTAATAATAATAATAATATATATTTGAGAGAACAAAGGTTGTGCTCTCGCCGAAGGCTTGAGCACACCCAATAATACGTAGAAACCCTTAAGGTAGCTTCGCCGCTTCGCGGCTTGGCCACCAATTAACTTTTACACTTTCTTATTTTTTTTTGTCTATATCAGGTGATGATGCCCCTAGCCAAGGCCCTTGATGTCCTACAGTCTGACAAAATGGCCTACACAGGAGTGTTGGTGCCAACGATCTCAGTTCTCCTTGAAAAGATGGAGCAGATGAAGCATGGGATCCACCTACATCACTGTAACCCACTGGTAAATGCCATCATCGATGGGGTTAAAAAGAGGTTTGAATATATTTTTCAAGATCACAGGTTGCTCATAGCCTCTGCAGCTCATCCAATGTTCAGGCTGAACTACATCCCTTCTGAAAAGAAAACGCATGTGGTGTGAAACCTAAAAGCAGAAGTGAACGGATTACAAACTCAGTCTTCAGATCACATGGAGACAGAGCATGAAGACCCAAGTGATAACGGTGATGAAGTAACAGGGTTCTTCCCATATCTGAAATCGACAACAGTTCAGAATGAGGTGGAGATCTTCTTGCAGTCATCTGAAACCAAACTCGTCAGTGCATTCCAAAACCTGCCATTGATGAAGAAGATCTTCCTCAAATACAACACAGGAGTTCCATCAAGTGCTGCCTCTGCAAGACTCTTTAGTGTAGGAAGCGACATTTTCCATCCAAAGAGAAACCGCCTTTCTGATGCTAATTTTGAGAAGCTTCTCTTGTGTCGTGTAAACAAACACCTGTTGTGAAAAAGTTGAGTGCCCAGGCTTCCACCCCCCACACACACACACGCATACACACACTCACCTTACACCAACTCTTATTTAGAAGACTGTTATTCAATCTATGTGACTTAATGATGGATAATAAGGCTGTATGATGGTAGTGGTAGTAAAGATTGTTTTCCTAAACAGAGGTCGGAGACATTTGTAAACTCATGCATTTGTTTTTTGTGTATTAGGCGATTGTTGGCCAATAAATAAATCTAAACATATTTTAGCGTTTATCTGACTGACAGTTGTGTTGATCACTAAAATTGCATTGACTTGGCATGCGGTTTGTTTAATTGAAAGTAGCTACTAATGTATCAAGCTACTTTTGACAGATTTTTGTAACTTAGCTTGCTACATTTTTATGAGTGGTAGCTTCTGTGTAGTGAAGCTGAATTTATTGTAGAGTAGCTAGTAGCTTAGCTCACTACACATATCAAGTAGCTTGCCCATCACTGCTGATTCATCACCAACCTGCTCTACATCTGTATCTTCAGGGAGCTGTTTTTCCTGCACAGTAATTCGTCAATTTAATACAGACACTAACCATGCTTATTTGACTGCTGACATTGGTCGAGATTACAGGGATAGGCATGTTACTATCCAAGGGATCATATAAGCCTACTTATTATCAGTTAATATCACTTTTGAGTTGCTAGCCTGCTGGTACTAGGCTAAACTAGCACGGTCCCATTATGTGGGTACTGGGTAGGTTAGCTTTATCATTCTGGCTTCAACAAGAACACACTGGTCGAAAGATTGCAGACGCTAGGGATAGATTTAATACAAGCAAAAGTTACATGCTCTACTACACTAATAACTTTCAAAACATGTTTCCATTGTACAATGGGTGGCGATGTAAGGCTAGCAGGTTTGCACTGTGTGTGTAGTTTTCCTACTAGCTAACCTACAACAACCTTCTTTATAGCTACTTGGGTGGTGAAAAAACTTCTGATATCTCTCTTCTTTTTGGGTGACATTTTCCTACCATCTAGAAAGCACAAAAGGGTCAAAAATATCAATGCTGAGACCAAACGAAATACTAATATAATTTCCTGGCGTACTGCCAGCTCTCTTTCTGCAATTTACGATTCACAAAGTGTTTCTGACTCTGCCACTTCAGCCAATTAACTTAAATGACATCATCTTGTCTCGCAGGCTCGAGGGCGCATTGGTTAACTTGGAAATGTATTTTTCACTTTTCTCTGCGACGAACATAGTATAGATAATAATACGAATGAGTTTTGAAAATAGATATTAGATAAGTAGATAAGTAGATAAAATAGATAAATAGATAAGAGCTTCTTAACGAATCTGGGAAACCCGGCCCAGCGCGTTTTCGTCCTTTCCCCCCGTTTCGCTCTGGCGCATACCGCAGCCAGTGCTTCACGGTGTCAGAAAACTCACAATGAGTTTGGCCAGGAAATAACTTCCGTACAGCTCTTAACGCTAAGAGCTTCTTAACGAATCTGGGAAACCCGGCCCTGGAGAGAGAAATGAACTATAGGTCTACTTAAATAAAGTCGCCATTCTATTGAATATCAAACCATGTTTTTCTTTTTATTGTATACTTCAATGGTAAATGAGTTTTAATATGAGTATGCCAAGCTGTGCCAGTATATCGTAGCTTCGATAGGCTACAGCCAGTAGCTGAAACTAATGTAGGCCTATCCCATATGGAGGACCAAACCTGCCAAAATTAAAAATAAATTAATGAATAAATAAATGTCCAAATCCATGCATTTAGACAGAAATAAATGACTACATGTATTAATTAATGCACAATTGTCAATCAATAGTTACTTATAATTAACATTTATTTATGTATTTATTTGTGTATTCACTTATTTATTCATTTCTTTATTCATTTTTGTATTCATTTCTTTATTCATTCATTCATATATGTATGTATTCATGTATTTATTCATGTATTTATTCATGTATTTATTCATGTATTTATTCATTCATTCCAGTATTTCTTCATCTCAATATGTTAATGAGATGTGTCAATCAAAAATAGGTAGGTGGTATTTGACACACCATTGGCTAATCGTTTTCAACGCGTTGTATTCGATTATGTTAGCCTTACATCCATCCTTGCTGTCATGGACGACATAAAAAGGGCAATTGCCAGAGACTTGGCCAGGCTGGCCGATCCGATGTCCCGACTTCCTATTGTTCCTTGTAGCTGCTGAAATGGACACAGAGTTAGACCCACTTGTTCTGGAAAACTTGGAACGCGTTGCACACCAAATAGGAGTCTCAAGTGACAGCACTAGCAGGATCGCAGCCTCAGGGAGCAACTCTGCTATCGACCGTCTTTCTTCCATCTCACAATGTCACTAGCTGTACAGCAGAAGATTCCAATGCCCGTGATCGTTGTATTCAGGTTGAAAAATGCTGAAGTGCTTGCACTAGTTAGCTAGATTGAATCTATGTCTCTGGATTGATTGCAATGTCTGAACGTCAGTTTCCACGCCTACTGGCCTCCTCTCATTAGCATATTGGGAACAATGAATGAATGAATGAATGAATGAATAAATGAATGAATAAATAAATACACAAATAAATACATAAATACATGTAAATTATAAGTAACAATGAATACATAAATGAATAAATAAATGAATACAAATAAATACATAAATACATGTAAATTATGAGTAACTATTGATTGACAATTGTGCATTAATTAATACATGTATTCATTTATTTCTGTCTAAATGCATGGATGTGGACATTTATTTAGTCATTCATTTATTTTAAATTTTGGCAGGTTTGGTCCTCCATAATCCCAAAGAACAGTAGACCTAATGTGAAGCTTCTCCTGCTGGGAAACTGCCTATTAACTTTCTCTCAATGTAGCCTGTAAGCATACACATCATTGATTAAGTGGTAACCCACAAAACAACCATAAACCAACCAAAAGGTATGATTGATTTAATGTTGTTTCTGCGTTTGGATGCATCGTAAAATAACGTTGAAACAATGTCGTATCAACCAAGAATCTATGTGCGCGTTTGAATCCATTTCGACGTCGGAAAACGACGTTAAAACAACGCCTTTCGCGATGGAAAAACAACATTGATTCAACGTTGTTTTGCTAACTGTCAGTAATAACGCAAAATGTGATATAGCCCTGTGTGGAGAAGCTGCCCCGGTACTGCTGTGTTCGTCTTGGGTCCGTGTACCTTGTGGCCATTGGTTTTTCTATTTTGCAACCCGTGTTGACAAATGTAAAATAGGGCCGTAAGATCGTTTTGTAATTTTTGTAACTCAAACACACATTTAAGTATTACGGCTTGTTTTTGGTTGTTTCGTTTTTTTTAAAATAATGAAATAACCATATAACACAAATGGTATAACGAGCCATTAATCGATGTTTTGATTATTCCATATCCTTTATGCTGATATCTGCAAAAGATGAAAAATAGGCTCGTAATATCGATTTGTCCATTTCGGATGTTAGAACCAGATGATGGGGAAATGAGTGGTTTCCGTTGTTTTGTTTTATTTTGGAATAATGGAATAACCATATAACACAAATGGTATTACGAGCCATTTACTCGTTTGTTTAATTATTCCATATCCTTTATGCTGGTATCTGCAAAAAATGAAAAATAGCCTCGTAATATAGTTTTGTCCATTTTGGATGTCAGAACCAGATTATGGGGAAAGGCTTGGTTTCCGTTGTTTTGTTTCATTTTGGAATTACGGAATAACCATATAACACAAACGGTATAACGAGAGATTTACTCATTTGTTTGATCGGCCGTATTATGCGTACTGGCACAAGTGAAAAAGAGAGAGAGGGGGAGAGATGTGAAACGATTGGGGGTGTTATTACTTCCGAACACCAGAGGGCAGCAACGACTAGCTTTAAAAAATATAAATATTCCTGTGATCTGTAGGCCTACAATCTTGACGACATAGCAGCAGGTTCTTTAGTAGAAGACATACACACCAAACTGGAGGCACATGTTGACGGAGTTTGCTAGTTGATACTTAGTTAATAAATCTTTGATGAACCCTAGTTTCTTTAGAAACATTACAAGACGAGGCTCATAGTGAGCAAGTTGAGGTCATGTGGGCTACCTTTGCAGTTTACATAGAAACACAACTGACAGAGGCACTGTTGTGGATACTTTTGTCAGTTCTGAGCATATTCTATGTCCAAATTCAACTTCTTCAAAGTCCAAAAACAGCACGGAGCAGCAATGAGAGGGTTCCCAGGAAAATCTGATTTCCTTTGTCTGTGTTGCACCTTTTATATCCAACAAATTACACCCCTGAACTTTAATGAAGTGCATTGAGGCAATTGAGCAAATCTTCCCTTTTTATTTATAAGAAAACATAATATTATTTTCTCATGTAACTTTTATTCAGTTTGGATTAAATGTAGAGTTAACTTGACCCAAAACATTACATTTAAATCTATTCAATTTTGCAAAAGGCCATTGTAGTGACAATACAATTGTTGTCCTTACATCCATCAATGTACAACACGTTTTAGCCTACATCAATGCATTCATACCCTGTTACACACAATTAAAAATGTCCTTTGAAAGGAAATTGCTGTTCTGCTTGTGACGATTTGTATATCAGCCTACACTTCTGTGCTTAAAGTTAGTATACTAGCTTGAGACCACCATAGCTATGGGAAGGAGAGTGAATGCAATTAGCATTCACTAGGGGTGGCTGTGTCTACATACAATTTTTCTTGTTGTTTGTTTATTTGCATATAAATGTGTACACAACAGTTAGTTCCAACCAAGTAGGTCTACTTTAATTGGACAGGAGGCATTCCATGAGTGCTGACATTTGACGACCTCAGACAGCAGGGGGGGGGGGGGGGGGCGGCAGTTACACTGGGGCCAGAGGTTCTGTTAGAGGGGCCAGTTACATTAAACATTATTGTTGTCATAGAGTTTTCTTCACTGCAGTGCAGGCATTAACAGGCAAAAGCAGTGGCACCCCCAGAAATGTTTTATAGGAGTGGCCAGATGGGGCCACTGAAATCCTGGGGTGGCTTTCCAAAATCAAAAGCCATAACTGAATTTCGGCAATTGTATTATGCTGTTGTAGTATACAGGTTAGTTGAAAACAGCAGCGGACTGGGGAAGGGTGACAGGATCTGAGTGTGGAGATACATGGATTTATATGCCGAAATGTTTTATTTACAGTACACAGTCATCTTTTGTGCAGAATACAGAGAGAATACAGTATAGAGACTTGTTTAAACAATTGGAAAGCGTGAGAAGGTAAAGAAGTGAGTGGAGAAAAGAGAAGCAGAAAAGTGCAACACCCTCCCATTACCTTTATCTCTAATTCACTCTTCTGAGTCTCATCTGTGTTGTATGTCTGCAAACTGCTATAGTATGGGCCTACACGAAAGTTATTAAGTCATTGGACTTGTGTGGGGAGGGTTTGACAAGTGTGATGACTGTATTCCTCCTCCACAGATACCATGGGCTTGGACATGGAGTTGGACCAGTTAATATTCACTTTCACTTGATGGGTGTGACCTGTGAAGAATGAATGGCACCATGCAATGGTGAAAGGCTATAACCCAGGGTTGATTGCAACTGGTGTTGGAAAACACATGTAGTAGGGCAGAATAGAGGAACTGGGCACAAGGTACTGGTTTGGTCCCTGGTTAGTCCCCAAAAACGTGGCAGAAACAGCAGAAAATATTAGATGGCATTGCATCAAGGCCCAATTGGAGCAGAAGTCATAGGATATTTACAATTGTAGTAGGCCAATAGATCTGTTTTAAAAGTTCAGGGGTGTAATTTGTTGGATATAAAAGGTGTAGCACAGACAAAGGAAATCAGATTTTCCTGGGAACCCTCTCATTGCTGCTGCGTGCTGTTTTTGGACTTTGAAGAAGTTGAATTTGGACATAGAATATGATCAGAACTTTGAAAAAAGTATCCACAACAGTGCCTCTGTCAGTTGTGTTTCTATGTAAACTGCAAAGGTAGCCCACATGACCTCAACTTGCTCACTATGATTGCCTCAATGCACTTCATTAAAACGTACAACAGAGCTGAAAGCGGTAATTTAGGTGGGGGGAGGGAGGGTTTGGCGCACGGGTGTGATTGTCTTTTTCAACTGATACCTTCTGGCACTTTTGGCCTTGTTTGAACACATACTGGAGCCCCGTCTTGTAATGTTTCTAATAAGAAACTAGGGTTCATCAAAGATTTATTAACTAAGTATCAACTAGCAAACTCCGTCAACATGTGCCTCCAGTTTGGTGTGTGTGTCTTCTACTAAAGAACCTGCTGCTATGTCGTCAAGATTGTAGGCCTACAGATCACAGGAATATATATATTTTTTAAAGCTAGTCGTTGCTGCCCTCTGGAGTTCGGAAGTAATAACACCCCCAATCGTTTCACATCTCTCCCCCTCTCTCTCTTTTTCACTTGTGCCAGTACGCATAATACGGCCGATCAAACAAATTAGTAAATGGCTCGTTATACCGTTTGTGTTATATGGTTATTCCGTAATTCCAAAATGAAACAAAACAACGGAAACCAAGCCTTTCCCCATAATCTGGTTCTGACATCCAAAATGGACAAAACGATATTACGAGGCTATTTTTCATTTTTTGCAGATACCAGCATAAAGGATATGGAATAATTAAACAAACGAGTAAATGGCTCGTAATACCATTTGTGTTATATGGTTATTCCGTTATTCCAAAATAAAACAAAACAACGGAAACCACGCATTTCCCCATCATCTGGTTCTGACATCCAAAATGGACAAATCGATATTACGAGCCTATTTTTCATCTTTTGCAGATATCAGCATAAAGGATATAGAATAATCAAAACATCGATTAATGGCTCGTTATACCATTTGTGTTATATGGTTATTTCATTATTCCAAAATAAACGAAACAACCAAAAACAAGCCGTAATACTTAAATGTGTGTTTGAGTTACTAAAATGACAAAACGATCTTACGGCCCTATTTTGCGTTTGTCAACACGGGTTGCAAAATAGAAAAACCAATGGCCACAAGGTACACGGACCGCTGTGGCAATGAAGTTCAGGTTAGTAGTCAGATAGACTTTTGATTTAAGTAAGGGGAGTGCCGAACATGTTCTGTCGCCGTTCGACTTCCTAAACAGCTGTGTAGATGTTTTTGTAGTGTGTCTCGCGTAGGCTACAGCTTTGCAGTGAGCAACACTGGTTTGAAACCACAGGTAATGATAATTTCACCAACAAATCGTTTACTTGTAATGTAATGTCATAATAAATCCTACAACGAAAATGTATTTGTGAGGAATGTTTATTTTAATGATTGAAAACAGATGCATCATAGACCATTGTAGTATGTGTTGCCCGGGCAACAGAGGCTATGTCATGATGCTAATACTTCAGTGCAAAAGTAGACTACCGTTTCCGAAAGTAGATGTACTTCCTTAATAATATCATCTTATATTGTATATTATATATTATATTACACATCACAATTGTGTGTCATATCACAAAGTAAAATTAGTAAATAGTTAACACCCTGGCCTCTTTGCTTGTGGTGTTTCTGCAGCTGCCTTGCAGTAAAGCAGTTAGCCCATAGACATACCCAGACAGCATTTACATCTGTGCCAGATCCGTTTTCGAATCAGCAGATTCGCGCAGCAGTCGCACTCACTATGCAGATCTGCACCAAATTTGTGCCAGACCTCTATAGCAATTCTGGCTGTAACATTCCGTCCGGCAGTTGCGGTGCCGATCCGGGGAAGCTGCGCAGACCAGACGCGCCACAACTGAATCGAGTCCGCCCGGCGGGTGTGGGCCGGATCCGCGAGAGCTGCGCAGACCAGACGCGCCACAACTAACGAAACGCTTTTCCCCCGCATAAACCTGCCACTGTATCTGACTGTAGAGTGGAAGACCGCAGGCTGCACCGTCTTTGTGATTCCTCCATCAGGAGGAACCCTATTGTAATTGTTGGTATTATTATTATTATTATTAGGGTTCCTCCGGTAGGAGGAACCCTAATCAGGGTCAGCCAGTGTCGATTTTAAGTCTCCACTAAACACAGCCAAGACTACATAAACACTTTCAACATGCTACATATTATGGTATTCGTTGTATAAAAACGTCTCAATAATGTTCTCATATTTCTTTGTGTTTTTTGTCTATCCTGAGCTCAGCCAGCTAAATCTCCAGGGCCCGGTTTTTCAAAAGTAATCCACTAGGATTTTGGATAACGGATTGGTTCAAATCTTGAAAATGGGTTTTTCAAAAGAAAAAACGGATTACATAATCGGATTAGATCACAAAATCCTTTAGTTTGGGTTTTTCAGAACTTTTTTGTAGGATTTGGATCACTTTGATCCAAAAAATCTGGATTAAACTGATCCTATCAGAAGGGTGGATTCAGTGTGGATTTCATGCCCAAAATGTAATGAAAACTTGTATGAAAAAATGTATCAAATAATACTATATTTGGATCATGCAGTATCTGACAAGATATCCTATGTATTCATAAGGTTTGAATTTTATTTGTACATCCGTCAGGCTACAGTGATTAGGTAGGCTTTAACGTATTCAGCCTTTCAGTATAGGCCTACAGCAAAGTAGAAAGAGTTTGGCCTCATAAAATAATCCCCCAAACAGCTGTCAAAATTGACCAAAAACAATAAATATTATTCTGTCACAAATTTATATATATATTCATCACAATCGAAAATATTTTTGTTTTTAGAATATTTATTAGTGATGCATGCAATGATTACAGAATAACCAAATAAATGCAAAGAATGGCAATCACTGATTTTTTTTATCCAAAACAAATCCAAATCAGAAATAGTGTCTAACTATTGCGTCCCTTGTTGCACGTCCTGTTTGCTCGTTCTGGCAGAATGCAGGAGGTTGGTTAGGGTCTCCAAGAGGCTCAGGTGCATCATTGTCAGCACAGAAAGGGACATTGCGCTTAGTAGCGATGTTGTGCAGGACAATACAGGCAAGGGTTATGTTGCATGCTTTCTGTGGTTCCGCTCTCAGGTAGTTAAGGCATGCAAAGCGCCTCTTAAGAACTCCATTTAAACGCTCAATTGCACATCTTGCTCTGCAATGAGCAGTGTTGTAGCGTGCCTGTGCCGGTGTATTTGCTGTTAGAAAAGGAGTCATCAGCCATGGTAGGAGTGGGTAGGCACTGTCTCCTAATATTATGCCATCCGGTCGGTTGGTTTGGAGGTCTCTATATAGAGCGCTCTCCCTCAGGATGCGTGCATCATGGACAGACCCAGGCCACTTGACAACGCAGTTGGTGATGATGAGGTCAGCATCACACACAAGTTGGACATTGATGCTGTGCCTCCCCTTTCTGTTTATAAACTCCCATTCATTCTCACAAGGTGCTTGTATATGCACATGTGTGCAGTCGATTGCTCCAATAGTATTGGGCATATTCCCCAAAAGAAAAAAGCTGCGCTTGGCCTGGGCAATCTGGTTGTCCTTTGGAAAATAAACAAATTCATTGACCAGGCTGGCCAGTGCGATTGACACATCTCTCACCACATCACACACAGCTGATTTCACCACTCCCATATAGTCACCAACAACTTGATAGAAAGTCCCACATGCATAAAATCGGAGAGCAATGAGGATCTGGTCTTCCACAGACAGACCGTGACTCCTTTGGGTTCTGTGTTGAAGTTTTGGCCTGAGAAGGTTCACAAGGTACTCTATATCAGCCTTCCCAAAGCGAAACCGGACATACAGCTCCTCAGTGGTGTATTGCTCCAGTGGCTTGGTACGTTCAACATACACCCTTTGACGGTGCCATTATGGAACAATAGTGGGAAGTTTTAATTCTGCTAAGGATACCAACAAAAAGAAAAATTATGTTTGGATTTTAATCACAGAAAATGTGAATGCCATAGGGTCTGGCCAGAGGAGGACCACAGACCAAATCAAATTGCGGTGGAAGAATCTTAAGGCCAGGGCAACAAAGGACCATGCTGAAGCCAAAAACCCACAAACAGGCAACAAGCCATTTAAGAGGGGAGATTACACAGATGTGGTCCTCGACATCATTGGAGGTGAGAAGTCGCAACCTCTCCATGGTATTCAAGGTGTTGTAGGGGATGGCGAGCCTTGGATTGAGGAGGAGGAGAATCTGCCAGTTCCTCCTGAGGCTGATCCAGAGAGCGTATTTATATTGGATCTCAGCTCTGTTCCTGAGGAAGAAGCTGGATCCTCATTGGTTGAGCCAGTGGTAGTTGCCACAGGATCTCAGAGGAAAGGCTTGAAGCGCCCTTCATCAAACAAAGATGATGATTACAAGGCACTTCTGCAAAAAGAGACTGAAAGGGCAGAAGCACAGCTTCGTCTGGCAGAGGAACAACTGACTCTGACCAAACTGCAGCAAACCAAGGCCAGACTTGAGATCCGCCTCCTAAAGGCTACGCTCAGACAAGCTGGTCTCTCCACATCAGATGAGGAAGTCTGAAATTATTGTGGAGTATTTGACATTAAGTCATTTTTTTGTATTCAATACATCTATATTTGAAACTTGTTATAAATATCCTCAATGTACAGTGTTTGTGTTGTAGGTCTCAGATGAGCGTACTGCTGGAAGAGGATGGGGTGGGGTTTTTCTTGTTTTTATTTTTTTTATTTTTGTGTGTGTATTTTTGGGCATGTCAAAAGTAAGATGGATTACGTGATCACGGATCGCAAAAAAAAGGATTACTAAATCCGGATCAATTTTATCCGGATTGAACCTTTTGAAAAACCGGGCCCAGGTCAGTGAGTGCCCAACAGTTTTAATCACCGCCACTGATTTAAAAAATGAAGAAAATAAGGTAAATTAAAGACAGACAGTGACACGGAAAGGAAGTATTTAATTAAAGCTCACCGAGATACCATTGTGGTGCCGAGACTTGTAGGCTTACTAGGCTAGCTACTTGATGCATGGTCACCTAGGTTTTTACGATCAGCTGATTCTGTTACGAACCATTCGATTAGCTAACAAGATGATACACGAGTTCTGGTTGGTTGGAGAGTTGGTAGTTGAGAAGATTGCCTGATAAAGTTGCTAACTTTGAACTAAGCTACAGAAAAAATGTGCAAGAATTGGATGTGCCAACAAACGAAAATGTTTTAAGAAAAAAACGACGTTGATAATATAAAAAATCCAGCTCCTCCATCGACGAGGACAGGTCATTTAAAAAACTAAAGCAGATACGCGGGCTCGGCCCACCACCTAGTGCAAAGGAACGTAAATAAAAATACAAGCAACTCAATCGCTACCAAGACGAAACTTTTGACACCTAGGTTGTCTATGTAGTCCAAATATTGACTGATGCTTAGGGGGGCAAAATAAAATACAATAATAATAACTAGAGAGGGTACAATTTCAGGGGAAATTGTAGTGTGTGCTTGCTTGCGTCGGTTGCAGGTGGGTCCGTCCTGTACTTTTTTCCCTTCTAGTGATATTTTCAAGCATTTAGCCTACTCATATTGCATATTTCATTAAGAACACCCTTTGAAACAGCTGCGAACCCCCTTTGAAACAAGCTACTGTAACAACGTTGTCACTGGCAGTATATTTCAGATGGAATCGCGATTCAAACAGTACAGTCTGCTAACTGAAAATATGCCCCCTAAAACGTAAATAAGTTAGGGGGAACTGACTTATTCAAAATAAGTTTGCTAGAGGCAAGCTAGCTGCTGTTGCTCCACATTTCACTGATTGTTTGAAAGCGCCGGAAATGAGAACGTTTCTTTTGACATAAAGTTTCGCTGTGGCATTGAAGACAGTACTACACACTGCCAGTGCGCGAGCCGAGTCTGACTGACAGTGCGTTCACACTGCAGCGGAGTTGGCGGTGCGGGGCGTCGGCTTCCAATCCATTTTCAATGAAACCAGGCGTTGACGCTCGCGTAGGGCATTGTGGGAAGGCGAGCGGAGCGGAGCAGAGCGTTGAAAGTTGGATTTTCTCAACTTTATGTAAATGAGGAGCGTGAAAACGCTAGCGTTGGCCAATTGGATTGGTTTCTTGTTTCTTGTAACGTAGCAACCGTTGGTCATGATAAACATTTCTAGGTTTCACAATTTCGAGATGGAGGAGAAACTTTTCGTATGTGTCTGCACACCCAGTTCTGTTCAGAACAAAGTTACTAATGTGACGAGCCTGAATTTAAAGATTACATTAAACTAATAGTGCATGGTTGCCGATGTCGTCAGTGTTCCTAGTGTGTTTTTATAGCCTACTTTTAAATTCAGTCTCGTCACATTACGTGACTGTTCTGTGCCACTGCTAGCTCGCTAGCCCAGCCTACAAACGACTGGTTGAGTGACCGGTGGCGTAACATGTAACGTTATTCTACTGTAATCTTGCACTAGTAAAAATCCGGTATTTTGATCGATATTGTGAGTACATGAACCCAAATATGCACGCTTGGCCATGACTACAACAGTGACCTTAAAGAACTACAACTCTGTATTAACTTGTCTAACACGCCCCCGAGCGTGGGGCACTGTGGGAAGGCGAGCGGTGCAGAGCGTTAAAAAACGCTGCAGTGAACGCACTGTAAGGCTAACGTCAAAACAAGCCGCGGTGTCACTCAAATTCCAAGTTTTACACAAATCACAAAAATATGCTGACCCGCTGGCTGTCCTCCTCTAAAACCCTGCCCTCCTTCTGATTTTTGATGTAGAATTGACCCTGGTACGAAATGTAAAGAAAATACTCATCAGAGATCGACAACAGCTGACGCAATCGTCAACGGAGGCTGACGGGGCTCTCACGTAGCAAACCAAAGTTTTTACAGCAACCTACATTAAAATATCACAGTCTTCACAATAGTCATATCGTCATAACATTGCCCTCTTTCTGTTTTTTGGTGTAGAATTGACCGAACTATAAAATTACGAAAATACTAGACTACTATGACGCTTGCATGGCTGCCGCCTAGGCAGTCTCACGGGCGACCCACACTCGCTCACATTACAAAGACTTTCACGACCTAAATCAAAAATCCGAGATGGCAGTTCCACTCGAAATTGCTTTCTCAACAAAGCCCAATGGTTGGTAATTTTGGGGGTTGGCATTTTTCACTCATAATCCAAGCTCCAATTTGCGTGCTAGAACGTCTCTATCACGTCGTATCCATGCGTCGTTGCTAACGTGTGTTGACGTAGTGACGTAGGCTAGCACTGAGTACCCTTTGTTGACAGAAGGCACTTTTTGGCACAAAAAAACAATTTCTACTTAAACCATGCAACGGAACGTAAATAAAAATACAAGCAACTCAATCGCTAACAAGACGAAACTTTTGACACCTCCGTTGTCTATGTAGTCCAAGTATTGACTGATCCTTAGGGGTGCGAAAATAAACTCGCTCTGGATAAGAGCGTCTGCTAAATGACTAAATGTAAACAATAAAAAAAAATATATATATATATGTGAGAGAACAATGGTTGTGCTCGCCGAAGGCGTGAGCACACCCAATTAGAGAGGGTACAATTTCTGGTGAAATTGTAGGGTGTGCTTGCTTGCGTCGGTTGCAGGTGGGTCCGTCCTTTAAGTTTTTCCCTTAGTGATATTTTCAAGCATTTAGCCTACTCATATTGCATATTTCATTAAGAACACCCTTTGAAACAGCTGCAAACCCCCTTTGAAACAAGCTACTGTAACAAGGAGTCAGGTGGCTGAGGGGTGAGGGAATCGGGCCAGTAATCATAAGGTTGCCAGTTCGATTCCCGGTCTGGATAAGAGCGTCTGCTAAATGTCTAAATGGAAATGGCATGACAAACGTAGCCTAATATAAGTGATATCGTGGCATGTTAAGACATCATTATTGATTGTTGATGTCTTCTGGAGCAAAGACGAAGATGAATAAATCATGTCTGATAACCACAATATACTTATGGTTATGTAATGTTATGTCAGTTAACACCACAATGATGGCATTAACAATAACTGTAAGCTAGTAATAGTAAAGCAACACTCCTCATCATTATAATAGTAACATATTTTTTGCCTTATTTAATTTAGCTTGCTTTGCCGAGCTAGAACAATGACAGAGCCAGATATTTACTTAATTAAAAATTCGTATATGTTTAGTGTTTGCACCTCCCTGCCACAGTAAATTCCGTGTTTGTATAACATACATTGCGAATAAACTATTAATATTATTATGGCCAAATATCATATTCACAGATGCAAATTCATGGGAAAGAAACCATGCTATATTGCTTTGAATGGAGAGCTCAGACAGTATATTCTTAAAAAAAATGTTTTTAACAAAAGGCAATTATAACAGTAACAATCTGTACTAATTTAAATATATGTTTATATACTTTTATTCCCCCTAGCGTTAATTTAAGTTATATTAATACATGTATACTCTTAATTTTAAGTTTGCTTATTTTATTTAGTCTGTGTTTCTTGTAAATTCAATTGTATTTGACATTGTTGAAACCATAGATATATATAAACACTGTCTTTATATATATCTATGGTTGAAACTGCTAATTAAGAAAAAAAGAAAAAAAAGAATGGGGACGCCATCTTTAAATAGCAGGCTCGCTTGGTCTACTGTATATAAGTCTATGAGCCAAACAAGCTAAAACAGGAAGTGAAAATCGAACCAAGGTATGCTAGCTATCCATACAAAAACACACATTTATTACACGGAACTGAAGCTGTTGCTTTAGCTAATAATAAATTGCCAGTTATTTCAATTACTGTAAGATGAATGTTCCAAAATAGTTATCAGACAAAGATTTACTTATCAGCTCAGTCGATGTGATGCGTGCTAATTTAGCTAATCAGCTAGCTAGCTAGCAAATAGTTACAGTAGCTATGTGACACCGCGTTAATAATTTGTATACCTACCAAATTAATCTCAAACAAACGTGTCGACCTTTCCATTACCAGGCCACAGATATAATCACAGTTTTAAACAAGCACAATTTTATTGGAAAATAAAATGCAGATGATTTGGAACAGAGCCCGTCTACATTCTCTGATTGGACCTTTGCTCCAGCAGTAGGCCCTAGACCTAGAGTACTGTCAACTTTACGGACATGCGCAGCCTTGTCTCTCAAACCTGAAGTTAGGCTAGGTAGCCTAAAATGTTCTGTCTAGAATGTGTGCCAAACGAATGGGAACATAGCTGCTGAAGAACGTAACCATTAGCATACCACTTCTCTATATTGTGCTTAGCTAGCTAGCTAGTTAGATAACACCAGGTTCGTAAATCCACTGGCTAACTCGGTGGACAAGGAAAAAGTCATTCCAAATGATGAGCCACATTTCGGTACGTGTGTATTCGACTGTTGAGTCTGAAATCAGAATAGTTTAGGCAAGAGTTGTGTGCTCTTCCTTACAAGTGAAATTGAACTCCTCTTTCATTGTACTGTAACAGGAATGATGTGTTCATTGGAAATGGTTTTAGCAGATGCCAAGTCGCTCGTGGAACGTCTGCGCAACCATGACAGCGCAGCAGAGATGCTCATTGAACAGACAACTATCCTTAACAAGCGAGTGGAAGCAATGAAACAGGTAGTCACGTATCAGATTATTAGTTTTGTATGGTGTGCCAAAGTGTGTCTGAATGCCTTTTGCACAGCAAGTATGATCACAGCATAATGTCAACATATTCAACAACATAAAAAGTGTACAGCTTGTCGTGTTGGTTAATATAAAATGTAATTATGTATTGAATCATTGTCAGCTTCAAGTGTCTTTCTCTGTTCTGGTTATGTTAGTTTTTTTCCACCGTACTTATTAATTAACGTTAATAATGAGACAGTTGGATTAACAAAAGAAAATATTGGTTACATAATAAGTATTCACTCACCTTTGTCAATATTTGTTGGAATTTGGGAGTGTCCGCAACATGAATATCTCCTTCATAATGCTGTTTGTTTAGAAATTCTCCCTAAATAGAGACTGTTCCTTGATTATGACCTCAAATACTGTAGAACTATGCACTTCTGCTGTACTTTCTATATGCACTATTTGTACGTCGCTTCGGAAAAGAGTCTGGTAAATTAATAAAATGTTATTTATTTTGAATGTAACCAACTGAGGTGCTCTCTAACAAACTAAAGCCTTACAAAGCTCTATCAATTACTTGGCAGCACTGTTATGGTAACAGTGTTCTAGTTAGGGTAACAGTTCTGACATTAAACTTGTGGCCTTGTAAACCATTGTCATTAGCTGGCAAGTATTAGTGTGGAGCCCTGAATTATGAAAATAATGACAGAATGACATTTGTTTGGATTTGTGGATTCTTTCACACATTTTATAAAGATAATTTTTGCTCTCCTAAACTAAATTTAACCATGTCCTGTGTTTTTGTTGCCAGTATCAAGAAGAAATTGAGACGTTAAATGAGGTGGCAAGACATAGACCCCGCTCCAGCCTTGTAATGGGAATTCAGCAGGAAAATCGACAGATCCGTGAGCTACAACAAGAAAACAGAGGTACAAATAGTTTAACTCATAGTATTATATACACTGAAAAAGTATTGCAACTTGAATTCAGTTAAACTTTGAGACTTTGTGTAAATAAAATATAGCCTCTTTGGTTAGTGCAACTTGAGTGGCACTGTATATTCATCACTACATTGGCTCATGCCATAAACGAATGCTCATACCATGTGCTTTCCAGTAAATTCACCCTCCGGCCGGAGTTATAAAGGTGTCAGATTATTCTGACACCACCACATGAATGCAGTAGGCTGTAATGTAACTAGCGATCATGTGCAATGCCCCCTCAAATGGAATGCTGTGCCCACTCCCCCATTATTTTAGCGATATGTTTCTATAAGAGAGCTATATATAAAATGCCCCCTTGTGGAAACCAAATGCCCCACATCCAATTCATTCTGGAGCCGAGCCTGTGCAGTGATGATGCTTCTTATGTCCGTTTCGGAGCACTATAGGGTTAATATTTCAAACGACAGCTCAGGGATTTAAGTGGTACTGAAATGAGGCACCGAAATCTGCGTTCTGATTCAGTCCAGTACACACTGGTCATATAGGTACAGGCAGGGGCGTGTCTAGAACATTTTGAACAGGGTGGCCAGGCAGGGGCAAAGCCTCAGAGCAGGGTGGCCATCAACCACGTATCGAGACTCAAGTTCAAATTTTTGATCTACCCTTTTTGTTGTAGGTAATGAAACACTGCGTGTTATATCTCAATAAACTAAGCATTTTCTATTAACATTTTCCTCCTGTGTGTAGTTGTTAGTAAATGGTCACATCCTTAATCTAAATTGAGCATCAGCATATGGGATTTCCCTATTGCAAATTATGATTTATTCTAATAATTTTCAACAGTCTAGAATTGAGTCTACAGTTTCTTCGATGGATTCCGTAAATTCTACCAGTCATACACGTCAGAAACATTCAAACTGCAAACTTGAAATGACAGACTTATTATTTGTAGGCCTACTCATACATTTAGAACCATTTATTCAGTAATTTTACCATTATTTATAGATTCCTAGAGTAATAAAAAACAAACAATATAACTGATATCATACCTTTACTGTATTACGTACTTATTCAATCTTACTGATGTTCAGAGGACATACCTTGATGAGCAGACACTGCATCAGGCACTGTTGGGGGCTCATTGCTGCCTGTGTCAGTCATTTCTTTGTTCTTCAGAAAGTTCACATTGTTCAATAATATTATGTTCACCTCACGTCAGCCGTATGTAGAATTCCAATGATTTTTTCTTTTGTATTGTATGTGGAAGTAGGCCAGACATTATTAGAATAATCTGGTGTATATTTGAGATTTTTTGACACAATTTTGAAAAGGTTATTAAGATTTGTGAGGATTAAGCTATTTTCAGAGATTAGTGATTTTCTATAATTTAGTTTGAAACTTAATTGAAAAAGTAAAGGCTGAGGAAGTACACCAGACATTGTTAGAATACTCTGGTGTCCGTTTTAGGTTTTATATTCATAAAAATATTATAAGTCATAATTTTTCAAAATTGTACGGTTAGTTTTTACCCGGTCCCTAACGCGACGCTGCAAAGTAGCGTCTTCCGAATGTGAGACAAATGTCGAATATGAAACTAACTTCACCTCGGTCATCTTATGACTGAAGTAAACCGGGATCATGATTTACACTTAATATAGTAATCTTGGCAGAATAACAATACAATGCATTGCGTTACTTATGTTAACTACTCTACAAACCAATTATCATGTGAAACACTTACAGACAAATGGCATGGGTATTTAACATCTTATAAATAAAATGTCTCAGATATCGTGAATGCTTGCTAGCTAGCATGCTATTTAGCAAAGCAAGCTACAGTCTGTAGAAACTTTACATCAGGCTATTTTTGGAATACGAACTGTATTCCATACACCGAAAGTAAAGGGCTGCATGGTGTTGAATAACATCATACAAATTTCTAGCTCATGTTTAGTTTCTGAATGTTTATATCCTTACGAATATCTCCCAGCACACATATGGAAAAATCAACGTTAGTATCATCAGCGTCTTCTCTCATGCTTCTCCAGTGTAGTTGTTGAACATGCCGCTCAGCCTGAACTCCCGCCCCTCATATTTTAGATTATTTTTCATTGGCCAGTATTCATGCATATGGACAAGACTGTCAGCAAATGGCCGATCGCATGGTAGGGGTGGCACCAGTGGTGGCCAATCACTTTTCATTGGTGGCCAGTGCCACTCCCTGGACACGCCCCTGGGTACAGGTGCCATATTAGCAGCGGGTTTCGTTACCCAACCCTAGCTGTGACATTATTTTAAACTTGTTCATTTACGTAAATGTAAAGATTTTTAATGTATTGACCTATGTATTTTGATCTGTGCTTTTGACAACTACCTGCCTGTGAGTTTTGAAGTTGTGTGTATGGATTGATGAATTGCTCTTTTTGGGATCGATAAAGTTGATCTGAATGTCTATACAATGTGACCAAATTATCAAATTCTATAATTGAAGATCAGGATTAGCATCCCAACTTTAAAAAGTTAGGAGCACCAGCATAAATTTAGGATCATCCACCTAAAACGTTCATATTGTCTATTCAGCACTTCAAATTTTGACCACAAGTCAGCTCCCTGTTGTGACAACGGAATGCAGTGACAAGGAGTGATTGGTTAAAACGAGCCGTCACTCAAAAGTCTGCTTTAAAGTTAAAATCGTAAAGATGAAGTTTAACTGGTGTGCAGTAGGATAATTAGCGAGCGTTTTATAAAGCAATTAAAACATTATCTGCACTCGCACAAATGCTCCCAAATATATTTTGAGGTTGCACAGATACAGATCCCGATATTGTATCTGTGCAAGCTCAAAATATATTTGGGAGCATTTGTGCGAGTGCAAATAACTGTTATGGTGCGACCTGTCATATGCGACCAAAATGGTTGCAATTTCAAGCCCTGATATACATAAATATATGTATATACACACACACACACACACAGTTTACTGTACCTCTTCTTCCTGCAGAGCTGCGAACGTCTCTAGAAGAACACCAATCAGCCCTTGAACTTATTATGACTAAGTATAGAGAGCAGGTCTTCAGACTCCTTAAGGCCAGTAAGAGAGATGACCCCGCCATTGTTACACAGTTAAAGGAGCAGCACACCACTGTAAGTAATGCCAGACTTTTGGTCTTAACATTTTTATTGTATTGATTTGAACCCAATTGATTTCACCCACTCTGCAAGATGAATGCTTAAACTTAAATAATTGACATGTTAAATGCTGTGATATCCACAAAGGGGGGAGGGGGCACCTCCTTATTAACGCCCATGGTTTTGGAATGAGATGTCCAATAAGCTCATATAGGTATGATGGCCAAGTGTCCACACTTGGTCATATAGTGTATGTATCAAACAATGCCAGGTCAAAAAATAGATTGCAGAAGATAAAAATGCAAGGATTTTGTTAAAAGCTTCCCCATTGTTCCAATATCCTTATTTCTTGCATGCATTTCTTCTTTTTTTATTTGTATTTTATTTTTTTAGTCTACTTTGTGTGGTTAGGCTGAAACATTGTGCTCTTATAAATATGGGTCTGGGTGTTGTTTTATGCATAAGTGCATTTAAGTGTACTTAAGAAAAGTATACTGTAAAAATACTGTAGCAATGCATGCAAAACATGCCATAAACTTAATAGGAATCATCAGTATTTTCTGACAATGTAAAATTAATGTCAAAAATATTTGCTTGTTTTCTTGACCATAGAGGTTCATACAAAATGTATTTTTTCATCCCCAACCTTCAAGTGGATTCTATTAACATAAACCTGAAGCATTTTACAATGTCCCAATTGCTGATTACTTTGCTAATTAATACAGTTGTTAACGAGCATTCCAGTATTCAAATATGTTTTTATCCCTAAAATGTTCTGTATATTTAAACAGGAAATGCGGGCACACTACGATAAAATCAATGAGATGGCGACAGTGATGAAGAAGGCAATTGAAGTGGATGAGGAGAGACAATGTGAAGATGAGGAAAGGATCAAACAATTGGAGGTGAGCAGTCATTGGGGGTTTTCACACTTGGTCCCATTCAGCCCTCAAAACAAACTCAGATCTATTAGTCCGCATTTATTGCGCATGTTAAAACTCTAGGGAGGTGGTCGCAGGTCTGTCCAGTAATCCAATGCAAAGGGAATTTGACCATCCAATGTTGCTGGTTTTATTGTAGAGGAATTATGTTACAAAAATAAGGATGCAATTGCAGTTTTAAAGTCCAAATAGTTAAAGTTCACAAACAAAGGCTGCAACAAGTGGAACAGGCCCAAACGGAGACATTGTGGTTCACGGCCTCAGCACTGAGGTCAATGACGGTATTTGCGCCCGCCTTCTCCCCGTCATGCGCGTCTGGCAGCCCACAAAAAAATTAAACGCAGCTCCCACAAAGAGTATTTCACAAAGTGTTTTAGAGCTAAAACCATCTCCTAAATCTGTGGAAATGGTGGTCAAGAAGTCACTAAGTCCAAATCACTAACAATCCTAAAATGTTTGTTGCTGGCAATCTGCCTTGGAACATAAACATTTTAGAAACATTTTGTGATAATGAGCTTTTGAAAAGGTATTGTCGGGTATAGAGTTTGTCAATGTAGTAGAGATCATGGATGCAGTCACTTATAGAAACAACCCAATAACACCGAAGATCAAGGTTGACAACTCTATGCTACTTGGCCTCAGGGAAAATGCTGCTATGCAGCACAGACGAGCTAGGTAAATCTCAGCCATCTGTCAGTAGATCATACAATAGGCCCTGTGCAGACCCCACATCGACAATTCATGTAGCTGCCTTTATGAATATTTGCAATTTCTTTACGAGATGCACATGTAAGAGGCTTAGAATTAACTGAACAAATACTTGTTTAATTAGTGAGACTTACCCTACAATTAAATCTTTATTTGAATAAGGCAAAAAAAATAGTTATATGATGACATCATTGACAGAGAACCATCCCCTATCAGCCAATCACTGTGAGCATAGTTAGTAAGCTTGTTTACATCATCAGAACATTTACTACAATTTAGGAGAACTCTTAGTGGTAAGTTTTGTGAAAATGGCCCCAGAGCTCCAGATAGTGTGAACAGAAGAAGGACTGAGGCCCCATGCAGGGTTCCTGCAGGTCCTTAAAAAAAAAATCATCTTCACACTCGATCAAATTCCAGGACCCTGCTTTTTTTAAACTTTTCCTAGATATGTGTTTTATCACCCAGTATTTTTACATTTCCTAAATATGTATCGTTTATATAGTTATTATATTAATTATGTGCGAAATCACCAAAATATAAGTGATATAAGTGCATTAGTTTCACATGGGCGTTTGTGTGTTGACTGGTAGGCACAATTCTTATGTCATGACATAGTGGGTACAGAAATTGTAATCATAGAATGCAAATATGTTTTGTAAAGCGGATGAACATAACTAATAAATGTATTTAGCATAATCACATATGAGTGAAAAAAATGACTACTTTATATGACTGATAGTTTGCCACTATTTTGCAAATGGTAGGCTAAACCATTTATGAATATAATAAGGTAGGCCTAATAAAAGGAGAGGATGGCATGGGCGGGGGCTTTTATGACAACAGTGTTCACAATAGTGTAACTAATCATTCTTGAAGGCTTATAATCTAATAATGACAGGAATCTCTGTGTGTGTGCAAATTAGAATGGGTTTCGTTTCCCACGATCAGCTCAAGAACCGGGCACTCTGCAAAGTTCATATTCTGCATGTCCTCTTTATAATCGGAGTGCAGTGTTGGAGGCTAACAATTGACGTTGTTTGGATAAGCATTTCAAATAGGAGTATGAATAAAATAATGAAAAAATAATTTGCCTGCAGTTTGGCTTGCTCTGTTCGCCTCTCAGCCCCTTCACTCTGATTGGTCTTCTGGTCTGCAGCGAGTTTCCTATGAATATCTTGAGAACTGGGCACATATTTTGCAGGTGTCCTATTTATAATCCAGTGTAGTGCAGTGCCGCAATTGAAGTAATGCAATTAACAACTGTATTCGCAGTGAAATAACACTAAGATTAGTAAGGAAAATAGGGAAATTCTGTTTAGTTATTTAGAAGCAAATTTGCTTTTACAACTGATGAGCTGCTTTCAAAGGGAATGGCTAGCGAACAGAACGACAAAATAAAGTGGATATACTTTCAGTATAGATCAGTGAATTTTGTTTTGCAAATGCACAAGCGCTGTATGGTGAATTAGGCCTACAATTATGACAACTGGTTCAACCATTGTGCATGTAATGACTTCTGTTATGAACTAAATGTTTAGATGTTTGTGGTGGTAAGACAATTTAACAGAGAACAAATATAGTAAATCAGAATCAGAATTCGGTTTATTCGCCATGTATGTTATACAAACACGGAATTTACTGTGGCAGGGAGGTGCAAAACACTAAACATATACGGATCTTAAATTAAGTAAAAGTACAAAAGTTTAACTATTTCTAAGAACTAAACAATCTAAGAATACAACAATTTAAATATAAAATAAAATATATATAAAAATAAGAATAGAATGAGCAGCGTGAGTGGTCAACATCGGATACTGAGATAAGGTGGCGTATGCATACTGAATTTCCATTAGATGGACTTATAATAGTTAAATAAGTGCATGAATGTCAATGGGAGTCCTTGGCCTTGTTGAAGAGGCCAGTAGCAGATGGAAAGAAACTGTTCTTATGGCGTGAGGTTTTGGTCCTGATGGACCGCAGCCTTCTGCCAGAGGGGAGTAGCTGGAACAGGGAGTGACCAGGGTGGGAGGGGTCAGCCACAATCTTCCTCGCACGCCTCAGGGTCCTCGAGGTGTGCAGGTCCTCGAGGGTAGGCTGATTGCAGCCGATCACCTTCTCAGCAGTGCGGATGATACGCTGCAGTCTGCTCTTGTCCTTGGCAGTGGCAGCAGCGTACCAGATGGTGATGGAAGAGGTGAGGATGGACTCAATGATGGCTGTGTAGAAGTGCACCATCATTGTCTTTGGCAGGTTGAATTTCTTCAGCTGCCATAGGAAGTACATCCTCTGTTGTGCTTTTTTGGTGAGGGAGCTGATGTTCAGTTCCCACTTGAGGTCCTGGGAGAGGATGGTGCCCAGGAAGCGGAAGGACTCCACAGTGTTGACTGGGGAGTCACCCAGGGTGATGGGGGTGAGTGGGGCTGTATTCTTCCTGAAGTCCACAACCATCTCCACTGTCTTAAGAGCATTGAGCTACACGTTGTTCTGGCTACACCAGGTCACCAGGTTGTCAGCTTCCCACCTATAGTCAGACTCATCCCCGTCAGAGATAAGCCCAATGAGGGTGGTGTCGTCCGCAAACTTCAGAAGTTTGACAGACGGATGACTGGAGGTGCAGCTGTTGGTGTACAGGGAGAAGAGCAGAGGGGAAAGGATGCAGCCCTGAGGAGATCCGGTGCTGATGGACCGGGAGTCAGAGACTTGTGTTCCCAGCTTAACGCACTGCTTCCTGTCAGACAGGAAGTCTGTGATCCATCTGCAGGTGGAGTCAGGCACGTTCAGCTGGGAGAGCTTGTCCTGAAGCAGGGCAGGGATGATGGTGATAAATTGACAAATGAAGGCTACATAATAATTTGCATGAATGTAGGCTACCACAGCATTGGCAATTTGACTAGAATAGATGTGGAGGTTAAACAATTACTTCAGAGATGACAGATAATTTAAATGGTGATCTGAAAAATACAGGTACCAAAACCACTGAGAATAACTGTCATCACCAGCTGCCAGTGTTGTAGTACTCGAGACTGGTTTGACATTTCGAAGGTCTTGTCTCGGACTCGACCGCATTTTTACTCGGTCTTGTCTCGGACAAAGAGGACTTTGTATTTTATTTTGAGACCGGTCAAGACCACAACTGCGGGAATATCACTAAATTGCCTGTGCATTGTTTAATTTATTTGTTAATATGATTACTGTTATTGGATATTAAATGTCACGCTTCAAATGCAACCAATAACTTAACTCATTGCTTATTTGAAATTACCCATCACGCGTCCTTGCACCCCAAAAGTGAATGAGGAAGATGGGCAAAACAGTGGCTTTGCAAAGTGGCTTTGAAAAGTCTGTCCATATAGGACAGACTTTTCCTTTCGATGTCAAAGTGAACAAAGGTGAAAAGTATATAAATAATGTAGCAACTTAGGAAGGGAGGGAGTAAGGTTATTGTTATTGTGCAGTGTTTCCTCTAGAATTTTTTTTAGCAGTGGGGGCAGGTCTGTCCGAACCCCCCCCCCCCCCCCCAACAACTTATTGTAAATGGTCAGTAGCCTAGCCTATTGATTTAAGGTACTCAAAAGCATGTACACTGTCTGCTTCATTTGATCTTGATAGGCTAAACATTCTGTAGCAAATAATAACAATAAACCAACTGTTATTAATACAACATAATAATGCACCTAAAATACAAACGTGAGCAACGGCAGCTATCGAATCAACAGACGTGCAATTTAGCTAGCAGGGGAAGAATACAAACAACGAAAATCACCAGTTAACTTAATTTTAATTTGCAAGAGCTATAGACTAATACAATAACAGGCTTAAATGAACTGACAACATAAGTTATACGACTTACAGTTCTCAAGGACGCACACACGCAATCTCAACTGCGGTGTGAAGCGCGTGTCCGTGCTTTTCTCCGAATAGCGGGCCGCCACGGCAAAATCAACATAGAGGAAACACTGTATTGTGTGCATCCTTAAAACAACCAAACCAACCCCCTTCTTTTAAGTCCTCAGCCCCAAGATAAGGGTCCTGTATGTTTACCCAGAGTTCATATTTGGGGTTAGGCCTCTCTTTGCATCCAAGGAACACAGAATCATTCTTATACAGGATAAATGTGTTACATCTTCAATTTTTCCAACATATCCCTCCTGTTTATCCTGAATAAAATGTGTTATTCCAAAACCACGCCTACACACAGTCAATAAAATCAAAATAATTCATAAAAATAAAAGTTTGTAATATTGAATAAGACTATACAGCATTATAGTCTAGTAGTGTGAATGCTTGGGCATGACGGGGAAATCCATGGTTTGGGATAAAAACCCGTCATCACTCAACAGTGATCATTTGGCGTTTGCTGCATTCACCGGCAGACCTGGACTTCATCTCAGATCTCGTTCACCACCAAAATCAAATAGAAACAAAGATTGCAACAAAGAAATCAATACAGAAATTATCAGAATATAAGAACATGCCTACTTGTTGTCAACATGGTCATCTCTAAAACCATCAAACATTCAGTAAACTGTCAGTCAGATTTTTCTAAGACAGTCTAAACCAGGCCCTGATTGTGCTCTTTTTCTCCAGGTTAAGTGATAAGCAGTTATCTCCAGGTCAGGGAGTCATAAACCTCAGTTAACCAAACAAAACCTGTTTAACCCTTAAGTCACCCCAGATTTTGTCTCCATTTTATAGATGGCAAAAGAAGCTCCCCCTCCCCCGAAGGTGATCTCCTACAGGGCAGTCAAGACTTTAAATCAACAGACATTTCTCTCCGGCCTGTTGCTAACTCTTTTACAACCTCTGCATGATAAGACACATCACTTTGGCACAAATCCTGAAATCTCACTACATGTTCTCAATTTCTGTTTCTTTTCAAATTAATATCAACTTTCTGTAGTGCAACCACGTTTCTCAAAAACAAAACATTAAGCTTTAATGCAACTCCCAAATAATACTTCATCAAGTCACATAAATGAAACAGTATTGTTATTAGTTTGGCTTTATTGGATTTGTTTCCTCACCTCCAATAGGGGGGTCAGATGGCTGAGTGGTTAGGGAATCGGGCTATTAATCAGAAGGTTGTTGGTTCGATTCCCAACTGTGCAAAATGACATTGTGTCCTTGGGCAAGGCACTTCACCCTACTTGCCTCGGGGGGAATGTCCCTGTACTTACTGTAAGTCGCTCTGGATAAGAGCGTCTGCTAAATGACTAAAAGTAAAGTAAAAGTTCTCCTCTTCCGACAGTCTATAACTGTTCTCAAAACATTCAAACTTCTGCCCTGGAACATAACAAATCAACTGGAACATCTTTACGTAACTGGTAGAACGTATCATGATAGGAGTGTTTGTACCTACATTTTATTCCACAGAAAATGTCTAACTTATATCAAGATTAAAACTTCACTTCTGAATCTATTTACCATTTGCATTGTTACCAATGAAACGGTTAAATCTTTACTTCCATAGTCATAGCACCATTTAGAATTGTTCATACGTTTTTCAACATACAAAACAGAATGTCTCCCCAAGACAATTCCCCTTGTTTCTCAAAGTCCAATTTGCTGAAACGGATGCCATGATTGTGTATGCATGGTGATTGTGTAATCTTCTCATAGGCAATGTAGTCTAGTTGATTGAAACGGCAACCTCAACGCACTGTACTATAGGCACAGCGCAGAGTTTTCCTTATTTTGACGCAGAACGCGTTTCCTTTGTTTGACGCTATCAAATAAAGTTCACGCTTGCAATGACTCACGTGTACCATGCTATCTCCTCGATTATCACCTCTGAAACTAGCCAGGAATGACCCCATCACCTCGGGTCATTTCCAGGACTTTACATGTCAAATCCGTCATCACAATCCAGTCTCCTTAGCGGACCTCTCACTGGATTTAAGACAGCATCTCTCTCCTGTCTGCGAATTTCAGAACAAAGTAGACTACACAGTAATTAAAATTACATTCTCACAGAGGTCAGTTGAAAGCAACTGACTCGTCGTCGCCCATTCCTGAATCTTTACAACATTTCTTCAGCTCAATAAAGTTCATGCATATTAAGTTCTCTCAAATAGGGTATGCTAAAAACGTTTTTTCTTAAAGTTTTTCTTGAATAGTTTGTAAATCTATGTGCTGTAAAACACTCTTTCGTTATCTCCATCCCTCCTGTTTGAGACATGATTCATCCCATGGCTCAAATCAATACCTAACGAAATAGATTATTCAGTAACATAAGTTCCTCCTGTGAATTTACATAACCCACTATTTAGGTGACACTTCTTGCATATCTCTCAAGACAGTCTCATCCACATTTCCTATTGTTAAGACATCTTGTATAGCTGCCTCTTTGGCCACATCTGCTTTAGCATTCCCAGAAAAAATGAAATCAATGTTATCAGTATGAACTTCTAATAGAGCAAACTAATTCTTTATAATCAATATCTTCCCTTGTAGATCATTCCCTTATTCATCATGCAGGAGCAATTCCCTTTTCAAACCATAGTAAAGGGAAGACTTATGAATATTAGCAACAGTAAGCTACATATGGTACCACGGATGTCACAATACTACGGACAAGGAAATAGGTCATCCATCTTTTCTACCTTTCCCTGCTTACTGTCTCCTATCTTTTTAGCCTATTTAGTCTACACCCTATGTCTCTGTTGGCCGTTGGTTTCTTCACTGAGGTTGAGACGGGCCTTTCAATTTAAAGAACGACTCCCCTTTGTAGTCAGACTTGTGCCTCAAGACTGTGGTGAGTAACTAATCTGTCCCTGTATCAATGTCCCTTTCTTACAGTGTGACAAGCGTCTCCAAAATGTCCTCTCTGCTATTTTGACTCCAGTGGGTGTGGTGATTAGTTCCTGATATGGTCCTTCCCAACTTGGGCTGGACCAGTTCTTTCCTCTGATAACTTTAATCAATACCCAATCTCCTGATTTGACTCCTCCACTCTGGTTTACTGCTTCACCTGGAACAGAATGTAGCAGAAGATATCTCTTTTCTAGTTAGCATTTTTTATAAAATCGGTTAACGTTTCGATCCGCCTCTTCATCATGCTATGTGAAAGGTTTAAGTTGTGGTATTACTAGTGCTGTCAGTTTAACGCGTTATTAACGGTGTTAACGCAAACCCAAATTAACGGCGTCAATTTTTTAATCGCGCGATTAACGTTCTTTTTGGCTTAGCAAACTTTGTCGTTTCTTTCACATGCTGTTGCAACAACTGCTGATGTTAGAAAAACTACAACACCACACCGGATCTAGCTAGACCGGAAACAAAACAACAGGCACGCCACACACACTTGTTTGGGCTTGCGAGCCGGCTAAAGAGTAGTAGGCTAACTTTACGTTTTGAGTGGATGGCGAGCGCGAGACGCCGAAATGGATGCCATAAGATTCTGAATGGAAAGTTTACTTTTAAAAAGTTGCCAAATGGTTCCATTGACAAGACCAAAGTGATCTGTGTGTTTTGTCGTTGTGAACTGAGCTATCATCGCAGCACGTCCAGTCTGAAATGCCACATGGCAAGCACACAGCTGATGCGAATTCTCCGCCCTCTCGTCAAAGCCAGGCGATTGCAATGTTGTTTTCAATTAAAAAAAACATTTGCATTAAGCAATCCGATCCACTTTTCCATGTTCATAAGAGCATCAAAATGAGAAAAAATAATGGGACAAAAAGAAATCAAGGGACATTTAGAATAGATAAAAATGTGCGATTAATCGCGAGTTAACTATGACATTAATGCGATTAAATATTTTAATCGTTTGACAGCTCTAGGTATTACATATGATCTTCCATAAATCATTTCAAATTGTGTTAATACCCCTGCTATAGGACGGGGAAAGACTTGAATCCGCTTAGTATTTTTCCCTTCACATTTCTTTTTGTTGAGCAAACACATATACAGTATATGATAAGACAATACATCATCATTTGATATTCAACTCCTATTAGTCATGCCTAGAAATGACAATCTGTTTCTTTGTTCCCTTCTTTAGAAAATCAACTGTTAATCTCATTACTTTCAAAACTTGTCTTTCTTTTAAAACAGTTAAGTTTAAGACCTATATTGTTTCAGAATACTCTTTTTATCAAATCACACCTCTTTCTCAAAGATATGATAAAACCCATTGTCCTTATCCCAAACCAGAATTGAATCTGTATGCTTCTTAAATGAAATATCTAGACCACATGTTCTTAATGTAGCCATTAACCAAACATATTTCCCCAACTATATATATATTTTTAATAAAAGGTCAGATAGGTAGAACTTCATAACTTGCTTTGGCTGCAGTCCAAAACAAGCTAATTAGCACAAACCATCATAACCACAATTTCAGACTTAATGAGTCTTCCCAAATTATTTCAGAACAAAGGTTATAATAACCCTCTTTATGCACTAATACCATTTATTAATACAACATTATCACAGCCTAACTGTTTATCCCAAACAGTATGCCAGGCTCTGATAAAACATCCATATAAAACTTAAAATCAAAATGACAGTCAAACTCCAACTAAAAGTAGATTTGAGTTATTTTCTCATTTCATAACCAAATTGAATCTAATACCTTTATCAAAACTCTTATAAACCCTAGATTTTACTATTTTGACTTCAAATATTAGCCCATATACTTTCAAGTATATGCATAGTTCCCTTTTCAGAACATCAAAGTGTCAATCATCTCTGTTCTCGCATTATTTCATAAATTTCATGATCCACTTTAAACCAATCTTTCATGTAACCTTCTAATCATTTCCTCATAATATTTCACATTTCCTTGAACCAAAATAAAACAACATATGTGAAAAACACAGCTTCAAAATAACCCAAACTGGCAAAATGCCATCAATTGATTCCATGTTGTAGGTATGGGAAGATTCGTAAGGCCGGAGACGCTTGGTGTTTGTCCCCGGCTTGGGAAACCCACTTCAATTCTGGTTAGATGTTCAGGGAGATAATTGACTTGTTAATATCTGACTCCAATTTTAGAAATGTGCACAAGTGCGTTACCTGTAACCTTGAGCGCTAAACAGTTAATGACATGAAACTCTGTCGTAGGTAAAAATCGTCTGCTTGATCAGAGCATCGACCCTAAAGTATGCGTGTTCACTAATCAGTCGTTTATCATTACTATAATATGGATTTACCCATAGTAGACCTAGTATGTAAACCAATCACTCAGAGGCTCCGGTAAATTCCTTCGGGGCGTGGAGATCAACCGTAAGTGACTCGAGGCCTTAAGTTAAAACCTACTTCAAAAGTCTATGTTCATAATCAGTATTAGCCGCATCAACCAGACTAGATCAAAGTTTTCACCGCCATAGCATGATAGATACGTTTCAAGGAGAACAAGTAACTTCAAATGCACAATAATAGTTTATTATCTAAATAGTAAGATAATCAATACAATGATAATGAAATATCATCAAATACAAAACATACCTTCAGAGCAATGGTTAACAAAGGTATTCACAATGAAGACTAGGCGCCTAACGCACCGGAGCTGTATCGTAAACAGAACTCAAAGTTATTGGTAAAAACTTCTTCCTATATACACCCAAACCTGACTAAAATGGGGACACCGGTCATATGACTGAAAAGTTGTCTAACGCATACAAATTCAAATTGGATCATTAATCACAGGCTGCAGTAGACCAAGTGGTGCCCTTGCAAGACAAGGGAATATGTTAAACACATGTTGGTCTGCTGCAAGCACAAACTCTGTAAACCCTGTAAATGTACAAGTTACAGCAAAACAATTAGTTCTAGAATGTAATACATAAAATAAGAAACAAAATCATATCAAACATGACATTAAAAGCTGTTTAGAACAATATTTACAAGAACACAACTTTTAATGATAATTTCAGAGTCTTCCTCGGTCCACCTTCCTCTTCAACTGTTGAGACCACCTTTCCAGAGGTGTGTCATTAAGGTGTGATTGTTATTTTAGCATTCATGCAAATCAATGACTGTCCCAGACAAGTGTCTGGGTGACCAGTGACAAAGGGGCTGCCAAAACAGCCCTACAATGTCAATGGATATTTGATGTGCACGTGGTTATTAGAAATCAGATGTAGTAATAAAGTTACATTTTCAAATAAAATCAAACCCTTAAACAAACCACATTGCTTCGCCAAATAAAAACAACCCTCCTGTCTGAACACAAACTTCCCATAAGTTCCCATAACACATAAGGTTGCAAATATCGACTGAATTTCGCCGTTTGATTTCAAAATCAGCCCTCTACTTATTCTCTGACCCATATTTGAATTTGCTTTAAACTATCGTTATCCTAACTTTGTTTCATGAAATCCATGTTCAGACCGTTACAACTGCTCTTAGAATAAGTAATTCATGCTAGAATTACGCTTCGACTCGCAATCACGTCAATCAAACAATGCCCTTAAGCCAAAAGAAAATATACATTCTCCCTTTTTCTTTTTAAACCTTTAAATTCACAATTCAACAAGAGTAACATAAACCCGTAAAACAAAACCATATTCTTCAACTTCTCAAAAGTCTTATCAAAGCATGTAATAAAGAATACTCCTTTGAATATTCCTATATTATTTGTCAGCCATTACTCGGCATGCGTAATGCACGGACAATTCTTCAAATCTCAAATTTGCGGACCAAATTAACCAAAAATGAAAATATTTAATTTGAATATTTAGTAGTTTGTATATGATTTAATGTAACACTTCTCATTTCTCAATTACTCTTCGTTTTTACTCAATGAATCAACTCAAATAAACAATATCTATCAGCGCGCATTTCAAACTCGAATCAAACACACAGCCTCAGCGTGTTGGAACTCAAGACAAACAGCAAAGCGCTCTGGGAAAAAAACGTTTTCTCTTTTTCCTTTGACCAACACAGCTGGTTGGCGTTTACCTCCTATTCACTTAATTTCGCTAAAGTATAACTTTTCCAATCCAATTAGAACTAATTTATGAACCAGGGGTCTAATTTCTGCATTTTTATGGAATAACATCACACATTACTGATTCTCTGCTCATAAATACAAGTTCTGGTCTGAAAGGCTTTAAAACCTCCCTGTTTGGCTAGGAATTAGAACAAATGTTGATCAGGCATTTGTTAACCACCAAACTTCGAATTAATCTAAACTGACTCATCTTTCAGCAATAATACTCACATAATTATGCAGAATTACACCCTCTGGGATCACCTTTGTAAGATCTCAACGTAACGGGACTCTATTTTAGCCCCACCTTTCTCCATCTCTCCTCGGATTTTCTGTAACTCATATAAAATGTACTCAAACAACCAAAAATCTTGTTAGCAAATGTATCAAAATGCTCATCACGTACCATATTTCAAAAGTAACCAAATTAATATGTAAAATTCGCTCCAAATTCATCTATTTCTCTAAATTTGTGTCTTTGTCAATTTCTCAATTTAAGTCTGCGCATGCGTCATGCGGTTAGCTATCCTGGATCTCAAATGTCAAGCTGCAATTCCTTTACTAACCTGTACCCGCCGCCATCGCTGTTGAGTCAGTCTGTTAGTTTGTTAGCTACAAATGTCGTTGCCATAGTTGCAAATCTAACTTCCTGGACTCATCTTTGTCTCAGGACAGAGCAGGATGCACTTCCTCTACGTTTTCACCATTAGCCATTAGCTAACAAAGTCACAGCCTGGATTTTTTTCCCCTCTCAAATCCCAGCTATCCTAGCAATTTGTAAAGGACTTGGTTCAACAGACAGCGGACTGGCAAATTCGCTAGAATCATGTCAGCCTTCGGATTTCTTTCTAGGGACAATTCTACTCTTACAACATGTAAAACAATTACTCATGGTTATATTTACAACAGAACCTCGATATTTACAATTCTATCAACAATTAGTACTATTTTAACTTCAACATAAAAATTAGGCCTTAACAATCGCGCTTCAGTCTCGACCTGGTTCCGCATGTATACACTTCAGTCCCTCGGACTGGCTCATCATTATTTTCGATGCTGCGACGGAGTATATTCTTTTCTGTAGCCTCCTCAATAAGGCTGTGAACTTACAGGTTATATTTACTTCAATGGCATTCTCACAGAAATTAGCAAAAATCTTTCCATTTGGTTAGGTATTTAACTACCACCAAACTCAGATATATTTCAAATATCTCAGTTCTGGTCGGTCAGGTCATAACTACCCAGTTCTCCCGTCACCACATTCTTAGTAATTATAACCCCGCCTATTTACGTCACCAGTATTTCTCCTGCATCAGTTTTCAAAACACTTTTAAGCAAAATGACTTAGTTCACTGATACACCACCAATACCGGTCTCAGTTAAATATATGACGACCTATATTAGCTGCACTGGATTTTAACCGGGTCTTAGCAAATATAGGACCAGAGTGCATCTCTTCCGACTACACTGGAAATGTTCTCTCGGGAACACAAAAGTTGACTATAACCAGTGATTAGTCTTTAACGACTTCACTGCGGAGGTTTCATCCCTCGCGGTATATAAAAATAAAACCAAGTATTCTTCGACTATATATACAATTTATTCTTACCTTGTCCATCGAAAGCTGTGCCTAGTCCAATTTCGTCACCTTCCATCCCCCAGGGAAAAACTAATTGGAGGTCAACTCTTTTTAAACAACAATTATTTGCTGCGAGTTCTTTCTCCATTGTGCATGATTTCAGTTCTTCCTGGATGATGGAAAGGATATTGAAATCCGGCTCCGAAGGACCATTATGTGGGAAATATTAATCTATTAAGCATTGCACAGTCAGTCGGTGAACACGTTTAAGAAAGCTTTATTGCTTGCGGCCGGCCCACAAGGAGACAAAAACATCACACGCCATTGTGATACAAAGTTTGTCTGCTAGCATGTTGTGCTAGCTACCTATTTAAGCAGCCCCGCTCTTTACAGTCATTGGTTAAGACAAAGGCATGCAAATGTCCCATGGCTCTTCTTCATTGGCTCCCTTGCATAGACCTGGCGCGCGTGTGTGCGTGTTTACGACATCAACCCTGATTGAAACACAACAACAGGATCTCCGGTCCTGGGGTCGTAAACTCCTTCACATAGGTGTCAACAAATGGTCACCATACCTTGCATCTCCACCTATAGTCCTTGTCAAGTACGGCCCGCGGGCCAACTGCGGCCCGTGGTCCAGTTTTTATTGGCCCGCGGCAAATTCTGAAAATATAATTGAATATGGCCCGCGCAAGAAGCTTGAGCTCAACTTTGTTGCACTTCTCAGTTTCAACACTAGATGGAGCCCAGCCACAGAAATGAAATTAAGCGAAGAAAAACTTTTCCCGCGAGTCACCAGAAATGGCAGCACCGAAGAAACGCAAAATAGCAAGTGAGTGTAGAAGATTTCAAACACGGTGGGAAAATGAGTATTTCTTTAAAGAAATCAACGGAAAGTGTGTCTGTTTGATTTGCAATGAAGATGTTGCTGTGATGAAAGAGTATAATGTCCGTCGGCACTATGAGACCAAACATCAGAGCTACACATAGTACACCGGTGCCGAACGAACACAGAAAGTCAAGCAGTTTTTTTTTCGTGCTAACAAAATACAGGAAAACGCCACAATAGCAAGTTATGAAGTCGCTAAACTTATTGCCCAGCATGGCAAACCGTTTTCAGACGGTGATTTCATAAAGCAGTGCCTCATCAAAGTCACAGAAATAATGTGCCCAGACAAAGTGCCGGATTTCAACAATGTGAGCTTATCCAGAAATACAGTGGTGCGGAGAATCGAGGACTTGTCAGCTAACTTGAAACTTCAGCTGAGAGACAACGCTTGTGCTTTTGATTTGTACTCGATAGCATGCGATGAGAGCACAGATGCCACAGACACCGCGCAACTGTTAATTTTTTTGCGGGGAGTAGATGATAATTTTTGCTGTACGGAGGAGCAGCGGTTTTATTCGCTGAGATCAGAAATCGATCGTTTTTAAAAGAGAAAGGCCGACCTCTTCATGAACTAACTGACCCTCTGTGGCTGGCCGACCTGGCATTTTTAGTTCATCTTACGCACCGTATGAATACACTGAACAAGAACCTACAAGGCAAAGAACAGCTGGTGCCACACCTGTATGCGCACATGAAAGCCTTCTGCACAAAGCTCCGCCTGTTTGAGACACAACTACGAGGCTTTAATGCTGCACACTTCCCTGCGCTGTCTGAAATCAAGTTTGCTTTTCCGAAGGCTGACCTTTCTGCTAAAAAGGAGAAATATGGGTCTGTGATTGCATCTCTCGTGACAGAATTCAACCAGCGTTTCCAAGATTTTCATGTCATTGAAAAACAAATCAAGCTGTTCTCGACCCCCTTCCTGGTGGATGCAGAAGAAGTGGAAGAGAGTCTGCAGTTAGAACTGATTGAAATGCAATGTGATGATTATCTGAAGAGTCAACATCAGCTTCTTTCCCTACCTGAATTTGATCAGAGTTTGAATAATGTCAAGTTTCCTCTGATGAGACGCCAGGCAAAAAGAATGATGAGCCTGTTCGGCCAACATACATATGTGAACAAACATGTTCTCTGTTAAATCAGAACAAAAGCAGACTGAGAACTAGAATTACTGATAGCCATCTCTGTGAAGTCCTTCGTGTCTCAACCACCAAACTTTCTCCTGACATGTCAGCCATCCTTCAATCCAAAGGACCGCATCACTGCTCCCACTGAGTGCAATGTTCGGTAAAAGTAAAGTTGATTAAAATTAAATATAAGTTCAATAAATAAGTAATCGAAAACTAATTTTTATTTTAAACATTTATTTAAGGGGGTAAATAAACTTTACTTTAACCCAATGTTCTTCACACTATAGGCGAGTTAGAAATACACACAATATTCATGCCTCAATATGTCACCTCTAGTGTGTGGCCCGGCCCTTTGTTTATTTTTCTGTATTTGGCCCCCACTAAAAAAAGTTTGGACACCCCTGCCTTAAAACAACCAAACCAACCCCCTTCTTCTAAGTCCTCAGCCCCAAGATAAGGGTCCTGTATGTTTACCCAGAGTTCAGATTTGGGGTTAGGCCTCTCTTTGCATCCAAGGAATACAAGGAACACAGAATCATTCTTATACAGGATAAATGTGTTACATCTTCAATTTTTCCAACAGTGTTTGAGATGTTCTCTAGTGTTGTTGCTAATGATACTTTAAGATATTGTGTCTGTAAATAGTATTTCCCCCCCAAATCTATGGAATTTTACAAAAATATTTTTAAAGGCTCACAAAATGAGTTTTTCCTCATACTCTGAGCCAGAAATCTCATTCAGTAGCACTTACATCAAACTTTCCATTTAGATTCCTATCTATATTCAGAAGGTTTTGACAAAGGGGTTTATTTACATATAATGTATAGCCTGATTTATCTAGTATTTTATCCATAAAACATGGTGAAATTTCTTTTTATGGCTGTCGACAGTATTTGCTGATTTTTGGAGTGATACAAATAGATATAAAACATGTCCTCTGTAAAAACCTTGACTCAAATGTCGATTCTCCATTGTTTAGATTTATGTTCTGGAAAACTATGCATATTTTATGAAATTATGCCTAACTTGCATATAATTGACATTTTTTAATAAAATATTTCGAAAACTTGTAATACATGTATTTTTGTCTTGATGTAAGTGATCAACTGGGGAAGTTTCATGGTGATATGTTAGTTAAAACTTTTAGCCAATTCACATGTGGTGTCTGTTACTCATTTTCTTTCAGATGGAGAATAATGGTCTTCGTGAGTTGTTGGGAGTCAGCCGAGAGGCCTTCTGGGTACTGGAGAGAGAGAATGCCTCAGATAGCTCTTCACTGTCGGCCCTTTTAACTAGGGCTGACATCAACCTTCGGAAGAGCTAAGCCCTGTAGGACCTTCCTCCCATTCCATCCTCCCAACTCACTTCTAGTCCCACAGACTCAGAACACTGCACCACAATGCAGTGGAGCTACATACACTTTACATGCTCATGAGACAAGTGGCAAAGCCTTTCTTTAATATTGTTGTGGCAGATGTCTATTTTGTTGCATGTGCGAATTGTGTTACAAGTAGTGATATGGAATAAAACGATTGAATTGGGTGTCAATTCTTGACCATCTGTGCCGTGGTAATTGTATTGTATTAAATTGTAATAGTATTTATTTTTTATATAGGAGGGTGTATACTTTTTTCTGACCAAGGAATGGTACCATATTTTTGGGAAAACAAGCTGCATTTTCTATAACCCGTACCCCACCAGAATGGGAGCTTTGTGTTTATAAATCAGATTTTAACCCGCACTTAAAAAATGCGGCACTTGATGCGGGAACAATGATACCAAGCAATGCACGAGTAAGCGATCTTACAGGATGCTGTAACACACTTCGGTTATGGCTAGTATGTCCATGTGTGGCAAAATCCATTGTTATGTCTACAAAATTATTTTAGATATAGTTTAAGTTTAGCTAGCTGGCAAATCCTGAGGAAAGCCTACCGAAGTTGAATTAGCCAATGTCGTTAGCGATGCTAGTGTGACGGGTATGTAACAGCTGTAGCCACGCTCCGTCACGACAAGGCTCGTTCGCCACTCACTGGGCTCAAACGCACGACCTCCGACTTGCCATGCGTGACCACTACCAGCTACGCCAAAGAAAAGCTAGCTCTTCGTTGACGCGGGTGGCCTGTTACATACCTGAGGAGGGAGTTTCACGGGTTCACACCCGTTACACTAGCTAATATTATGAAATGTTATGTTCTACTAGCCATTTGCCTACTTTAGCAAGTCACTGTATTTCCAAGCCCTGATAGTGTAACTGAGACGACAGTAAATAATTCCTCTTTCAATAAGCCCCCGTTCCAGTGTTGAGCATTAAATTAGCTGCACGGTCTGTAGAGATCCTGGGACAAAGCCACTTTTTTGTTCTAAAACCAGGCTAATGCCGCTTCGAAAAATAAGCTGTAGCTATAACCACAAGAAAACAGTAAAATCGGGGTACAACCCGCGGTTTTATTTCCGAAAATACGGTGGTCTAGACATTTTGTGTTGAGGATTATTAATTTATTTGACAAACATTTACACATTGTGGTATCATGAGAGGCAAGACCACTGTGCGGGTTTTGGTGTCTGTAGCTTTAAATGCTAATGAGGAGCGGAGGGGCGGCACCATGCGCTAATGTTTACAATGGATGTATCGCAATGGATGTATCGCAATGGCTGTAACCGCGTTGCTGTAAGATGCCTCGAATTTGCCCATTCTCATCTGATAACCCTGGTTTGCCGAGGTACACACTCAGTCATTTCAATGAGGGGAAAGGTGGATATCGCGCGCGCCATAACACCAACAGCAGAACGGTTATCCAAATAACAAAGAAGTGTACAACACTCACGTACAGCATGTGTATTCACACACATACTTGATGCTATCTACCTTTCCATAGCTACATTAACTCAGCTGTTAGCTGCAGAGCTAATGTTACAGCCACATTCTAAGGGTAGCAAGCTAGGTAACCATATACAGTAAAGCTACAAAATGATATAGCGTTAACTTACTTGTCCGAGGTTAGTAGCTGGACGTAGGAGAGTTAGTACTGATCCAGAATTTAATTTCAGCAAGGCCAATTGTGTATTAGCTCAAGTTGAGGAAACAGTTGTGGCTGAAGTGTTTGGCGCAGACATACAAAACAAATGCGCCTACAACAGAAGTTGTGTAGGCGCATTTCCAGCGAAAATAAAATTAAGATACTGATTGTTTAGAGGCTCGGATGAAGGAACTACAAAAAGACTTGTGTGTTGATTTGTACATCCAAGCACTGAGCAACTGTTATGCTTCGTTCGTTTGCTAGCCATGATGTCTCTGCAGGAAAACACAATATTGCACTCGCCCTTGCACGATCGTAGCTCAGTTCCTCATGGGCGGGCCGGATTATCTGGGCGGGCACAGCAGAGAGAAGGGCGGTAGCCTGGCTCCTTGTGACGTCAATAAGAGGAGATTTTCAAACTGAGCGTTTGAGCCTTCATTTTCTCAAAGGCGGAGAAGAACACCCAGGGCTTGGTTTACACCTATCGAAAATTCTAGCCACTGGGGGACCAAAGGCAGGCTAGGGGAACTCATATTAATGTTAAATAACCTCCTAAAGTGAAGTTTTCATGTCATGTGACATTTAATGTAAGTATAATCTTGGTCTGTGTTGATGCGTCCTAAGACTAGATGAAAGGCAATCATTATATTAAGTTAACACATTTTGTAAATCAGCACAAAGTTGAAAGAAGAGCTCGGCGAAGTCAAATAAAGCCGGGTTTGCGCTAATGCGAGCTATAACGCTGCTCCATTGACTTCTGTGTTAAGGAGCTAACAAGTTAGTAAATAGGCTAGCGTCTGTATGTCGCGGTCCACAGTCCACATTTTAATGCATTTACTCGCATGCATTAAAATTGTGTAGTAGATTTAAAAATGTGTTGTATCTTTTTAGGAAACAGTTGTCAACAAAAGGGACAGCCCTAAAACCTTAATATTTGTTTTTCTTTACAGATGTTTGTGGAAAGAGAAGACAGCCAGTTAACACAGACCTGCTCCAAATGGCATAACCTTTTGAGCTTTGGCTATGAATATTAAGTGTGTGTGCTGAATGCATGTTAATAAATACATTTGACTGATTTTCAGTGGAGGCCTTTATCAGCGGATATAACTTAACAAAAATCTGTTACTTAAATAAGGCATTCATTTTCACAGTGTTTGCTGAAAAAGAAAGGAACGTGCAAAGAAAATAAACATTGATCAAACAGCAGTGAAGCTTAGCTATATCTGTATCAAACAAAGAACTTTGGGAGCAGTTACACTTAGGCTGTTCAAACCTTTACATGTACTCTCCCTCAAATCCACCTCTGAGCTGGGATCAGGGTAATCCTGATTTTTAGGATCAAACTGATCCAGATTTCCCACTAAAGTTTTGAAATACTCAACAGCAGTCTTTTATCCAGATCAAAGGCAGGATTGGATTCCCGAATCTGAATCTTCAGGATCAGATTTGCTTTGAAATACCAATTTTTAGGATCTGATCAGGATTTAATCCAATCCAGGAGGATTAATCCTGTGGGATCATTTTGAAATACCGGCCCCAGGTCATCAAACCATGGGAATTATTTTTTTTCGTCCGATGAGCTACCACTTTTCCATAGAACATCACGCACTTTTATGTATGGCTGCCTAAGCTTTTTTTTAACTTTCAACCAACAATGGTCCACTGTGCAATAATGATTATACTGAAAAATTATTTCAGTATATCACTAAATAATTTAAATACCACGCTATTCTTGTGTGTCTCCACAAGTATCTCTGCAATATGATCATCAGCTCATATTTGCAGAAGAACCTTCACTTCATCATTCCCCCACGTTTTCCCCCAACTAATTTTGCTGCTATGAGTGGCACGACTGTCTCTGCCAAGTGTCATCATCTTTTTCAACCCACAATGCACTACATTTTGGTTTGCTTCCTGGAATAGGTCAATATTATGTCCGATTACGTTCACACCTAAAGCGAACCGAACCATGGTTCACTTGGAACCGGACCGAGTCCCGTTTTTTTAGGGGGACCATGGTTCGGTTGTTTGGTCCGCACCAGAGTTCGAATGCGTGTTCTCACCTCTCCAAACGAACCGGACTTTCAGAGAAAACGGACCAAGGTCCGATTGAAACGGACCAAACATGTCAGGTGTGAAAGCACCCTTATACTTCGGAACTAGCCTGATCCGTGTCAGGCTAAAAGTCAAGCTAAACTAAAATGTGTTGCAAATAATTTCAAACAGGCGGAAACAGAATCTCAAAAGACAGTTCCGTCCAGTAAATTCCTGCGCGCAAACCACTTTAGTCCTAGCCTGGTCCTAACCAGACTCTCGTACATTTCATTTGTACAGAGAGTCTGGCCTCGCTCCATTGACAAGCATTGACTTCCTTGTAGGCGGGTACTTGAAGTTTAAAACTATTGGATCTGCCCAGAGCCACTCTGATCTGCCATAACCAATCGCTAGCGTTCGCCTTAGCCAATTCCTTCACCACTACTGTAACAGAGCTAGCTGCCGTAGCTGGAAAATCAAACTTTTCAAACCAACTTCATCAACATCAACCTAACCCTAACATCAAACCGGCATTCGACTATTCGGCAGCGTTGCCACAACGGACCGAATGGCTTTCCTCGCATCTTTCTCCGCCGCCATTACGGAACTACAACACAAACTAGCACACGACACCAACGTCATCGTTCTCAGCCACTCCCTCTGTTCGCTTATTGGACAGATAGAAAATCAACCTGCAGAATCTGACTTACGGACCTCATGGCCAGACTTATGTACAGAAGCAAATAAATTTGAGCGGAAGTACTTAGGACGGCAGAGCCAGGCTACTTTAGTCCGTGTTCGGAAACGTAAATTCAGACTTTTTGAAGTGCAGACATTAATGATTTAGCTACATGTTTACTTCATCTCCAAAAAATATATTAATTTAAATTAACAAGTTAAGAAATAATGTCACTTTATCTGTTTTCAAAAGCCATTGGTTAATTGACATAAAATAAGGCCTTAGAAACTAAGCAGAGTGTCAAGACAAGTTACAATCAATTATGGCGTATCCGTTCTTTGACAAGCCTGTGGTGGATGAAGGTGCTCAGATTATACAAAGAGCGTTTATCCCACCAGCCCCAAGGGTCTTCAGAGACAGAAGTAATGCTTCCCTGACCAGTATCTGTGGAAGAAGTATAGGTTCAGCAGGCCCAGCATAGTTTATCTAGATCTTTCTTCTTTTTTTTTTATACATAAATAATATATATATATAAAATAACACTTTAGCAACTCTTAAGGATGGCAATGAACACATAAGAGCAGCCTACCATCCTTTGTAGAAAGTAATAGAAAGGAGAGTAGACTATAATAGTAGAAAGGAGGGTAGTAGACTGCAGTCTATGTAGGTAGGCCTAGACTATGTAGTCTGCTGGAATCACACACAAGGAAGCAAACTCACTGTAGCTAAGCCTTGACACTGTTCAGTCTGTCTGCATCTGTCTATGTCTTTGCATGTGGGACATTCTTGAACGGGCAACTATGCCAGGAAATATGAAGGGTATACCTTGCTCCAAAGCAGTACCTGAATATTATCATTAGTTTCTCAAGTAATCTTGAAACACAAAGAATCAAGGAGATACATGAGGCCCCAGGTTCTTCTGGCGTTGACCTCTCTTTGCGCCAGGTACGCTCTCCCTCCTTTGGTGGGTGGGTCCGGCCTTTTGTTCTCTCTCCCTCCCCCACCTGAGCTCCCGCCTCAATCAGGGGACGGAGGTAGGTGCACCTGGTGGCGTGGTGCCTTCTGGGTGTAGTCCTCTCGGCAGCCATCTTGTATGGCGTGCAGAAAGGGACATGGAGAACCTGCCTAGGGAGACTGTCGTGTTATGGGGGGTGATTAGTGCCCTCACACACCTGAACAACATACAACCGTCGCTACGCCTGACAATGATGGACGTCGCTACGCCAAGCGTCTGACAATGATGGAAGTTGCTACGCCAAGCGTCTGACAATGATGTAAGTCGCTACGCCAAGCATCTGACAATGATGGACGTCACTACGCCAAGCGTCTGCAATAATGGACGTCGCTACGCCAACCGTCTGACAATGATGGACGTCGCTACGCCAAGCGTCTGACAATGATGGACGTCGCTACGCCAAGCGTCTGCAATGATGGACGTCGCTACGCCAAGCGTCTGACAATCATGGACGCCGCTACGCCAAGCGTCTGACATTATGTGGTAAGTTAGCTATGCTATTATGTGGTAAGTTAGCTATAACCGGTCTCAAGTTGGCAACTGTATGCTAAGTGGCTAGATACCTATCAATGGGAGAAAAACATGAAAGTACATGATCAAGTGTGGCTATTTCAGCTAGCTAGGTTGGGCTGTATTGGCAGACCTGAATTAGACTCCGAAATTACCATAGAAAATTGTGTTGTGTGTAAATATAGTTTGAAGCTTTCATGTCATGTTTGGTATTAATTTCGTATTTTATGCATCACATGATTCTAGTAATGTTTTCAGTGTTGTAAAATGTATATTTGCTGGTTTGATAGCCTAGAGTTTTGTCGTGCAGAGGCTCAACATGTGTTAACATATTCTCTTGTCTTGCAAAGGCATATTTGGCTTACTGCAGCCAAGTACCGGTGATGGGCCATTTGAATTTGTATGTGTCAGGCAATTGTTTCTTCATACAGTCAGCGTCGCTATTTCAGTATGCAGGATGGGTTTACAAAAGGAGAAGCTAAACCAATCACTGAGTTTGATTAGCCTCCTATACTTGCTCAGGTTAGGTGCATTATGTTTATTTGCATTTAAAATACCTTTGTTATTGTTTGCTCTGAAGGTAGCGTTTGTTTCTGTATTGATTTTGTTACATTGTCATAATGTATTGATTATCTTACTATTTTGATAATAAACTATGTTTTTGCATTTAAAGTTACTTGTCCTTGTGCCTGCTTTCAATGTTTGGACAATATTATTTGCTGGAGTCCTAAGTCACTATCAAGAGAGAGCCTTTTTATGTGTCCCTGACAAAGAAGAGGTGAATATGAGTTGTATGTGCTGGTTTTAAAATGTAATACCATTTCATGTATTTTAAGTTGTTTTGTGTCCACAGGATTGGTTTTCACCACTGTTCTACCATTTAGTCTGATTGTTAGCTGAGTTCCTTTTCAAGTCTTTTATTATCAGATGCACAGAACAACACAAGGTCAGACTGGGCACTGAAATTCTTAGGACACGACAACGCAAAGCAACCTGGCATAACATAACATATAAGTACCCTGAACATAGATTACATTTATGATAAGAAAATAACAACTCCTAAATATACAAAATAATATACAATACAGTATACTAAACCTGTAATAATACACATATTAACCTACACTAACTGTATAAACCTATACTAACCTAAAGACAAGTGGGGTAACAATTAGTGCAATATTGCTGATAGTACAACCAGTAGCTGAAAGTGACAGTGTGTAAAGTGGTTAGTGAGAAAGTGGTGAGAATGTGTCCATTCAGAAGCCTGATGGCCCTTGGAAAGAAACTATTCTCCAGTCTGCGTGTGCGAGACCGAATGCTTCAGTATTGCCCGCCAGAAAGCAGCGGGGTAAAAAGACTGAATGATGGGTGGTAACAGTGTCTTCGAATCCAGCCAGCTTTCCTGAGGCATCGTGTGTGGTAGGTGTCCTGTAGGGCTGGGAGCTTCCTGCCGATGATGAACTCAGCAGACCTGACCACACTACGTAGGACCTTGTGGTCCCTGTCTGTGCAGATCCCATACCACACTGTGATGCAACCAGTCAGTATGCTCTCTATTGTGCATCTATAGAAGTTAGTGAGGATGACTGCTCCTCCTCCTGCCGCCTCCTATAGTCCACAATAATCTCCTTATCTTGCTGACATTGAGAGGTTATTGTCCTGGCACCATGATGTCAGGGTATCAACCTCTCTGTAGGCTGACTCGTCACTGTCAGAGATGAGGCCCACAATGGTTGTGTCGTCAGCACACTTAACAAGGAGGTTGGGGCTGTGCATTGTAGGAGAGGGCTGAGCACACAGCCCTGGGGGGTGCCTATGTTGGTGATCAGTGTGGATGAGGTGCAGTCACCGATTCTCACCACCTGTGGCCTCCCCGTCAGCAAGTGGAAGATCCACTTGTGGTGCTTAGTCCCGGGTCCACAAGCTTGGAGACGAGTCTGGAGGGGATGATGGTATTGAATGCTGAGCTGTAGTCAATGAACAGCATCCTCACATACATATTCCTTTGTCCAGGTGGGAGAGAGCAGTGTGCATAGTCAGGGTGATGGCATTGTCTGTAGACCTGTTGGACCGGTATACAAACTGCATAGGGTCCAGGGTGGGAAACAGCGATGAGCAAATTAATGTTTTGACTAGCCGCTTGAAGCACTTCATGATGACAGAGGTCAGTGATATCGGGCGATAGTCGTTCATGCAGGTGACCTTGGTGTTTTTGGGCACAGGGACGATGGTGGTCCTCTTGAAGCAAGTGGGGAGTACAGACAGGCTGAGGGAGAGGTTAAAGATGTCTCAGTTAAATATATGTAGCCAGGTGGAAAGTGGGGCAAGATTTAAATAGCTAGACCGCCTATCAAAGGTGTAAATGATAGCGATCCAATGTCATGCTGGCCCTTTAAGAGACAGGCCTACAAGTTACCATTCTGCCCGGTAGCGCCGCGAGAGGTCAGATGGCGTTAATGCAATGTGCAGTGCAAGCGAGGTGGTGCTTAGGCAGAGTTAAAATATGATCATAAAAGTTTATAGAACTACAAAATAATAGGAAATATACAGTTGTAATAACATACAAAGCTGTGTATATCGGGTTGGTGACACGGATGACTTTGGGTATCAGAGGATAGCTCAGATCCGAGCGGAAGTACTTCTCCTCGTGGAGAGCTAATTTCATCACTGTTCCGCGAAGAGCGTAACGGTGCGTTCACACTGCAGTGGAGCGGGCGGCATGTCGGCTTCCAATTCATTTTCAATGAAACCAGGCGTTGACGCTCGCATAGGGCATTGTGGGAAGGCGAGCAGAGCGTTGCAAGTTGGATTTTCTCAACGTTATGTAAATGAGGAGTGTGAAAACGCTAGCGTTGGCCAATCGGATTGGTTTCTTGTTTCTTGTAACGTAGCAACTGTTGGTCATGGTAAACATTTCTAGGTTTTACAATTTCAAGATGGAGGAGAAACTTATCGTATGTGTCTGCACACCTAGTTCTGTTCAGAATAAAGTTACGTAATGTGACGAGCCTGAATTTAAAGATTACATTAAACTAATAATGCATGGTGCAGGGTTGCCGACATTGTCAGTGTCCCTAGTGTGTTTTTATACTTTTAAATTCAGTCTGGTCACATTAAGTGACTGTTCTGTGCCACTGCTAACTTGCTAGCCCAGCCTACAAACGACTGGTTGAGTGACCGGTGGCGTAACATGTATTCTACTGTAATCTTGCACTAGTAAAAATTCTGTATTTTTACACAAATGTTGTGTAAAAGTGGTATTTTCATCGATATTGTGAGTACATGAACCCAAGTCTGCACGCTTGGTCATGACTACCCTTACAAAAAAGAAGTATATTAAAGTATACTATAAGTATACTAAAATATGGATAGTACACTTTTAGTTCACTTTTGATATACTTTTAAGAAGTATGCTTTGAAAATAGTTCACTTTTGATATACTTTTAAGGAGTATACTTAGAAAATAGTTCACTTTTGATATACTTTTAAGTATGCTTTGAAAATAGTTCACTTTTGATATACTTTTAAGAAGTATACTTAGATAATAGTTCACTTTTGATGTACTTTTAAGTATGCTTTGAAAATAGTTAACTTTTGATATACTTTTAAGAAGTATGCTTCGGAACAGAAAATTGTATACATTTCTTCTGGAGTAGGATGTACGTTTTCTATTATTATACAGCAAAAACAGTCAAAATACTTTTTAAGTACATTACAGGTTAAATTCTTTAGATCCATCTCATTCTAATTATTCATGTCTAGGAAAATCTATTATGCATTGCACATTGAATCTTTTTTCGTACTGAAGCTGTAACCTTAATTACTGCAAAAACATTTTGAAGCCCTATACTCTTATACTAATTATTAATTGGAGTATTAATGGAAAAAACGAAAAAGCTACTTGAGAAAGAAGCAGACAGAAGGGTTGCATTGTGCATTTGAAGGTTATACTGTCAAACTGACTGAAGAACGAAATAAGGACGTGAAAAAATGAAGATAGCGTGGCTCATTGGCTGGTCAATTCCCATGATGCAAAATTTGCCAATAAGTTTGCCGTTTGTTCGAAATACAAATGTAACTTCATGAATTTCGTTTTTTTAATGTGTCTGCTTAGAATGTAGTGTTTTGTTGCGTGGTAATTGGGTGTGCTTTGCCTTTGGCAAGGGCACAATCTTTGTTCTCTCACATATATATTTATTGGGTGTTCTTTGCCTTCGGCAAGGGCACAACCTTTGTTCTCTCACATATATATTATTATTATTTTTTTCTTTTCTTTTTGCCCCCCTAAAACTCAGTCAATATTTGGCCTACATAGACAACCTAGGTGTCAAAAGTTTCGTCTTGGTAGCGATTGAGTTGCTTCTATTGGGATTTACATTCCGTTGCATGGTTTTAGGCTCAAGTTAAGTTTTGTGGCGAAAAGTGAAGCTAACGGTGGCTAATTTGCTAGCCACTGTCACTGACGTTACTAACGTCACTACGTCACTAACGTCACGAAAACACGCGTGCCTACCTGTAGCAGAACATTCGTTTAGCATCTGTTAACTTGGGGGATAGCTAGGCTAACTATATCTTTACTGTGGGAGTAGTGGGAGTCAGGTGGCTGAGCGGTGAGGGAGTCGGGCTGGTAATCCGAAGGTTGCCAGTTCGATTCCCGGTCATGCCAACTGACGTTGTGTCCTTGGGCAAGGCACTTCACCCTACTTGCCTCAGGGGGAATGTCCCTGTACTTACTGTAAGTCGCTCTGGATAAGAGCGTCTGCTAAATGACTAAATGTAAATGTAAATGTAAATGTACTGCAAGGTAGCTGCAGAAACGCCACAAGCAAAGAGGCCAGGGTGATAACTATTTACTCATTTTACTTTGTGATGTGAAACACAATTGTGAAATGTAATGTACAATATTAGCTGTTATTATTAAGGAAGTAGGCCCACGTCTACTTTCGGAAACGGTAGTCTACTTCACTGAAGCATTAGCATAATGACATTAGCCCCGGGCAACACATACTACATTGGTCTATGATGCATCTGTTTTCAGTCGTTAAAATAAACATTCCTCACAAATACATTTTCATTGTAGGATTTATTATGACATTACATTACAAGTAAACGATTTGTTGGTGAAATTATCATTACCTGTGGTTACAAACCAGTGTTGCTCACTGCAACGCTGTAGCCTACGCGAGACACACTGCAAAAACATCTATCACTACACAGCTGTTTAAGAAGTCAAACGTCTAACTACTAACCTGAACTTCATTGCCACAGCCTAAACTTTGTTCTGTTCATCTGTTCATGAAAATAATTAATTTCAGCCTAAACCGTACAACGGAACGTTACATCCAATTCAACCAACGCAATCGCTACCAAGACGAGCACTGCCAGTCTAGTACTGTACTGTAGTAGTAGTACAATTTACCGGGGCAGCTTCTCCACACAGGGCTATATCGCATTTTGCGTTGTTACTGACAATGATTGCTACCTGTGAGCTTTTTAACGAGCGATTTTCCACTAAATAAATGTCAAGCTTATTTAGGTTTTTGGGGGCATATTTTCAGTTAGCAGATGGTACTGTTTGAATCGCGATTCCATATTCTACTGCCGGTAACGTCGTAGAATAATCTTCAAAGGGGGTACTTTATTAATGAAAGAATGCAATATGAGTAGGTTAAATGCCGGAAAATATCACGAGAAGGGAAAAACTTAAAAGGACGTTTAAGTAATAGAGATTAGGTCAATTTTTACACCGGTCTGCCAAATGTATTCGTTTTGATTCAGCTATGAGGCTGCCTCTTGCAGGGGAAATGAGAAGACATCTATTTCATTCTACACTTCACTCGTATTTTGATTTGTGAATGAGCAGCAAAAAAAAGATGTTTTTAAATCTATGTAATCTTTATAAATAATAAGTATGCATTTTTATGTAAAATATACAGAAATATCAGTTGTAAAAATGTCATTAAAAAACGGACCCTGTGCAACCGACGCAAGCAGGCACACCCTACAATTTCCCCAGAAATTGTACCCTCTCTAGTTATTTATTATTGTTTATTTTCGCCCCCCTAAGGATCAGTCAATATTTGGACTACATACACAACGGCGGTGTCAAAAGGTTCGTCTTGGTAGCGATTGCGTTGGTTGTATTTTTATTTACGTTCCGTTGCATGGTTTAACCCTCACGCTCTCCTCATTGTCTATGCAGCCTGAACTTATCCTTCGCGCTGTCTCCGGGTCGTTGTGACCCACAGCGTTGTCTATCACGCCACTTTTGCGCTGTCTCCGGGTCGTTGTGACCCACAGCGTGGGAATGAAAGGTTTCACTTTATTTATTTTTTGTATTATGAAAAGTTGTCAGAAGACCGCTGTGGGTCACAAGGAACCGGAGACAGTGCGGGGTCTCGTAATAGACAACACAGACGTTGCCGTGTCTAACAAAAAGGCAGAGACAGCGCAATAACCCTCACGCTCTCCTCATTGTCTATGCAACCCGAACTTATCCTTCGCGCTGTCTCCGGGTCGTTGTGACCCACAGCGTTTTATATTACGCCACCTTCGCGCTGTCTTGTGGGTCGTTGTGACCCACAGCGTTGTCTATTACGCCACCTTCGCGCTGTCTCCGGGTCGTTGTGACCCACAGCATTGTCTATTACGCCCCCTTCGCGCTGTCTCGGGGGTCGTTGTGACCCACAGCGTGGGAATGAAAGGTTTCACTTTATTTATTTTTTGTATTATGAAAAGTTGTCAGAAGACCGCTGTGGGTCACAAGGAACCGGAGACAGTGCGGGGTCTCGTAATAGACAACACAGACGTTGCCGTGTTTAACAAAACGGCAGAGACAGCACAATAAAAAAGTGCCTCCCTGGTGGTCTAGTGGCAAGGCTGTGGGGCTTTCAGCTCCGTGGCCTGGGTTTGCTTCACGGTCAGGGCAAATATGATTTAACTTTTATTTTTATTTCGACAGATAATGTTTCACTTTTATTTTTGTATTACAAAAGGTTGTCAGCACGAGAGTGGCGTAGCAGACTAGGTATGGTGAGTCGCAGCGCAGACTAGGATACAGCGCGAGAGTGTAATAATAGGCTAGGCAGACAAGGCTAGAAATAAAAGGTTTCACTTTATTAATTTTTTATTATGAAAAAGTTGTCACAACGTCAGTTTTCCTCACCACGACCCCGAAACGGCACTAGAGTGGCGTCGTAGACTAGGCAGACAACGCGAGGAATAAAATCAAATGTTTCACTTTATTTTTGTATCATGAAAAGTTGTCACACCATGCATGACACCGTGCTTCACAACGACCCGCAGACAGCACTAGGGATAGAGACCTCCAGCCCGCCGTCCTGATACATCATCTATACATCCCACGCATGTGGTGGTGGTAGCGGTAGCAGCACTGTGCTGTGGCTTGAGCAAAGCCCTCTTCTGCACTCGACTGAGTTGTTCAGTCTTCTGCACACACTCCCGCAGGTCGTCCAGGGTCAACGGGAACCTCTCCTTGGCCGAAGCCCAGCTCGGTGGGGCAGTATACATGCGAACAGGATTTGCAGACAGGCCTCCTACACCCAAGTTCAAGTTCAAGTCTTTTATTTGTCAGGTACACAGAACAACACAAGGTTAGACTGGGCACTGAAATTCTTAAGACAAGACAACGCAAGCACCTGGCATGACATAACATATAAGTACACGGAACATAATTTACATCTATGCTGAGCTTAAATAAGTGAAACTTCCTAAATATACAGATAGCAATAAATAATCGACTATACTAACCCTAATACTAAAACTTCCTAAATTACAGATAACAATAAATAGTGTACTATACTAACCCTAAATGCACATAAAACCTGTTTCAACCCTATAACCTATTCTAACCTAAGTGGAGTACAGTACAATAGTGCAAATTTGCAGATCAGTGACTAAGTCAATGACCATACAGGAGCCTAGTGGCGAGGTACAGTGAGGTACAGTAGTGCAATGTTACTGATAGTGCAACCAGTAGCTGAAAGTGACAGTGTATAAGTGACTAGTGTGCAGTAAATCAATGTCCATATCAGTGTCCATTCAGAAGCCTGATGGCCCTTGGGTAGAAACTGTTGTCCAGTCTGCGTGTGCGCGACCGGATGCTGCGGTAACGCCTGCCAGAAGGCAACGGGGTAAAGAGACTGAAGGATGGGTGGGAACAGTCTCTTAGAATCCTGCCGGCTTTCCTTAGGCAACGTGTGTGGTAGGTGTCCTGTAGGGCTGGGAGCTTCCTGCCGATGATGAACTCAGCAGAACGGACCACACTTCGTAGGGCCTTGCGGTCCCTGTCTGTGCAGCTCCCATACCACACTGTAATACAACCAGTCAGAATGCTCTCGATAGTGCATCTGTAAAAGTTAGTGAGGATGACTGAGTCCATACCAAACTTCTTCAGTCTCCTCAGGAAGAAGAGGCGCTTACGGGCCGCTTTGACCACCTTGTCCGTGTGAACAGACCAGGTGAGGTCATTGCTGATGTTCACCCCGAGGAACTTGAAGCAGCTGACCTTCTCCACTTCCGATCCATTGATGTGTAGGGGTGCATGCTCATCCTCCTTCCGCCTCCTATAGTCCACAATCATCTCCTTGGTCTTGCTGATGTTAAGAGAGAGGTTATTGTCCTGACACCATGATGTCAGGGTGTCAACCTCCTCTCTGTAGGCTGACTCGTCACTGTCAGAGATGAGGCCCACGATGGTTGTGTCGTCAGCAAACTTAACAAGGAGGTTGGAGCTGTGCGTTGCCACACAGTCGTAAGTGAACAAGGAGAACAGGAGAGGGCTGAGAACACAGCCCTGGGGGGTGCCTGTGTTGGTGATCAGTACGGATGAGGTGCGGTCACCGATTCTCACCACCTGTGGCCTTCCTGTCAGGAAGTGGAAGATCCACTTGCAGAGGGAGGTGCTTAGTCCCAGGTCCACAAGCTTGGAGACCAGTCTGGAGGGGATGATAGTGTTGAATGCAGAGCTGTAGTCAATGAACAGCATCCTCACATATGTATTCCCCTTGTCCAGGTGGGAGAGAGCGGTGTGCATAGACAGAGCGATGGCATCGTCTGTAGACCTGTTGGACCGGTATGCAAACTGCATAGGGTCCAGTGTGGGGGGCAGCGAGGAGCAGATGAATGATTTGACTAGCCGCTCGAAGCACTTCATGATGACAGAGGTCAGTGCTATCGGGCGATAGTCGTTCAGACAAGTGACCTTGGTGTTCTTGGGCACAGGGATAATGGTGGTCCTCTTGAAGCAGGTGGGGAGTACAGACAGGTTAAGGGAGAGGTTGAAGATGTCACTGAAGACCCCTGCCAGCTGGTCAGCGCAGCCCCTGAGGGCCCTACCTGATATGCCGTCTGGGCCAGGTGCCTTACGAGGGTTGATCTTCTTAAAGCACAGCCTCACCTCGGCTACAGTTAGTGTAGGCACACCACTGGCTTGGCCTTCAGGTAGCTCCACTGCAGGGGGGTCACTGTCCCTCTCAAAGCGAGCGTAGAAGGAGTTCAGCTCGTCTGGCAGTAGGACAGAGGACTGGGTCTCATTGTAGCCTCTCCCTTTGTAGTCAGTAATGGCTTTAAGTCCACTCCACATGCGCCTGGGGTCAGAGCCATGGTAGCTGGACTCCACCTTGGTCCTGTAAGCCCTTTTCGCTGCTTTGATGGCCTTCAGAAGGTCGTATCTGGCCTTCCTGTACTCATCAGGGTCCCCAGAGTTAAAGGCGACAGTGCGGGCTCTCAGCTTGGCCCGGACCGCGGCATCAACCCAGGGCTTCTGATTGGGGAAAGACCGGACAACCTTCTTGGGGACAACGTCATCAATGCAGTGCTGGATGTAGCTGGAGACAGTGTCTGAGTATTCGTTAATGTCCCCATCTGCTGCCTCCTTGAACATCAGCCAGTCAGTGGTGTCAAAGCAGTCCTGGAGGGTCGCCACACACTCGTCACTCCATAGGTGAACTGACCTCTCAACCGGTCTGACCTGTTTTAGCTTTTGTTCATATGCAGGGAGGAGAAGAATGGAGGTGTGATCAGCCTTCCCAAAAGCAGGGCGGGGGAGGGGTTTGTAGCTGCCCTTGAATGTTGTATAACAATGGTCAAGGATCTGGTCTCCACGTGTGGGGAAGTCAATGTGCTGATAGTACTTGGGCAGGACTTTCTTCATGTTAGCTCTGTTGAAATCACCAACAACAATGAAGGCCGCCTCTGGGTGCACATTTTCCAGACCATTGATAATCCCATACAGTTCATCCAAAGCAGCGGCCTTGTCTACCTGGGGGGGGATGTAGACTGCACTCATGACGACCGCAGTGAATTCCCGAGGTAGATAGAAGGGTCTGATTTTTACAGTTAGCAGCTCAAGGACCGGAGAGCAGTGAGATGCTAGTACCGCTACATCCGTAGCCCAGAGAGAGTTAACCATAACACAGACCCCTCCACCCCTGCACTTCCCTGAATCAGCTGTTCTGTCCTGGCGGTATATGGTGAATCCCAATGGCGTAACCGCTGCGTCGGAGATCTCCGGAGACAGCCAGGTCTCGACGAACGCCAGTACACAGCAGTTCCTGATGTCCCGTTGGAATTTGACACGAGCGTTAAGTTCATCCATTTTGTTGTCGATGGACTGAACGTTAGCTAGTAAGATGGTTGGAAAGCAGGTTTGAAGCACCGTTTCCGAGTTCGAACAAGAACTCCAGCACGCCGGCCTCGTTTCTTCTTCCTCCGTCTCGCAGGTAAACAGAGTGGCGGAACAACAAAGGGCCAGCCGCAGTCCGAGCTCGCACTCCGAAAAGTGGAACTAAAGTTCGTAAAATAATCCTTGCCAAGTGACAACTTAATGTCCAGAAGTGTCTGCCGGTCGTACTGAATAAACGACAATATAACATTGACAAAACAAGTAACAAACACTAAAATGACAAACAAAAAGCCAGGTTTTTGCGGAGCTCTCGTCGACGCGGCCATCTCTTAGGCGCACCGGATAGACCCGCGACAAACGGTGAACGTTTTACGGTCCTTCTTCACCGGGCAGACTTGACATCTCTTCCTCTTACTGGCAGGGACCGGCGAGGTCGGTCCTGCCGATGAGGAGGCGGCTGCTGCGGATGCTGCGCCATCCTCTCCGGGTCGCCGTTGAGGAGGCGGATCGCGATAGCTGGCCATCCGTAGATCTTTCACAACCGCGGCAGCAGCTCCCGTGCGGGGCAGACATCGTCTTCTTTCGATCAGCGGAGTCACGAGGGCCCTTCCGAGCTGCTCGAGGAAAAATCTCCTCTTGTTGCGCTTACGCGGCATCCAGTTGGGGTTGACCTCTCTCCATATCACAAAGGCGTTGTAGGAGGAGACGTCAATGATGTTGCTGAAGATGACGAGGGGCCAGCGGGCCGTCTTCCTTTTACAGCTGTAGGCCGTGATGACCTTATCCAGATTGTCGACACCTCCTTTGTTGAGGTTGTAGTCTAGGACGATGGCAGGTTTGCCGTCATTTCTGTCACTGATTTCAGCGTCTGTGTGGCGTGTGCTCATGAGCAAAACGTTCTTATTTTTCTTCGCGAGGTAGGAAACCAGGGGGGTGTTCCATCAACGTCGATTAAGGAAAAGCGAGACTTATTTCGCCAAGTCTCACTTACTTTAGCGAGAGTTCCGTTCCATTAAGGTGGCTTATTTTAGTTCGAGCTACGTAACTTATACTTCGGAAATAGCCTGATCCGTGTCAGGCTAAAAGTCAAGCTAAACTAAAATGTGTTGCAAATAATTTCAAACAGGCGGAAACAGAATCTCAAAAGACAGTTCCGTCGAGTAAATTCCTGCACGCAAACCACTTTAGTCCGTGTTCGGAAATGTAAATTCAGACTTTTTGAAGTGCAGACATTAATGATTTAGCTACATGTTTACTTCATCTCCAAAAAATATATTAATTTAAATAAACAAGTTAAGAAATAATGTCACTTTAACTGTTTTCAAAAGCCATTGGTTAATTGACATAAAATAAGGACTTAGAAACTAAGCAGAGCGTCTAGACAAGTTACAATCAATTATGGCGTATCCGTTCTTTGACAACCCTGTGGTGGATGAAGGTGCTCAGATTATACAAAGAGCGTTTATCCCACCAGCCCTAAGGGTCTTCAGAGACAGAAGTAATGCTTCCCTGACCAGTATCTGTGGAAGAAGTATAAGTTCAGCAGGCCCAGCATAGTTTATCTAGATAAATGTAATTGTCATTCTTTTAAAAAAAAACATAAATATATATATATGAAATAACACTTTAGCAACTTTTGAGGATGGCAATGAACACATAAGAGCAGCCTACCATCCTTTGTAGAAAGTAATATAAAGGAGAGTAGACTATAATAGTAGAAAGGAGGGTAGTAGACTGCAGTCTATGTAGGTAGGCCATTGTTTAAAGTAGCCTATATGTTGACAAGCCTCTATATTACCTCTCCTCTGGCTTCCCCAATATTATAGGTGCAATATACTGTCCCCATGGGTGTATCCAGGCCCATTGGAAGACTCAGGGGGTGACTGCCTGGTGCCCCCATGGTTGAAAGTGTTTCTAAAATGCCCTCTAGAGTGGCAAAAATTAGACCAAGTGCCCTACTGTCTGCCATTCACATTGTGAAATATGCTTGAGTGCACAGGATGCCCCATGCAATAAATGACAGTGTGCCCTCTATAAATGTAAAACATGTCTTTATGAGTTCCTTTATAGTATAGACAATGTGATGCAGTACCCTATAAGGTGCCCTTACAATGGCCTAAATTGGACTGTTCCCATGCCCTTACTTCCAATGGAAAAATGTGCTGTTATGAAGTGCCCTTTATGCTGCCCCTACATGACAGTGTCCCAAATGTTGCCCTTTCCAATCAATTAGATTCTGTGCCCAACAGTCTCCCCTAATGTTCCCAGTAGGGCATGCTTTCCCAAAGTGAGGCTGTGACAACACTTGGCACAGCCACAGTCTGTCACTGTCCAAGCCCCCTCTGGATCTGTGGAGGCAGACTATGTTAATTGGAAATACTCGTAATATAATAATGATAGTCATGCTGAGCAATTTTAAATTACTGTTCTGCCAAACAAAGTGTGCAGTTTGGGTCACCTTCTGATCTAAAAAGTCAGTGCTGGATCTATGCAATACTAGTCATTTCAGTGAATCCCCATTTAAGTCATGGTTATCTTTCCCTTTTATCTTAAAGCTCATCAGTTAATAAATGTGTGTGGCAAAGTTAATTTGAAGTAATTTTTGATTTTGCCACATTATTAGCCCACATCAAGTGCAATTAACCATGGCCTTCTTCAGTGTTTTGAATTTTATCTTACAATTTTCAATCCTGCCACGTTCTTTTTTGGGTTATTATTCTCAATCTCCTGTTGAGAATATCGGCCATAGGCTAGCCTACTGTCAGAACGGTTTCAGACAGCTCATCAAATTACGCTAATTATCAGTAGGCCTAAATGCATATATATATATGTTAAGTAGATTTGGTAGGTCTACAATTTACGCGTTTTAACGGTCGTAATGTTTTGACAAGTTGTCTCCCTTGGCATGTTAATTGCGGCAACATTGCCCTTTTTGGGGACAACTCCCAAAAAACTAAAAAAAATCAATTTACGCTGCTGAAAAAACACCCCTCTGCTGCTTTACGCTATACTTTTTGCGACATAACTCCTCTTTTCGACGATCGCCTGATCTGGGCTGCACAGTCTAAGCTTATTGAGGTCTAGCTTGAATTAGCGTTGCCTGTTAGTGGAACGGAACGTTAGTGGAACGGCTTGAGGCTCAAGTCTAAGTTGACGTTTACCCAAGTGAGACTTATTCGTGTTAGCGCGACTTGCGTTAGCGACGTTGATGGAACACCCCCCAGAGTAGTGGTGGGAGTGAAGGCGAACTGCGACGACAGCAGCCGTCGCGTCTTCATCGTCAGCAGCTCGGACGGGAGCTCGGTCCTGTTCTTTCGCACGGTGCCAACCATGGTCATGTTTCTCGTCGCCATGAGCTCTCGTCCGAGTTCGTAAGAGGTGAAGAAATTAGGTGCGTTCGACATGACCTGACTTCATGCAGCGCCGCAGCCGGCTGCAGGCGGCTGACTTGAAACAGTGAATTCTGGTTAGACTTTTTGTCCGACTTGAGACGGCGCCGAGGCTAGGTCACTGTGACGTAGCCATCAAAGTACCGTGAGATCGATTCGAGAACTGCCGGCTGTGTAGCCGAGCGCATTTTCTCAAGAGCAACTGCACGGGTTCAAATGACGACACAGCTATTTCATGATTGGCCAGACTCACACACGACAACTTTGATGCGTGTTTTGTAATTATTCTGACACCTTCAGTTTCGCCAACGCTCAAATCCGGACCAAACTGTTTAATTGAATTAAATATTTGTTGAAGAAAGGGTTTTAGTCCGCCTCTTCACTAACGGAAAGACTAAGTTTAATTATAAATAAAGTAAAGTAAGCAAACAGCACTTGATCGGCCATGACTGACGTCAATGCAGCAAACCACGAGAAGCTGGAATGTCCGACTTTACAGAGCCGTTTTCAACTCCTCCCCAACTGCAAGCGGCTACTCTCGCCGGTCGTTTCATGCAGCCGCAGTCCATGTCGAACACACCTATTGTCACACGTGACATTGCGATCCTTCAGGCCCTCTGTCATATCGAGCGCGACGCGCATCCCCATGTTCCTCTCCGGGGCTCCGTCGCTCAACTTCCCGGTGTACACTTGCATCTTCCAAGCGTAGCTTGATTTTGCATCGCACGTGACCTACGACTTGATGCCGTATTTCGCCGGTTTGCTCGGCATGTACTGCCTGAAAGGACACCGTCCTCTGAACGCGAACGTTTGTTCATCCACAGGTCACTTCGGGCCCTGGGTCGTAGAGGCGTGGTAATCTCTCTACCCACATATCCCAGGGGCCTCATGTAGGGATTGCGCAGCTTTCATACCAGAAGATGGCGTACGGCCAAAACTCGAAAAGTACCTACGCACAGAAATATTCACATGTATAAAACCGGTCGTACGCCAGGTCCTGCGTACCTTTCCTTTATAAATCACAATCAACGTGAGATGGACCGCACGTGAACCCACTGACCCGCCTTGCCTCCTCCCATAAATTAATATGCAGATAGGCTATAAATGCGCTCCTGAGGTAATTTCTTTGTCTGAATTACCGTATTTCTTCGAATAAACGTCGCCCTCGAATAAACGCCGCACCAAAAATGAACGTTAAACGCCGCTGCGTTTATTCGAAGAAATACGGTGACTGTGAGATCGAAGTTCTGACAGAGGTGGAGGCGAGAAAATGTGTCCTGTTTGGCGGCCTGTCAGGTATTAGCGACAAAAGAAAGTCGGCGGAGTGGAAACTATTTGCACCTTTTCTTGTTTTTAACCTGTAGCACTTTGAGATTTAGCTAAATGTAAAGTGCATTACAAATAAAATCATTATTATTATTATAGGGCCATAAATGCTGTGGGTTCAGAGAACCGGACCATTGCAGAAATGAAGAAGAAATGGTAAAACTTTAAATGAAGAAACGAGTGGTGGCGCATCGTGACAGCATGGCAGCTATAGGGTTAGCGTGACATGCATTTCCTGAGTGATTTTGTAGTTCGTTTGACACCCTCAAGTTTAACAGAAGTTATTAAGTGGTGGTGGATTAAACAGAAGGCTATATAGCATTTCCCGTTTTGGGTTTTGGCATTTTGATGTGATCATCCACATTAATGATCAAACTTTTATTTTTATGTTTTTTGAATAGTCAAAGTCATAAACGTATTAGTGGAAACTTTATTTTGTAATGTTGGTGAGTTTCGGCACTTTTCAGTTAGAATTCGCCACGTTACACAGCCAGACAAGACTTTGCGGACGGTCCGCACATTCTCACGTCTGCTCAAAACATTCCGTGACGGCCCGCACATTCTCACGTCAAGTAAATCTTTATACATCACAAAGTGTGCGTGAAAACCAGCGTACGTAAGCTTTTTGTGCGTACGCAACGTTTATACACAAGGCCCCAGACCTCCCTTATCGCCGCCAACTTGTCCGTCGCGCGTCTCACCGCTCGTGTCTCACGGTCGTCAAATCGTATTGATGTCGAATAGGTGTAGAAGAGTTTCAGCTGCATGGTAGCGTGGAAAATCGCTTTGCCGTTTTGCGCGTCCCATAGACTGGCGGCCGCTTCGCCTCGGGACTTGTACACCCCTGCCAGGATTAGCAGCCCTATGTAGGCACGTAGGTCAGTGCGTCCATGGCTTTCCACTCCTCTCCGCGTTTCAGATAACCTTCCCGATTTGTCACGTCCAAGATTACTCTTTCGATTTGTGGCGTGACAAAGAGTAAAAACGCGGAGACAATGGCCGGGTTTCCCAGATTCGTTAAGAAGCTCTTAAGCGCTAAGAGCTTCTTAGGAGCGTCCTAAGAGCGCTGTGAAAGAAGGACGTGTTTCCCAGAGTCGTTCTTAGCTTAAGAAGATCTTTCACTAAGAACGAAATGTAAGATCAGCCTGACCCACTCTTAACAGCCTTCTTAGCGACCAAACGCTCACTGCAGCCACGTCAGGGAAAGTTATATCTGACACTCAAAGATACTAAAACCATGTGTGATGATAAATGTGCGCCCACAGCTGCAGAACAAGAAAAATAATAGCATAAGAAGAAAAATTACGATATAAAAATAAATAATTGCCCATGTGTTCCTGTAGCACAAATAAAATGAATCATCATTACTATCACTCATTACGTTTTCACACACATTTGGCATCTGCATATGAGTTTACATTAGCTATAAAAACATCAACAACCCTGTGGTAGCCTATTTCACAGATATCAGGGAAACTGACAGGTGTAATTGAACTCGGCTGGAACCTCATCAAGAGAGGCTCCACCTGCTAGTCTATAAAGGCGTTGCTGAAGTCCACGCATGTGAGACACCATGGCTGCAATACAGCATATTCTCGCTGCCAATCAACAGCGTCGCCGTGCGCGAAGCCAGACAGTTTATATTACAGTTTTTCTCAATTGCTAAAACACTAAAACCCATTGGCTGAACAAAATTCTCAGTTGCCTGAACTCATGTAGCTAATTGTGCCTGTCTGTTGTCAATACCTTAAACAATTTCACATGGTAAAACACAATTTGCAGATCTCACTTAGACTGTTCAGCAAAACTCTAAACACATTCTCATTTTTAAAACACATTCTGCACTCTAATGCACATGTCATCCATACTGGTAAACACAAATGGCAACAATAAAATACAAATAGAGAAAACATGTCATTGACTAAACACAACCACTCAAAATTGATTTCACTTGTTTCAAATGATGTCACACAACCAATATAAGCCAGTTCAGAGAGCAAACAGGTTGTTGAAGGTGGGTGATGTCGACAAAGTGCTCTGGCCTAACCCAGCCCAAAGACAAGAAGAAGCACATTGATCACGTGTTTACTCCTTTGATTTTTGTCCCTTTCAGTATTGTATACTGTAGTACAGTGCATTGTAGGCTGTATACTGTACAATGAACAAATTGTATGGCCCTGAACATTGTGCTTTCCATTTGATACAGTAACAGTACTGACTGCTCAATAGATTTTGACTGGTTGCAGGTTCATATCAACAAAGAACAAGAGTGAGTTGTGAGTAGTGAGATGCAGGGTACAGTACTGTATAGGGGTACAAGGGGGAGAAAGAACAAAACAATTGCAAAGAGTAAAGCAAAGTAGTAATTTCTGATCAATTTTACAGTTTTTTTGGATAGCTTACACACTAAAATTAAAAGTAGTACACTATTAGCAAAACCTTACACTCAAGAAGCAAAACATCAGCCCATATTTGCACAACTATAAGCACATTGTCAACCTCACACTTGTTGCAAAACTCTACACACAGTGATTTGCAAAACACTAAACACACTTAACATACATTACACACAAAAATCTATCATGAAGTCACTTCCTTGCAATACCAAAGCACTGACTGTCAAATTACCGCACCTTCCAACCAATTGGTTCAAAACAGTCATCAGGTGTGCAAACACTTGTTTGCTTAATTGTAGACACACCAATCAGGTGTGTAAGCACTATAAAAAGCAGCAGGTGAGTTCATCGGTTTTCAAGCACAATGGAAAGAGTCAGAGAAAGAGTAAGACGGGGAGGAGAACGAGGAGGAGGACAAGGAGGAGGAAGAAGGGGAGGAAGAAGGGGAGGAAGAGGAATCAACAGAGGAATCAACAGAGGAAGAGATGGAGGCCATGCTGGAGGTAGAGGAAGAGGAAGACAAGAAGGTGCTCAAAGAGGGCCGAATCTGACAAATGAGATCCGCGCAACACTGGTTGACCACGTTGTCAACCATGGCCTGACGCTGAGGGAGGCTGGACTGCGAGTACAGCCAAATCTAAGCCGATACACAGTGGCAAGTGTGATAAGAACATTTCGACTGGAAAATAGGTATTGTAAAAATATCATCATATCAAACACATCTGCACGGTTTCAGTAACTGCTTACAGTACTGTATTCTATGCACTATCAGCACTTCTGTTACCTTTTCCTGTGAAATTACTGTACTATTGTATACTGTTTTTTTTCTACATAGGATTGAGGGTCAGGAACGACAAGGGGGAAGGCCTCCTATGTTCACAGAACAGCAAGAGAGGGAGATAGTAAATATGGTTTTGGCCAACAATGCTATAACACTCAATCAGCTCCGAACTAACATTGTCAATGACCACGCCAGTTTCAACGATATCCATCAGGTCTCAACATCAACACTGGCACGCATCCTAAAAAAAAACCATATTCAAATGAAGCAAATTTATCGAGTGCCTTTCGAGCGCAATTCCGAAAGAGTGAAACGACTGCGGCATGATTATGCAGAGGTATGTATTCACTTTAGCAGTGTGATCTTGCATACTGTCTCATAATATTTTACTGTACTGTAATATGTATACTACATCTACACTGAACTACACAATTTTGCCTGACACTGTTCTTCAGAGAGTTCTACAAATGGATGGAGAGGAGATCCAGCATGAGTTCATTTACATAGATGAGGCTGGGTTCAACCTGACGAGAGCACGAAGGAGGGGAAGAAATATCATTGGCCACAGGGCTATAGTCAATGTCCCAGGGCAACGTGGGGGTAATATAACACTCTGTGCAGCCATTACACAGAATGGGGTCCTCCACCGCCATGCCAATATGGGCCCTTACAACACAGCACGCATACTTACATTCTTAGACCAATTGCACAACATAACCGGAGCAGATCAAATCGGTCATATGCAATACATTGTTGTCTGGGACAATGTGTCTTTCCACCGCTCTGCTCTGGTTCAGAACTGGTTTCAGCAACATCCACATTTCACCGTCCTATATCTTCCACCATACTCTCCATTCCTCAACCCTATAGAAGAGTTTTTCTCGGCATGGCGGTGGAAGGTATATGATCTCCGTCTCCGGGCTGAGGTACCCCTCATCCAAGCCATGGAGGAGGCCTGTGACCAGATGGAGGTAGCAGTAATGCAAGGCTGGATTCGTCATTCAAGACGTTTCTTTCCAAGGTGTCTTGCTAATGACAACATTGCCTGCGATGTTGATGAAATTCTCTGGCCAGATCCAGCTAGGCGAAGAGACAATGTCTAGTTTTGTTGTGTTTGTTTTTTACAGTAAACTTACAGTACAATACGTAAAGTGACATTTTGTTACAGTATTATGAATCTCCATGTCAACATTTTGGGCGTGTTGAGAAATAAATGAGTTTCTTCAGTCTGCAACATTGGTCTTGTGTAGTATTTGGTGAATTTACATTATATTTGTACTTTGTTGATGGTAGCCTACTCTAATCATAGGGAAGTAGAAGTGCTAAAAGTGTTTTAGGTTTATCACAGAAGAGTGTAACTCGTGCAAACAGAGTATAGTAATGTGAAACGTGTGTGTTTCATATGGTAACAAAGTGTGGTTTTTAAACAAAAGTGTATAGTTTTTACAAGAGTGTTTAATTATGCAAAGGATCTGTAGTGTTTTGCTAATTGTGTGTGTGGTTGTGCTAATTGTGTGTAGTGTTTTGAAAACACGGGCCCTGTTTTGAAAATCGTGCTTAAGCAATCCAAAAAAACTGTAAGCTACTATGATAGAACATGTTTTTGTTCATCAAAAGACAATGACGGATAAATATTAAATTTGTTTTGAGATTACGTAAAAATATACTTCTCCCTGAGAACTATATGTTTTGAACAATGTGTTTTCTATTTTTTGGTGTATTGTTTACTGACTGCTTGATAGTGTATATAATTTTGATTACTTTGTTTATGATTTGAGAGCAGTGTTTGATTTTGAGCACAGGTAAATCTGTTTTGAGGCGAAAGTTTCATTTTGCAAGAGGATTCAGAGGTTTTGTAAATAGTGCTTGAAGATGAGGTTTTGTGTTTACAGTTTTGAGAAAATGGGTGACTGTTTCAAGAAATGTGTTTTAGCAATTGTGAAAAACTGTTAATGCCTATGTGCGTCAGCACTTCTCCCCACTGGATGTGCTGTCGGACCGGGCTGTCCAGTCCAAGTACCGGCTTCCCCGTGTGGAGATCCAACGCCTCGTCACGCTAGTGTCACCACACATCCGGAGGGCAACCCGCTGCAATTTTGCCCTCAGCCCGGAGGTGCAGCTCCTGGCCGCGCTGCGTTTTTATGCAGTGGGGAGCTTCCTGGAGGTGGTGGGGGACGGCACCGGCCTCAGCAAGGCATCGGTTTCACGGAGTGTGGCAGCCGTGACACCGATCCTCCTGCGCCATGCCCGGACACACATCCGAATGCCCACCACACGGGACGAGGTCCGCCAGGTCCACAGTGGATTTCATGCCATGGCTGGGATCCCCCGGGTAATTGGTGTCGTGGATGGCACCCTGATCCCAATACACAATCCCTCCCTGGTGGATCCGTGCTGGATTGGGAGGAAACATTACGCTGCCATCAACACTCAGGTGGCAGTGGACCACGATGGCCTCATCACAGACATCGTTGCCAGGTGGCCAGGAGGCACACACGACAGTTTCGTGTGGGCCAACTCAGCGGAGGAGAGTTTGGCAGGAGCATCTTCCTCGGGGACAGTGGCTACCCTCTCCGGAGTTACCTCGTGACACCGATTATCAACCCAGCAACACCACAGGAGGAGAGGTTCAATGAGGCCCACACACACACCAGGATCCACGTTGAACGGGTGTTTGGCAGGTGGAAGTGTCGCTACCGATGTATCCATCGTTCGTCGGGGGGGCTGCGCTTGTCACCTGAGAAATGTTGCCGCGTGATTGTTGTCACAGCCATGCTGCACAACATAGCAGTGCGCGTTGGAGCAGATGAGCCGCCTCCTGTGGATGAAGATGGGGAATCATCGGAAGACGAAGCCCCCAACCTCGCCCCCCGCGAATCCCGAGCAGCACTCCACCAAGCTGGTGTCCAGACTAGAGAAGAGCTTGTCAATCTCTTTTGATGTCTATCAGCCCCTACCCCATCACCACCAGTCATCAAGCACTGATATCAGCACCACCCTACTCCCAACAATAAACCCACTACCACTACCATCACACAACCCATATCAACTATCATGTATAGGGCTCAAGGCCGTAGCCATGGAGTCAACATTAGGGGGGGGCGAATTATATGTATGATAATTTCGGACAGCGTGCGTGGTTGCCTGTCGTAGCGTAGCACATTATATCAATATATTGGGGGGGACATTTTGACCAGATTTGAATATTGGGGGGGGATGTTTCCCCCCCAATATGTATTATGATTACGGCCTTGATAGCTAGGAAATGACGCAAAATGATCCACACAACACATGGTTGAAAAGGAAAAGTAGTTTATTAAAAAAAAACTAAGGGAAACAAAAAGCAGTGGCACCGCTTACTGGGCGTCTGCATCACCTGCAATGAAGGGAGATTGATTAGTGAAATTGAATGGGATACATTGTGCAATGCGGAGGAAAAAATAGAAAGCCCCTTACCTCCAACCTGGGGGAGGATTATTGGGACCGAGATGGAGGGACGGTCGAATTGCGCCTTGCAAGTGCCAGCTGTCTCTGTTGCAGCTCCAACTTTTGGCATTTGATCTGCACCATCTCCTCCTGGAGGGCAGTCTGTCTCTCCAGGTGGCCCTCTATCCCCCGCAGCACCACAAGTTTCTCCCTCTCGAGATGCACCAGCGTCTCGCTGCAGGTGCAGGTCGTTATGGGGGGCCGCCATCTTAAGCCTCCCCGCATGCGGACACCGGGCCCTGCTGGATGGCGCGCGGGGACAGGGCTCGGTTGTGGGGGGTGGTCCACTCCTGCGGACGTAGATGTCGCCGCTCCGCTCCCAGATGGCTCCTCGTCCTCCTCCTCCTCGCCCCCACTGTTTTCTGAGAGGCCCTTGTCCCCCAGAAGATCGATGCCCCCACCAATGCCTTCAGAGGCCGTCTTTCTGATTATTGCCAAGACTTCTTCCTCTTCGGGAGTGAGGGTTGTAGCACATGGTGCGCCACCACCCGTGCCCATGGTCTCTCGCCTCACCTTTGCACCTTTTTTTTTGGTTAAGCTTTGGAACTCCTGCCACTTCTTTCTGACAGCACCCCAGTCTCGCAGGCCACAGGGACTAGAGGGGGACATCTTTTGGGCTATGGCCTGCCAAATTCGGTTCTTTAATACTAAGTTTCTTTTGCCCTTTGTTCCTCCAAATAGGTCGTCACGGTGCTGGCCGACCTCGTCCACCAATACGGCCATCTCCTCTGGGGTAAACAAGGGTGACCTCTTGCTCCGTTTGCTGGCTGTTTTCTCCATTCTCACATGTGTGTGCCCAGCCACAGGCGGGTATATATGCGTTAATGGACTTGATTACTACTTGAATACACCTGTTAGCTGTGATTCCACATACACACGCGCGCGCGTAGCCTAATTGCACCTGTGTGTGGGGACCACAGGGTATTGTGTGTGATTTATGCGTTGATAAAGTGGTGGGTGATCGATTTGCCTGGCATTGATTGATTTAGTTTCAACACCACGGCGGTGGACAGCTCCCACTAAGAGCTTCTTAAGAAGCTTCTTTGGCGGGATCTTAAGAAGGCAGTTAAGAACGCGTCTGGGAAACACCCCTATCTTAACGCTCCTTCTTAGCCGACCCCTTCTTAAGAGCCTTCTTAAGTCCTTAAGAACGATCGAATCTGGGAAACCCGGCCAATGTCGTGAGCGTGGGAAACGGCGTAAGCTGTGGGTCATCTGGGGGTCCTCTCCGTGCTGTCACGTTGCGACAGCAGCCTCGGATTCCTCCGATACGCAATCGAACACCATTCAATTTGGCCGTTTCTCAACACGAAAGTATCTCTGTCGGTTTGAGGGGCTTGGTCGGCGGCGGCGGCGGCAGCTGCATCGTCGTTGACTGCGTCGTACTCTTGGCCGTCTTCCTCTTCTGACACATGCTCCGCGTAGTCTTGCCCGTCTTCTTCTGACACATCCTCGGCCTCCTCTTCAGACTCACTTTGCTCGATATTGGCAAGCATCTGCTGTAGAACTTGCAGCGCACTGAAATCCCGAGCCATTGCTGCGTGACCCTAGACAACAGCTGACCCCCGCGGAATGTGTGTTAGTAGCACATGCCTACAGCTTACGTGAATACATGGACAAATGATTCTAAGGACGCCTCCCTAATTCGACCGCCAAAGAGCGATCGCCGAATCGTAAAGGCCATCTTTGAGATGTTGGCCTGCGACGACCCCTCTCGGCCGTGGGGTCAGCGAAGAGATCTGGCTGCGGTTTCTCCGACGCCAGCCTAAATCTCCCGCCGAGAGGGATCGCCAAACAAAGTGGACGAGACAAGGGGCCCGTTCTCCGTACGTCGCTTATTACATCCGAGATCAAATGACACATCCAAGATGACATCATCTTGCTAATCATGATCTGGCTAATTCGGTTCTTCGAACACCCATGTTGTTTATAATTAGTGTAGCTGGATTGAGTAATGCGTTGGTCTAAAAGGGGGTATGTATCGATAGTAGAAACCTTGATCAGCAACGCTGCTATAGGCTGCTCACCGTGGCCAAAATGAGCGCCCTGTTTTTTCCGCAACAGAGCCAACAGAGCAACAGCTTGCTCGAAGGTTACTCCGAATTTGAAGATTTGATCAGAACGCCAGGGAACACCTCAAAGTCTGCAAAATCCAAGAAAGAGGGCTGTCAAAAAGTAGCAGACCAAATTAAATGTAGAGGAGTGACCACGCGTTTTATCGCTTATTACAGTAAGCTAGGCCTATGTTTTTTTTTATTTTCATACTTTCATATTTTCATTTATCATCTTTAATGTCGATGTTGTTTCAACAAATGTATTATGTAAATGACACCCTCACAAAAAAACGATAGGCTATCCTCTCAAAAAGTATAGGCTAGCATATCGCGCTGTGCTTAAGGAGCCTATCTGTCACGCAATGAGCAATTCATTCGGTTTCATGTTAAATTCTGCTAATTATTCTTGCACCTTCTGCAACAGGTTCCTGTAGTAAAAACGGACAAGACATGTCTGTGACAGACTTCCTGTATCACCTCTGCTTGTAAAGCCTCAATCTAATCGTGTTTACATAAAATAAACCTGCTCCCGAGCAGGTTTAAGTTTACGGACCTGGTGCTATGACAGCAAGTCCAGGATGAGCTTCGAAGAACCGAACAATCCAAGATAATGACAAATCGTCAACAATCAAATCCATCCGAGTTAGCGACGTACGGAGAACGGGCCCCAGGTCGGCAACACGCATCGATTTCATTTGTCTCCCGTCGTTCCGACTTTATCAATTTAATCTAGGTCAACGTCGCCCGTCTCGCTCCGAGGCCCGGTCTGCCACTTGGCAGACGGTCCGACCGCGGCTTCTCCGACACCAGCCTAAATCTCCCGCCGAGAGGGATCGCCGATTGTCAGATCGTAAAGGCCGTGGTTGGACAAAAACAAACAAACAAACAAACAAAGTGGACGAGACGAGGTCGGCAACACGCTTGTCTCCCGTCGTTCCGACCTTGGCCGGGTTTCCCAGATTCGTTAAGAAGCTCTTAAGCGCTAAGAGCTTCTTAGGAGCGTTCTAAGAGCGCTGTGAAAGAAGGACGTGTTTCCCAGAGTCGTTCTTAGCTTAAGAAGATCTTTCACTAAGAAGGAAATGTAAGATCAGCCTGACCCACTCTTAACAGGGCATTTTGACCAGATTTGAATATTGGGGAGGATGTGGGGGGTGCTGTTGATACATTTCGCCTAGGGCGCCAGATGTGCTAGGACCGGCACTGATTATGACTACGGCCTTGATAGGGCTTGAAAGCTAGGTAATGACGCAAAATGATCCACACACGCGTAGCCTAACTGCACCTGTGTGTGGGGACCACAGGGTGTTGTGTGGGATTTATGCGCTGATAAAGTGGTGGGTGATCAATTTGCCTGGCATCGATTGATTTAGTTTCAACACCACGGCGGTGGACAACTCCCACTAAGAGCTTCTTAAGAAGCTTCTTTGGCGGGATCTTAAGAAGGCAGTTAAGAACGCGTCTGGGAAACACCCCTATCTTAGCGCTCCTTCTTAGTCGACCCCTTCTTAAGAGCCTTCTTAAGTCCTTAAGAACGATCGAATCTGGGAAACCCGGCCCTTATCAATTTAATCTAGGTCAACATCGCCCATCTGATGCCGAGGCATGACCTGCCACTTGGCAGACGCGTCCGACCGCGGTTTCTTGGACGCCGGACGCCAGACGTTACGTTGCCCGTCTCATTCCGAGGCCCGGTCTGCCACTTGGCAGACGGTCCGACCGCGGTTTCTCCGACGCCAGCCTAAATCTCCCGCCGAGAGGGGTCGTCGAATCGTAAAGGCGTCATTAGACTCAGGGGAGATGTTGGAGGTGTATCGGAAATGTTGGAGGCGTGGATCCAACCTCGTCAATTTGAGAGAGCCCAATGACGCCGCCCTAATTCGACCGCAGTAATTGACAACGCAGACACTGCGGTGGGTCACAACGACCCGCGGGCAGCTCCACCTAGTGTTAACTAGTGATATAACCTGATATATAAACTTGTGGGGCGGGCAGCGGGTTCATAATTAACAACGCAGACACTGCGCTGGGTGGGAGGGGGGAGGGAGGGAGAGAGTTGGAAGAAAAGTGCAAGCTATGTTCGAGGTGAAAAGCTTGTTGTTGGACGGAGTCTGAGAGGATGAAAGGAAGTGGTCTTAGGTTGACATTTAGTCATTTAGCAGACGCTCTTATCCAGAACGACTTACAGTAAATACAGGGACATCCCCCCGAGGCAAGTAGGGTGAAGTGCCTTGCCCAAGGACACAACTTCATTTGGCACGGCCGGGAGTCAAACCAGCTACCTTCTGATTACTAGACTGATTGTCTAACCGCTCAGCCACCTGACTCCCTTATTAGATAAAGGTGGGTCACAATGACCCGAAGGTAGCACAAGGGTAAGCTAAAGTTATCGCAACACGACGGTGGGTCATAATGACCCGAAGGTAGCACAAGGGTTAAGTAAGGGGGGCTAGTTTGGGCGTGGGCAGTAGCCTAAATAGTTGCCTGTTATTGAGACAATAAAAGCCTTAACCGTAAAATATCACGTCTGGTCTCCAACTTATAACGACCCGTGTCGGGGACGCTACAGGAATAATGAACAGCAAAGCAACAGAATACCCTGCATTCACAGTTCAACTGCAAGCTGGTAATCGCTTTTAGCTTTATTAACCAAAAGTTAGGCTACAGCATCTGCATCAGTGCAGAACACCATGTTTTACTGAAGCAAAATCACAACATCAGTGGTGGAAGAAGTATTCAGATCCTTAAAAGTACTAATAACACAGACTAGTACCAATACCACTAACTCTCCCAAATTCGCTGAAATATTACCGATGGCCGATGCTAGCTGGCAGTCCTCCTGCTGTGGATCTTGTCTTCGACTGGATGAAGATTCAGCAGCCTTGACGTATCCATTCAATTTCGGGATTTGTTTCAGGATATCTTGGTCACGTTGTTCTTTTAACCTTTGTATTTTGCGTTTTTGTGCTCCACTTTAATACTTTCTTTCGGTCATTTTGCCACTATGCCATCTAGCAATAGCAGTGAGTAATGAATATGATTGACATGATTTGACCAGCAGCAGCTGATTGTACAGATGTGACCCAAGTCACATCTACCCAATCACTTGCTTATTAAAAAAGAAAACGTTTCTTATGGACCAATTAGGGTCTTTATTTTGTTACCGCTGAAGTACATTTAAAATATTAAAAAACAATCCGGCCAATCCGGGGCCCCCTGCACACGTGGGGCCCCTAGGCTGCAGCCTAGGCAAGCCTGTGCATTAATCCGCACCTGACAGTACTAGACAGTCTAGTACTGTACTGTAGTAGACTACTGCTGTGTACGTCTTGGTAGCGATTGCGTTGGTTGAATTGGATGTAACGTTCCGTTGTACGGTTTAGGCTGAAATGAATTATTTTCATGAACAGATTGACAAAGTTTAGGCTGTGGCAATGACGTTCAGGTTAGTAGTCAGATAGTTTCACCTATTGAAAGACTTTTGATTTAAGTAAGGGGAGTGCCGAACATGTTCTGTCGCCGTTTGACTTCCTAAACAGCTGTGTAGATGTTTTTGTAGTGTGTCTCGCGTAGGCTACAGCGTTGCAGTGAGCAACACTGGTTTGAAACCACAGGTAATGATAATTTCACCAACAAATCGTTTACTTGTAATGTCATAATAAATCCTACAACGAAAATGTATTTGTGAGGAATGTTTATTTTAACGATTGAAAACAGACGCATCATAGACCACTATTTTCCACTAAATAAATGTCAAGCTTATTTACGTTTTTGGGGGCATATTTTCAGTTAGCAGATGGTACTGTTTGAATCGCGATTCCATCTTCTACTGCCGGGTAACGTCGTATAATAATCTTCAGAGGGGGTTCTTTATTAATGAATGAATGCAATATGAGTAGGCTAAATGCCTGAAAATATCACGAGAAGGGAAAACTTAAAAGGACGTTTAAGTCATAGAGATTAGGTCAATTTTTACACCGGTCTGCCAAATGTATTCGTTGATTCAGCTATGCAGCTGCCTCTTGCAGGGGAAATGAGAAGACATCATATACACTTCACTCGTATTTTGAGTTGTAAATGAGCAGCAAAGACAAGATGCTTCTAAATCTATGTAATCTTTATAAATAATAAGTAGGCCCTATGCATTTTTATATAAAATATACAGAAATATCAGTTGTAAAAATGTAATTAAAAAACGGACCCCTGTGCAACCGACGCAAGCAAGCACACCCTACAGAAATTGTACCCTCTCTAGTTAGCCTAGCTATCCCCCAAGTTAATAGCCTGGCTCTGCCGTCCTACGTACTTCCGCTCAAATGTATTTGCTTCTGTACATAGGTCTGGCCATGAGGTCCGTACGTCAGATTCTGCAGGTTGATTTTCTACCTGTCCAATAAGCGAACAGAGGGAGTGGCTGAAAACGATGACGTTGGTGTTGTGTGCTAGTTTGTGTTGTAGTTCCGTAATGGCGGCGGAGAAAGATGCGAGGAAAGCCATTCGGTCCGTTGTGGCAACGCTGCCGAATATCCAACAGCTAAAGCCGGAGCAAGAACAAGTTTTACTGAGTTTTGTTGGTGGCCATGATGTTGTGGCCCTCCTCCCCACAGGGTTCGGGAAAAGTTAGATTTTCCAGCTACGGCAGCTAGCTCTGTTACAGTAGTGGTGAAGGAATTGGCTAAGGCGAACACTAGCGATTGGTTATGGCAGATCAGAGTGGCTCTGGGCAGATCCAATAGTTTTAAACTTCAACAGAGTACCCGCCTACAAGGAAGTCAACGCTTGTCAATGAAGCGAGGCCAGACTCTCTGTACAAATGAAATGTACGAGAGTCTGGTTAGGACCAGGCTACCAAGTTAACAGATGCGAAACGAACGTTCTGCTACAGGTAGTCACGCGTGTTTTCGTGACGTTAGTAACGTCAGTGACTGTGGCTAGCAAACTAGCCACCGTTAGCTTCACTTTTTGCCACAAAAACTTAACTTGAGCCTAAACCATGCAACGGAACTTAAATAAAAAATACAAGCAACTCAATCGCTACCAAGACGAAACTTGACACCTAGGTTGTCTATGTAGGCCAAATATTGACTGAGATTTAGGGGGGGAAAAAGAAATAATAACTAGAAACGCCTGTTCCTGCGAAACAGCAGTGAGAATGCTGAAAACCTGAATGGGGATAGCTGACCATGCTAAAAAAGCTGAAAATAGTGAAAATTTTGTAGAAAGTTATAAGCTGAAGCTTCAAAGCGCCAGAAAGGTATTTTTGAAAGGGGCTGAAGCTGGACTAAGGCATAAAACTACAGAAAAGAGAAGAAAAATGCAAAAATATAATTCAGAAGAATTAGAAAATTTAGAAAGGATCTGCAGCGAGATGAAGGCAGAAAAGTACAGAAAAGAGAAGAAAAATGCAAAACAAAAAGTGAAAAAAATATGAAAGAAGAGAAACAATGCATAAAAATGTGAAAATTTTGCAGAATTTTTTTTGCTGGAGTTTCAAAAGGCCTGAAATGTATGTTAGAAAGGACCTGCAGCAAGATGAAGGCAGAAAAGTACAGAAAAGAGAAGAAAAATGCAAAAGTACTGGCAGTTGGAAGGTACTGCTGTGAAAGGTATTTTGAAAGGACCTGGAGCAAGATGAAGGCAGAAAACAGAAGAAAAGAAGAAGAAAAATGCAAAACAAAAAGGGGAAAAATTCAGAAAGATGAGCTGCAGGACAATGTGAAAATTTTGCAGAAAACCAGTTGCTGAAGTCTGGGTTGAACGAATTTGAAGGTAAAAGGACAACACTGGAATGACTTGAACTTGCTGGAAAAAAGGCAGAATTGATTAAATGGCTGAAAAAAAGTTATAAGTCCTAGCAGAAAAAGTTGAAGGTTTAAAGAAGGAGATGGGAGATGAATTCTGTTCATATTTTGAATTATTTTTCAATCCTTATAAAATGAAATCACCTAAAGATGCTAAATAAGTTGAGAAAGGGGAAAAATTTGCAGAAATGTATTTGCTGTAACTCTTTTCAGAGCTGGAAAGTACTTGTGGAAGGACAGTGGAACCAAGCCCCCACCCCTCGGCTTGAGGCAACGGCCCCGGTGGATGTAGGTGGTATTGCATTTACGGTTAGGTTTCCGACTCTTCCGGTCGTTTTTATTCTATTAACTCCAGTCAACATTTACAAAACTATCTCCCCCAATAATTTTTGTTCGATTCTCGAACCTGGCTCATACTACTAGCTTTTTCATAGAATAATTTTTCCCGATTTTTGCAAAGTTTGAAACCAATCCGAAATGGGTAAACTAGCACCCCATTTATTTGCTTACGTCAATAAAAGTTGCCTGCAAATGTGCTCGCGGATACTAACAGGGCACGAGCACAAAAGTTCACATTGGCCGATAGCCGATTTACATGGAGCTGAATGAGCCATAGACTTATATTGAATGAGCACAGGGAGAAATGGCTTGAGTTGCCTGCCCTGTTCTAGCAAGTTTAGCAAATGGTTGTCACACATACATTAAATGTGGTTAATATAGTTTATTCCCGTTATTTTAAAACAGATAAACAGATTTTTGATGGCAAATATTATATTATGTTAAGCGTGAGCATAGATTGTTGACATGTCTATCTGGAGCAAAGACGTTCAATAAAATATATTTTAGACACACTTCTCGAGCTTTTATTTATTACATTATTAACACGTCTTGTTAGATCACGTTATATCCATTAATAGACGTTTGGTTTTCTAGGTTGAACATATAAAACACAGGTCACATTTCGACACTGATGTGAAATTGAAGGCAGTGTGAATTTCGTGGCATTTCGTTTGAATATAAAGTTGACAGTAAGCAATGGTAAGTCTGCATTATGGAAGATTTCGGTTACCAAAATAACTATTAAGCTTTCTTTGCCTGGCGAGAACAACGACGGAGCTGTTCATGTTAACAGTTTATTTCATCCGATCCAATGCGTTGGAAATCATACTCATATCACGAAGAAAAAAGCAACATATGTGATGAGTTCCATCTAGAATAGCCCTATATTTAGCCCTATAGCCTATTTCTAAAAAACAAGTGAAAGGAATACTATACAGTGACAGAATACATTTCCGTTAAGTTTGCATCATGTGTCTGATTCTTATCAGACTTGTACCCCATTCTGCCCATAGATTCTGCAACTGCAATGCCTTAGCTCACACCCTCGTAACCATATAAATCTATGCTCGCGACTGGTTGTCGCAAAGTATGACGTGTACAGCTAGTTGCAAGCGTGCACAAGGTCTCGGAGCTAGGGGAAAAAAGAGCCACTGTTTAAAGCTAAACCGGAAGACACGGAAGTGGAAAGATGGCCCCGTCCGTATCGCGCTCTCGCTTGCCTCACTGCGCCACTGAGCACTTTTCATAGAAATGAATGGGGACGCCATCTTGGAAGACAAAAGTAGCTTACTCTAGTTATATTAACTCTATGTTACGAATATACATTCTTTTTCGGCGGCCATTGTTGTTTTCAACTGGAGTCGCCTGATAGCCGTGTTGGAGGCAGCCACGTTCGGTAAGTCCTATTTTTACACATTTTAAGATAGAATCAATGATTGGGTTTGTGAAAGTACAATACTATTGAATTATGGTGAAGGTTTGAGCACTTTTAGACCTTTAGATCGTGAGTTTGAAGTGACGGAAAACCGAACTCGAAAAGTAGCTAGCTTTTCCCCTTTGTGTTTATAATTAGTCATCATTTTGCATCTCTGCGAATTCTTCACCCAAAAGGTTGAGGAGGGCAGCCTTTCAGAGAAAAAGCGATTCCCCACAGACCTGTAGGCTCAGAATTTTGATTTGGGTCGTGAAAGTCTTTGTAATTGGAGTGAGTTCGGACGCCAGGGAGACCGCATAGGCTTAGGCGGCAGCCATGTTTTGGTTGCATCATGTTCACCATTTTATTTATAGTTCGGTAAATTCTACCCCCGAAAAGGGCAGGGCATTTGTGGAAAACTTGCAATTTGAGTGAGAGTGCATTGTTTTGACGTTAGCCTCAGAGTTCGACTTGGTTCGCTCACTGGCAGTGACTGTATTTCACTCAATTCTACTCCAAAAACATAATATCAGGGAGGCTGCTTTTTGTAGACAAGAGCCTGCTGAAGATAGCCAGTATCTAGGATTTTTCAAAGCAATCCTGTTTCCTTCGTCATTTGCCTGAGAAAGCGACCTACGTTAGCCAGGCTAGTTTCACTCTGTCAGCCTATTTAAAGGTCTCTGGCAGTCAGAATCACTGATTACAGGCAAAGGTCGAGCTAGTCTTTGGCCAGATGTGTATATTGACCAGTTTAGAGCTAAATACTCTTGCCAGAGCCTGGAATCGAACCCGTGTTTTGAGTGACTTTGCATGGGTCTCCATCAGGTCAACACATTTGGATTCAAGTTCAAGTAATACCACTGCATTTCACAGTCAAAACTGAAGTCTGTATCAAGTGTAGATGGGAAAAGCTTCATTTTTCACAACTGACAACCCTTTCTTCACTTTGACAGGTCTGGAGGGTCATGCAGAGGCCTGCTCAACAGAGTACAACAAAGGATGCTGAGAGCAACACAGACTCCTTGCTGGACTGCCCCTCTCTAGCTGGACAGCTTCTCTTCAGCCCTGATCCCAGGACAGTTTCATCCAGCTGGCCTGCCCTGCCTGCAGGCCAGGCCCTGCCTGCACGCCCTCAAGAGACCCACACAGACTACTGTGTTTACTGGCTCTGCAGATTGCTTTTTTGAGGACATTGATGAAAAAGGACAAACCAACATTTTCTACCTTGATGAAAGTCTAAATGTTTAATCCTTTCCATGTCCCAGCATGCCAAGCTGCTGACTTTGAGTGTCTTAAGTGATGAAACGAGTTCAAGTGATAGACTTTTGACCTTTCTTCCCTTCTTAATTAGTCATATGAATATTCAATATAAATAAAACAATCATTAAGGAATTATTTAGCTCAAAAGTCCCAAAATGTAATTCTGGGTAACTGTCCCGGCTTAAAATCTGAACAGAAAAATACAACAAAAATGTAAAATACTGATGTTTTCAATGATACCTAAACATATAGTGATAATACTAAGCTTATAAACAATTTTATGACAGAAAGACTTCTGTCTCCAAACTGTGATTTCTTAAATGTCAGTCCTGGATAACAGACATCGATGACCATTTTGGACCATAATGCAATCTGAAATGTCATGTGACATCATATTGTATCAAAAAGAAGACCCAAAGGAGCCCCAAAACATGTGCCAAAGTAAGTAAGCGTCTCTTCATATGTTGATTTTTTTTACCTTTTCAGTCACTGGTTCACTTTGTAGCAATAGCAAGTGTCCTTTTGGATAACACTTACAAAACATTTATAATGTTTTCATATAAAAAAACTATCTATTTGATCTAAAAGATTACCTCAAAGTGATGATAGCTAAGTAGTGATTTTCCATAGGTGGTTAAGTTAGTGCCTGATTATAAAGAAAAAATTGTAGCTTTGTCATTCTTGGATAACAAAAAACCTCTGTTAGCCAGGACATGTCATTTGTTATCAAGAATGACATGTATAACAATCTAGTTTTTTATTAGTATTTGTAAACTTTTATGCATAGTTATATTAACATATTAACATTATTTACATATTTGTATGTTTTCACCCCATATTCTTTCCTTAATTAATCTTGATTTCATATGATTCCATGGGTCACATGGGTCATAATCATTTATTTGAATGTTGTAATGTTATCAGTCAAACATGAATAATTTAATCATTTATTAATTTAGCAACATTTGATTAAAGCCTTAGTATAGATTCTGATATTTTAAGGTCAATTCTGTCCTTCCAGATGCCTCTGTCTAATAAAGAGAGGCAGAGACGGTTCAGAGTCAGGAAAAATGCAGAAGCTAGGGCTGAGTATCTTGAGAAAAAGAGAGCAAGGTATTATAGTGATAAACAAGTGAAGTGATTGTATGTAACAAGCAAACTTGAAATATTCTTAAAAATAGGTTCACACTAATTAGATTACTAGTTTAATGTGTCAGACTATACCCGTGGCCATTGTTTATGAAGCCATATCGTTTTACAGATTTACTGTCATATTTTGAAAATAAGATTGTAGTGAAATTGATGTGATTACAATCTAATACTTTTATTATTATTACTGTTTGTAGCTACTACAAATCAAGGCCAGTCCCCAAATCACCTGTATGGCTGATGAGCCCTTCAGCTGCAAAGAAGAAAAGGGAGCAGTGGAGGGTAAACCAGAGGAATCGGAGGGAGAGATTAAAGCAAGTCAATGAACTAATGAACGACACTCCAGTCTCAATGAATGGGTCTACTCTTGGAGAACCCCAACCCAGACCACCGGATGACCCTCAGCCACACTCACCCAGAGAGCCAGATGTACCTCAGCTACAACCACCCAGAGAGCCACAAGAGGATGTCCAGCCACTTGCTTCGTCTACCCCAGAAAGAAATGATGGCGACATGGCAATAAAAAGCCCAAACAACAATAAGCTAAAGAATGAAATTGTCAAACTTAAAAGGCAACTTGCTCTGTCCCCCAAAAAATCCGAGAAACTAAGAAAACGTCTGCAAAGGGTTAACAAAACAAGTGCTGCACGCGTCAGTGAGAAACACAAGCCACGTGGAGCTAAGAAACTCTCTGCAGTAAAGAAGGAAGAGGTTACTCGCTTCCTGTGTAGGGATGAAAATAGTAGACTTTTACCTGGAAAAAAAGATACAGTAACAAAAAAACAAGAGAAAGTTCAAAGAAGAGTCCTACAAAAAACCATGAAAGAACAACATTTACACTACAATAAGGAAACACAAAAGGAACTGACACTGTCATATAGACAGTTTGTGCGCTTGCGCCCATTCTACATCACGGAACCTAAAACAAGTGATCGCAACACTTGTGCCTGCATTGACCACGAAAACGTCCAGATGCTTGTGGAGAAACAATTTCAAAGTGGCTTTGTAAAAGTGGCAAGTGTTTCACAGTTGTTGGCATCCATTGTGTGTGATCCTCTTAGAAAAGATTGTATGTATCGTGTTTGTGTTAAGTGCTGTTACAAAGATGTGGAAATAGCTCCTCAAGAACAGAACACCACCACCACATGGCTACAGTGGGAAAGGGTCAAGACCACCTCTGGTGAGAAGGAATTCACAAACTTTGTGAAAAAAGCTGAATGTGGAACATGGCAGGACCTACAAAGAATACTAAATGAAAAACTTGATCTGCTTGCCAAGCATCACTACAACTGGATACACCAGGTTGAGCAGTGCAGACAAGTGAAAGAAACCATCAGTGACACAGAGGTAGTGGTCCACATGGATTTCTCAGAAAACTATGCTTGCAAGCTCCACACCGAGATTCAAGCTTTCCATTTTGGTGGAAGTCGTAAACAGGCCACAACTCACACCAGTGTGGTCTACACATCCGATGGGAGCCAATCATATGCCACAATCTCGGACAGCCTTCGCCATGATGAAAGAGCAATGTGGGCACACATTGAGCCAATTTTAAAGAAGTTGAAGGAGCAGAAGCCCACTCTTACATCCATCCCTCATGAGTGATGGGCCTGTTACACAATATAGAAATAAGCGCAACTTCTATCTCCTGACAACCCTGCCCTTATTTTGGGGGTTCAAGGAGGTGACCTGGAATTTCTCTGAGAGAGCCCATGGTAAAGGTGCACCTGATGGGGTGGGTGGTGCTGTAAAGCGCATGGCTGATCAGAGGGTGAAAATGGGAGCAGATATTCAGACACCAAAAGAGCTCTATGAAACTTTACAGACCTCAGCCTCTTCTATTAAGTACTTTTGGGTGTCAGAAGAGGACATCCTGAAACATGAAGAAGCTGTACCAGAGAAGCTACCTGTTGTTAAGGGCACAATGAAAATTCACCAGATTGCAGAGCTGCCAACTCTCACGGTTTTGCCGTGTGACACACGTATTTCAACTCATTTCAAATCATTGACGCGCAAACAGCCATGTAAACTCGCCTGGGGGGGGGAGTGAAGCTCGCGAAAGCTCGCCTAAGGAGGGGGGGGGGGGGGGGTTGCTACCAAATCTCACACCAAGGTTTTTGGAAAAGTTGGCAGCCCTGAGATTGTGTCTCTTACCCCTGGATGAATGTGTGTGAATCACCCACCAGTGCTCCAGCAACAACACCACATCATACTATGACAACAGATATTGTTGGAAGGTTTGTCATAGTTAAATATGATGCCCAGCCATTTGTCGGCCAAGTCCTAAATCTGGTTGGTGATGAACTTGAAGTGAGCTGCATGCGACAGACAATGGGCAGAAATGCCTTTGTGTGGCCAACAGCCCCAGATGTAATATTTTATTACGTGTCTGACATGCAAGCCATCCTATAGGAGCCTGAGACATTAACAAACCGCTCATCACAACTATGTATCCCTGACTGGGAAACATTCCAAAACATAGGTAGTCACATGCCCACACTCATGATATTGTCACAAACATGTCTTTTTAAGTTCATTTGGAAATGTTCAAAAGTTCCTATCTTCTCTTCATAAACTGATTTAAACTCGTCTGATTAAATGTTTGCAACTCAAATGGTTAGATGAGGTTATAAATGTAAATGTTACTCAAACAGTATCATCTCTCTTTAAATGTATTCTCTATATAAAATATATGAAATATGTTAATTCCTAAGTGTTTTATAAAAACGTTGTGTTATGTAATGTTAAGTGAAATTAATCAATTAACATTTTAATTAAAACATTTTAAAATCATTACAAATTTGTCAATTTCTCTAATTTAGTTTCAAGTTTGAGTGTTGGTAAGAAAAATGATACAAAAGATGAGTTTATGGTAATCCTGAAAATTATTGCAGAATGTCCTTCCGTCTAACAGTATGTCATTCCGGCTAACAATGACACAGCCAAGTAATTTAACCCATATTTTTGTGTTAAATTACACAAATCTGTTATTTGTTGAGTTCAAATCAAATCAAATTGATTTGTATAGCCCTTTTTACACGCAAGCATGTCACAGAGGGCTTCACATACACCCATACAACTGCCCCTCAACCAACCTAAACCCTCAAGGAAGACAAGGAAAAACTCCCAGAAAAACTCTCAACAGGAGAAAAAATGGAAGAAACCTTGGGAGGAGCAATTCAGAAAGGGATCCCCTCCTCCAGAGACGGTTGGTGAGAGAGAGGAGCAGAACACAGGCTTAAACATAGTCATACAGTGTCAATGGGTTTTGAAACACCAAAATCCATTGTTCAACTTTATAGATAGGACAGGACCGGGAGACTCGCGACCAGGTCCAGCGTTGGCCAACCGACGACCAGGCAGGTGCTGACAGCTCAAACCCCCCACACCACAAGGGATGTGTGTGGGGGGGGGACACAGAGAGAGGAGAGCAGGGATTAGAGAATGCCAGGAGCAGCTAACAGTCATAATAGAATGAGATCCCCACCGGTCAAGTGTGGACAGGTGCAGCAATTTAACAGAGCAAAAAAAGGGGTATTTGATGCAGCCCCACACACCAAGACAGCGACAGCCCCCCTCGGTTGGAACATGAAATCTGTTCCAGGGGAAGGAACTCTAAAATAAGTTATATTTATAGAATAAGGATGGAAACAACCCGTCCCCCGATGCCTCCAACTAGTAACAGAAACAATAATAGTAACAATATACAGCAACGGAAACTATAACAGTAACAATGTTTTTAACCTAATTTTAAATGTCGAAACAGTATTAGATTCCTTAATTGAGACAGGTAATTTGTTCCAGAGAAGAGGTGCTCTATATGAGAACGCCCTACCTCCAGCTGTTTTTTTCTTAATTTTGGGAACCACCAGATAGCCGGCATCTTGAGATCTAAGTGTCCTTGCGGGGCAATAGGGTGCAAGGAGACCGGAGAGGTACAGTGGTGCCAATCCATGCAGAGATTTGTAGGTTAGTAGTAGAACTTTGAAGTCAGCCCTGGCTTGGATAGGGAGCCAGTGTAGAGAAACAAGAGTAGATGTTATGTGATCAAACTTTCTTGTTCTTGTCAATAGTCTAGCAGCAGCATTTTGCACCCGCTGTAAATTTTTTAGGTAGGTAATTGGGAGGCCAGAGAACAACACATTGCAGTAGTCCAATCGGGACGTAACAAATGCATGTATTAGTTTTTCAGCATCATCCTTTGAGAGGAATTTTCGTATTTTGGCAATATTACGTAGATGGAAAAATGCAGTTCTGGTGATTAATATGGTACTCAAACGAAAGGTCTGGGTCCATTGTGACTCCTAAATTTTTTACCAGCTGGCTTTGAGAGACTTTGACGCCGTCTAGGTCTAAAGGCCGATTTATACTTCTCCGTTTTTACGGAGACGGACACAGGGAACGCCCTCTCCGACGAGGAACTCCCTCTCCGTGCCCTCTCCGAGCCCCTCGGAGAGCTCTACGTGCACCTCCTGACTTTCCTGACTATCCGTCTGTCCGTCCGTCATTTTACGGATACCCCTTGGTTGTGATTGGTCCTTATTAAGAACCGCTTACGTCAGGGGCGGGGGAGGGGTTGCCGTGACCAACAAGACAAACAGAATCCTTTGACCGCCATTGCTGTACGTTTTTATAATTCATATTTCAGCTAAACAGTACATGTAAATCAGCATCTGAATTAAAATGTGACGAGAAATGGGCAGTGTAGTTGCTGAAAATGTGCTTATTTTATTGATGAAAGGTTAATTTGTAAATTTGCTCCGACTTTTCGATGACCTAGCTAGCATCGCAGTGCAGCGCCACCTACTCTTCTGGCAGTGAAGTGTTTTCAGCACCCACAGCCTTCGGAGTACTATAAATTCAACCAATCCGTCCGACTCCGTCCGTCCGTCTGTCCGTAACGGAGTCAGAGAAGTATAATTCGGCCTTAAGGTCAGATTGGAAAAAAAAATTCTATATTTTTTAGGACCGAAAATTTGAACCTCGGTTTTATCCGAATTAAGAAGAAGGAAATTTGCAGTCATCCAAGCTCTCAACCTGGAAACACATTTTTCCATAGCATGTGGAAATTCTCCAGACTTTATAGACATATATAGCTGAGTATCATCTGCATAACAGTGAATTTACCCCAGAGCTTCTAATTATGTTTCCTAAAGGCAGCATATAGAGTGAAAATAACAGAGGGCCTAGAACTGAACCCTGTGGTACTCCGTATTTTACAGTGGAGCTCCTGGATGAGCAGCCATCATAGTGGACATATTGTGATCTATCAGATAGATACGATCTAAACCACTGAAGTGACGTACCAGAAATCCCAACATAGTTCTCCATACGTTCCAGGAGAATTTCATGATCCACAGTGTCAAAAGCTGCACTTAGGTCTAGAAGAACCAGGACAGAGATAGAGCCTGCGTCAGAGGCTAACAGTAGATCATTGACTACCTTGGCTAATGCAGTTTCAGTGCTGTGGTGGAGACGAAATCCAGACTGGAGAGGTTCATAAAGCTGATTTGTGGAGAGGTGCTCAGTGAGCTGTTATGCCACAGCCTTTTCTAACATTTTGGAGAGAAATGGCAAATTTGAAATTGGCCTGTAGTTGCTAAGACAACCTGGATCCAGGTTTGTTTTTTTAAGAAGGGGCTTAATAATAGCTTGTTTGAAATCATTGGGGACTTGGTCAGTTACAATAGATTCATTAATAATACTAAGCATGGGTGGTCCAATAATAGGGAGAAGTTCCCTACAGAATTTGGCAGGGAGGGGATCGAGTTAAGGATACATCAATAGTCTTGTTTTCTTTACGGGAAAACATTTCTTTTTAATTCCCCCCAAAATTACGATTTGATTTTGAATTATGAGTTATTGATAACCAGAAATGAGCCCATGTCTATATGAAATTCCAAATTGATTATATTAGTTGGGAGTAAAATGTCATTTTCTGAGCACTAATTGTTTGTTGAGCTCCAATTATAAATATAGCTGCAAGCAGCGATGCGGGTTCCTCCGCAAAATGGCAAAATATTATAAACATATACACTGTTGAAGATGGAGAGTCGGACAACAAGAGAGCAACACTACTTCATGTTTGGCCAACAACAATAGGCTGAATGGGGATTTGAACTCATGAGCATAAGGTTACAAGTCAGTCTCTCTATCTGCTCTGCTACACACCAACTGTTGAGATTGTATGAATAGAAAGGGCAGAGTATTACCTTTGGTCAGCTTTGGGACAAAGGTTAAGAAACGGTTGACATTTCAAGGTAAAATTGCACATGGTACATCAGAATGATGTAACCTTGAAGCCAATAAGGTTTGAAAAACCATCAGTAAAAATTTTATTTTATTTATTGACACAAAGATATTGAGGCAATGTGGACATTTACATAAATACACCCCTTTCAGACATTTTGTATTGCATTTCACCCTATATAAAGACATATCTGCCGCACACTATCCCCATCCATGCTGTTTCTCTCTCCCCCAGCGCAGGTCACGCCAAAGCAGAAATGCTGCAGCAGCCGCATGAGGTTTAGGTGTAGTCCAAAAATTGTCTCCCACAATCAAAACATATTAACCGCAACATTGTTTTCAAACTTTCTCAAAGATGGCTTAAAACTAGTGATGGTCCGCTCGGTACTGCGGTGTCGATACTGTCCCGACACATTCAACACTCACTGCATCGGAACAACGTTTCGAGACAGGTTTTAAACACACTTCCGGTCACGTGTCAAAGTGTTTCGAAACGTTTTGTGACGTGATCTTGAACGAAACCTGTCTCATACTTGCCAAAAGACTGACTTGTCGGGGTATAAAATGAGGTGGCAAAGCCAAGGTTTTGAATGCGTGAGACCTTGGTTGAGAGATTTGTGAGAGTTTGAGACAGTTTGAGACAGTTAGAGAACGTCAGAGACAGTTAGAGAACGTCAGAGAAAGTTAGTTACTTGTGTGCCATTAGCAAAATCCTGTTTGTGTATTTGTCTGTTTGTGTGCTGTACACACAACAGCACACAAGCAGACAAATAAACAGAATTTCGCTAATATATATATATGAATATGAAACAACTTATACTGTGTTTATTGTCTCATACAGTTCGAAAATCATATTTGGGCTTAAATGTATTGTTAGATGAAAGCCATCGCTGCCGTATTCGATACCATGCCATCTGCATTGCAGGGCGGCAATAATTCCGTTCAACCACAAGGATCCTTAAGATCACAATGTGGAATTAGATATAAGACTGTTAGTTATGGTATACTCGTAGCTATCAGCAGATGTCGCTGTTGAGCAAATGTTTCGAGCGTTTCAAAGGCCCCGACTCCAATGTTTCAATTGTATCGGTGTTTCGAAAAGCCTCGATTTGCCCATCACTACTTAAAACCACAGATATCGACTCTCTTCTTGAGTAGATCTCTTTCCAGAATCTCAGTCAATCCAGAATCACAAGTAGCCTCATAAGCAATTGGACTAGGGCACAGCCCACATTAAGCTCCTTGCAAGTATAACCTGTGATAGTAAAATGGCCGACTCTCTGTTCCCATGAAACTACACAGCATGCACACTCAGGGTGACCAACAAGATTATATTAACTAATAAACAATAACATTACAAACATCTAACTGAACGAACACAACTGAAATCCCTTGCGTAGCTGTTGTAACCAAACAATTTTCCACTAGTCTTTGCGTTTTTTTACATGCCACACTGCATGCTGGGTACCCAAGAGCGCTGACGCTGATTATCTAGCTGGGCTCCGACTGCGTGATATGATGAGATGCTAGTGGCACGCTAAGGTCTCAGAGTCTCTCCCGCATTAACAAGTTCTGCCCGATTAGCAAGCTATTTTTACTAATGTTTTGTTAGCAATTGAATGGTAATGCAAGCTAGCTAAAAACAATGTTAGTTAGCTTGGCTAAACTGGTTTTCATAGCAACAGAAATCAACAAATCAGATCAGTCGAACTTTATTCAGAAAGGGGGGGGATCTGTATTTTTTACTCTACTCTTAACGCATGACTATGTTTAACTTAATGTCTGCACCTCTCTGTCACAAACTGTCTCCGGAGTGGAGGGTGGGGGCTTCATATCCAACAAATTACACCCCTGAACTTTTAAAACAGATCTAATGGCCTACTACAATTGTAAATATCCTATGGCTTCTTCTCCAATTGGGCCTCGATACAATGTCATCTAATATTTTCTGCCCATTCTGCACAGTTTTTGGGGACTTTCCACATCAGCACCCTTTGCCCAGTCCCTCTATTCTGCCCTACTACATGTGTTTTCCAACACCAGTTACAATCAACCCTGGGCAGGGACGGCGCCAGAGAATTTTTAATACAGGTGCTGAGGAGGTGCTACATCATTGATAGGGGGAGCTGCGCAATTATATATACATAAATACTATTAATAAAGAAGCAGTACTTCTCTTGAGTGGTTTTTATTCAGATGAATAATCATTGGATTCAGGTCAAAAGTCTATCACTTGAACTGGTTTCATCACTTAAGACACTCAAAGTCAACAGCTTGGCATACTGGGACATGGAAAGAATTAAACATTTAGACTTTCATCAAAGTAAAAAATGCTGGTTTGTCCTTTTTCACCAATGTCCTCAAAAAAGCAGTCTGCAGAGCTACTGTGTCTGTGGGGTGACTGTCTGTCTCTGGAGGGCTGGCAGGCAGGGGCAAGCAGGGCCTGCAGGCAGGCAGGCAGGGCAGGCCAGGTGGATGAAGCTGTCCTGGGGTCAGGGCTGAAGAGAAGCTGTCCAGCTAGAGAGGGGTAGTCCAGCAAGGGGTCTGTGTTGATCTCAGCATTCTCTGTTGCATCCTCTGTTACGCTCAGCATCCACTGTTGAACTCTGTTGAGCAGGCCTCTGCATGACCCTCCAGACCTGTCAAAGTGAAGAAAGGGTCCATGTCAGTTGTGAAAAATGAAGCTTTTCCCATCTACACTTGATCAAGACTTCAGTTTTGACTGTGAATTGCAGTGGCATTACTTGAACTTGAATTCAAATGTGTTGACCTGATGGAGACCCATGCAAAGTCACTCAAAACACAGGTTCGATTCCACGCTCTGGCAAGAGTATTTAGCTCTAAACTGGTCAATATATACACATCTGACAAAAGACCAGCTCGACCTTTGCCTGTAAACAGTGATTCTGACTGTCAGAGACCTTTAAATAGCCTGACTTACTGAAATTGGCAAAACTAGCCTGGCTAATGTAGGTCACTTTCTCAGGGCATATGACAAATGTAACAGGCTCGCCTTGAAAAATCAGATATACTGGCTATCTTTAGCAGGCCCTTGTTTACAAAAAGCAGTCCTCACTGACGTTTTTGGAGTAGAATTGAGTGAAATACAAAATTGTATACACACTGCCAGTGGGCGAGCCTAGTTTGACTCTGAGGCTAACGTCAAAACAATGTACCCCCGGGACGCAGTATCACTCCAATTGCAAATCCACAAAACACAAAAATAATCGGAGCATCTGGCTAAAAGCACAATTCCCATATCTCCTAAACGGCTTCCCTCCTCAACCTTTTTCGTGTAGACCTAACTGTAAAATGGTGAACTTATAAACATGACGCAACCAAAACATGGCTGCCGTCTAAGCCTATGCGGCCTCCCTGGCACATAGGCTTATTACAAAGACTTTCACGCCCCAAATCAAAATTCTGACCCGACAGGTCTGTCGGGAATTGCTTTTTGTCCTAAAGGCTGCCCTCCTCGACCTTTTTGATGAACAATTCGCCGAAATGCAAAATGATTCCCTAATTAAAAACACAGAGGAAAAAAGCTAGAGCTACAGTAGCTACTTTTCGAGTTCGGTTTTCCGTCACTTCAGACTCACGATCTAAAGGTCTAAAAGTCCTAAAACCTTCACCATAATTCAAGAGTGGTGTACTTTCACGAACCAAATCATTAATTCTAGCTTAAAATGTGTAAAAATAGGACTTACCGAACGTGGCTGCCTCCAACACGGCTATCAAGCGATTCCAGTTGAAAACAACAATGGCCGCCGAAAAATTATTTATATTCGTAACGGCGAGCTGCGATTGGAAGCGAAATGAAACAGGGGCTAAAAACCGAGGGTGGGGGCTTGGTCAGCACATCATTTGAGGAAAGTATGTGTGTGCGTATATTTGATTTATTAACACAAAGATATGGTGACAATGTGGACATTTACATAAATACACTTCTTTCAGCCATTTTGTATTGCATTCCTTATTCAATATCACCCTATAGAAAGACATGTATTCTACAAATCTGTAACAATTTTCAAGTTAATTGGATCTATGGTTCATGAGGAGAAGGGTTTTGAAGGTTGTACCAAATTTGGACAGTACAGCAAAATCTATCATGGCGGACCTTATGGGTTCTTGAGGCTTCTTGTTCCCCATGAGAAATAAGGCATGTATACCAATTTTCAGGCATTTTGGAATAATGGGGCGCTGAGGAAATCACGTAGACTTTGGGCGTGGCTTATAGCGCCACCTATAGGCGTACATGGGCCATTAGCGGTCTGTGAGTAGTGAGTGACCTGGTGTATCATTGGGCCAAATTTTAAAAAATCGGGTCAAGGACTTTTTTAGCTATTGAGCCATTTAGCGGAGAAGAAGAAAAATAAATATAGCTGCAAGCAGCGATGCATGTTCCTCCGCAAAATGGCAAAATATTATAAACATGTACAGTGTAGAAGATCGAGACTTGGATAACAAGAGAGCAAAACTACTTCATGTTCGGCCAACATCAATAGGCTGAATGTGGATTTTAACTCAGGAGCATAGGTTTCAAGTCAGTCTCTCTAGCCTCTCTGCTACACACCAACTGCTGAGTTTTTATGAATATAAAGGGAAGAGTATTAGCTTTTTGTAAGATATTGAAACTCTTCTTGAGTTGATCTCTTTCCAGAATCTCAGTCAATGCACAACTAACAATAGTCATGTGGGCAACAGGGCTTAGCTCATGTTCAGCTGCTTGCAAAAACAGCTATGATAGTATAGCAGCCGACTCTCTGGTCCCATTAAACTACACAACATGCACAATCAGGGTGACCAACAAGCTCATATTAACTAACAAACAATAACATTACAAACATCTAACTGAACGAACACAACAACTGAAATCCCTCGCATGGCTGTTGTAACCGAACTATTTTCCTCAAGTCTTTGTGTTTTTTGACATGCCGCACTGCATGCTGGGTACCCAAGAGTGCTGACGCTGATTATCTAGCTGTACCAGAACATTTCTTATATAGGGAGAACTGCCACTCTCGGGAAACTTCCTGGTTCTGAACTGGTTGCGGTTCCATGTGAGGGCGCTAACGAGCGAGTGCAGAATGAATGGAGGTCTATGGAGCTATACCCCTCAAAATCCACTTTTCTCAGGATATAATTTTTTGTCTAGTAATTTGAATTCTGAATTCGAAAGGGGAGGCAAAAAAAAATACACACTGCTGGCTGTTAGATTTAAAAGTCGCCTTTCTGTTCTAAAAAGCCTTTGAAAATGTAATTGACGTCATACACATCGTATGACCAGAGCTACTGCTTTACGGCAAGCTCAGGGGCCTCATGTATAAAGGATTGCGCAGCTTTCATACCAGAAGATGGCGTACGGCCAAAACTCGAAAAGTACCTACGCACAGAAATATTCACATGTATAAAACCGGTCGTACGCCAGGTCCTGCACACCTTTCCTTTATAAATCACAATCAACGTGAGATTGACCGCACGTGAATGAGCCACTGAACCCGCCTTGCCTCCTCCCATAAATGAATATGCAGATGTACTATAAATGCGCTCCTGCGGTCATTTCTTTGTCTGAATTAACGTATTTCTTTGAATAAACACCGCCCTCAAATAAACACAGCACCAAAAATGAACGTTATTTATTCAAAGAAATACAGTGACTGTGAGATCGAAGTTCTGACAACAGAGGTGGAGGCGAGAAAATTTGTCCTGTTTGTCGGCCTGTCATCAGGTATTAGCGACATGGCAGAAATTAAGAAGAAATGGTCCGATGTAAAACTTTAAATGAAGAAACGAGTGGTGGCGCAGCGTAACAGCATGGCAGCTATAGGGTTAGCGTGACATGCATTTCCTGAGTGATTTTGTCGTTCGTTTGACACCCTCAAGTTTAACAGAAGTTATTAAGTGGTGGCGGATTAAACAGAAGGCTATATAGCATTTCCCGTTTTGGGTTTTGGCATTTTGATGTGATCATCCACATTAATGATCAAACTTTTATTTTCATGTTTTTTTAATAGTCAACGTCATACACGTAGTAGTGGAAACTTTATTTTGTAATGTTGGTGAGTTTCGGCACTTTTCAGTTAGAATTCGCCACGTTACAGAGCCAGACAAGACTTTGCGTACGGTCCGCACATTCTCACATCTGCTCAAAAGTTTCCGTGACGGCCCGCACATTCTCACGTCAAGTAAATCTTTATACATCACACAGTGTGCGTGAAAACCAGTTTATGCAAGCTTTTTGTGCATACGCAACATTTATACATGAGGCCCCTGGTCACTTCCTTTTTTCTCTCAAGGCATCGACAACACAGCTGACAGGTTAGAATCTCCCTGTCAATACACATGCTAGAAAGAGTTTTGGCTTGCTAATGTTATTGCTAATGTTGCTAATGCTCTGACATTCTGATTCCGCTTCGGATGCCATCAAGCGGGAGCTCTGGTCGTATCAGTCCTTCACTAACCAATCAGCATTCATTAGCAGAATGCTAGCGTGTTATGGGCAACAACGACTCACCCTGTAAGAAATCAAAAGGACATTATTTTTTTTACTTATTTTTTTTAATAAAAAATTAATATAATTTTTTTGAATTTGAGTACTCGTTCATTCAACTTTCGACCTATAATCCATGTTGAACATGCAAAAACTACAATCAAGTCAGAGATTTCTCAACGACAATCAGGCGAAAGAGACAAATTTAGCCGTTTAGCTCCATAGACTCCCATTCATTTTGCACTCGCTGGCGATCACCCCCAGTGGAACTCTGGTGTAACTGCAGCCAAATTCGGTACAATGGGGCTCAATAGAGAGTGGCAAGGTCTCCTTAAACAGGCTCTGGCTGTTCTGCCGGATTAGCAAGCTATTTTTACTAATGTTTTGTTAGCGATTGAATGGTAATGCATCCCATCCATCATCTGCCGCTTTTCCGGGGGTCGGGTCGCAGGGGCAGCAACCTAAGCAGGGAGGCCCAGACTTCCCTCTCCCCGGCCACTTCCACCAGCTCTTCCTGGGGGACTCCGAGGCGTTCCCAGGCCAGCCGAGAGACATAGTCCCTCCAGCGTGTCCTGGGTCTTCCCCGGGGCCTCTTCCCAGTGGGACATGCCCAGAACACCTCACCAGGGAGGCATCCTTATCAGATGCCCGAGCCACCTCAACTGGCCCCTCTCGACGTGGAGGAGCAGTGGTTCTACTCCCGGATGACCGAGCTTCTCACCCTATCTCTAAGGGAGAGCCCGGACACCCTGCGGAGAAAACTCATTTCGGCCGCTTGTATTCGCAATCTCGTTCTTTCGGTCACTACCCACAGTTCGTGACCATAGGTGAGGGTAGGAACGTAGATCGACTGGTAAATAGAGAGCTTCGCCTTTCGACTCAGCTCCTTCTTCACCACGATGGACCGATGCAGAGCCCGCATCACTGCAGATGCCGCACCGATCCGCCTGTCGATCTCGCGCTCCATCCTTCCCTCACTCGTGAACAAGATCCCGAGATACTTGAACTCCTCCGCTTGGGACAAGATCTCCTCCCCGACCCGGAGATTGCACTCCACCCTTTTCCGGTCGATAACCATGGCCTCAGATTTGGAGGTGCTGATTCCCATCCCAGCCGCTTCGCATTCGGTTGCGAACCGCTCCAGTGAGAGCTGAAGGTCACGGCCCGATGAAGCCAACAGGACCACATCATCTGCAAAAAGCAGCGACCCGATCCTGAGGTCACCAAACCGGACCCCCTCAACGCCCTGGCTGTGCCTAGAAATTCTGTCCATATAAGTTATGAACAGAATCGGTGACAAAGGGCAGCCCTGGCGGAGTAAAACCCTCACCGGGAACAAGTTCGACTTACTACCGGCAATGCGACATCCACGCGATGTTGCAAAGTCATGTCAACCAAGACAGCCCTACAACATCCAGGGGTCTCATTTATAAAACTGTGCGTAGGATTCTTACTAAAAGTGTACGTGCGCCCAAAAGCCTAAAATGGCGTACGCCCAAAAATAATCCGATTTATAAAACCGTGCGTACGCACACCTGTAAGCAATGTTCCCTTTATAAATCACAGACTACCCACAAGTGTGCGTACGTGAATCTGCATTTTATCCCGCTCTAAACACGCCCATGTTTGACCATAAATGGTCAATGCAAAGCACCTCATGAATGACCCTGGCATGCGATTCTTTTTTACGGTGAATCATGGCGCATGACAACTTCTCAGACACTGTTAGCCTATTGGCGGAGGCTCGAAAACCACATTATTTGGTGGCCGGTGGATCACCAATAAAAAAAACAGTGCGAGTGGCGTCAACTGTGCCAGTGATACCGCGAGTCGAGATACAATTTTGAAAACAAAAGCGTTTTGTTATTTAACAGTAGTCTATTGAAGTCTGGACTGATAACGAGGACGTAGAGTGTAGCGATTGCGCGGGAGCTTAGCGACTGTATTTCCAGTTTTTGACATATGATGATATATGCACAGTATTAAAGAAATATATTTAGTTATACAATGTGTTCTGCAGTTATCTAAAGGTAGGATATGTGATGTTATCCTGTATTCAATGCAGTCGGGCTCGGGCATCTCCCCCTCCTACATCCCGTAGTGGACAATCTGATGGTGAGACATACAGCGCTGAATTTTTATTTAAAATTTGAGTTGGATTGTACAAGGTGTTTATGGAACAATTATCACTCAGTACAAGCGCAAATAAATCTGCTGGATTTAATCTTCATGATAATGATGAAATCGAGTGAAAAAAACGTGTGTGGGGAAAACAAAATATATTAATATTACGAGTAATGTTCTTCCCACATTCACTTTCTGCAGTCTGACTACAGTACGGTCATCTGCGTCGCCAATTCCAACTGTTTCCAAAATGTGCGTAGGCCTACGGGAGGGTCAGAGTTTACGTGGAGGACCGCACATTCTCCCGTCAAGTTTGTTTTTTATAAATCACAACCTTTGCGTGGAAAGTGGCGTACGCACATTTTCAGCCCCGTTTTGTGCGTACGCAAGCTTTATAAATGAGACCCCAGAGCCTTAAGGAACTCCGGGCGAACCTCATCCACCCCAGGGGCCCTGCCACCGCGGAGCTTTTTAACCACCTCGGCGACCTCAGCCCCAGAGATAGAAGGGCCCCCCCCGATGTCCCCAGACTCTGCCTCCACGTCGGAAAGCGTGTTGGTGGAATTAAGGAGGTCTTCAAAGTATTTCTTCCACCGATCCAGGACGTCCCCCATCGAGGTCAGCAGCGCACCATCCCCACCATATACAGCGTTGACAGTGCACTGCTTTCCCCTCCTGAGTCGCCGGATGGTGGTCCAGAACCTTTTCGAAGCCGTAGTGAAGTCATTCTCCATGGCCTCGCCGAACTCCTCCCACGCCCGGGTTTTTGCCTCCACGATCGCCAAAGCTGTCTTCCGCTTGGCCTGCCGGTACACATCAGCTGCCTCTGGAGTCCTACCAGCCAATAAAGTCCGATAGGCCTCCTTCTTCAGCTTGACGGCATCCCTCACCTCCGGCGTCCACCACCGGGTCCGAGGGTTGCCGCCGCGACATGCACCGACCGCCTTGCGGCCGCAGCTCCGGTCAGCCACCTCAACAATGGAGGCCCGGAACATGGCCCATTCGGACTCAATGTCCCCGCCCCGAGACATGATCGAAGTTCTCCCGGAGGTGGGAGTTGGAATGGTAATGCAAGCTAGCTAAAAACAATGTTAGTTAGCTTGGCTAAACTGGTTTTCATAGCAACAGAAAACTACAAATCAGATCAGTCGAACTTTATTCAGAAAGGGGGGGATGGCAGGAACATTAAAAGTGTAGGGTACAGTACAAGTGAAATGGAACGCGTCTTTCTGCCTTGAAGCTGCGTGCGCATCATCATCAAGACCCCATCTATATGTAAGGATATTTTAAATTCTTGTACTCGCTGTGAAATATTTTACTGTTGATTGTTGTTTTGTCTTCTTTTCTACAGGTACACTCTTGCACTTTTTGAATTTCATGTTGTTTAATTGTAACTTGTTTAACTGCATGCTCTTATGGTTCTTCCCTTTGGCACTTATTTGGTTTTTCACAATGTATGCTTCATGTTTTGGATGCTCGCAATGTTTGGGGCTATCTCGTTGTTATGATCAGTGACCTATGCTCTTTTGTAAAGCTCTCTCTTGGAAGTCACTTTGGATAAAAGCGTCTGCTAAATGCATAAATGGATAAATGGATAACATCCAAGCTAACAATTTCGCCAAATCTGACTGCAGCTTTGTATGCCATATGTACTGTGTTATGGTTGTGTAACCAGGTTCTAATCAGCCTCCATAAATTACTTGCAAAAATATCTCAAGGTCTGGGATCACTACTTAAATACCTTTAGTAATGTCCTGGTTTGAGGGATAAAGATAAAATAGACATCAATTATATTTAATAACTAATTTGTCTTTGGCTGTAGATGATTTACCTCACACAGAGAATGAAAACACAAACATATAGTAACTCTCTTCAAGAGAAAATTGTATTATTGAAATTGTTCAACAATGCATGTTTAATTTCACATCTCAAAACACATAAAGAAATTATATATATTCTGGCCAGAAAAAGTTTTTTTTCTGCAGCAATAACCAATTTGATTTAGTTGTGCACAACTCAGTACCTGTTTTGAGCTCAATATATATAAAATAACAAAATGTATCCGACGATCCTCTTTTATTATGTGTAGTGCTTCACATAATAAAGACAATAGGATGGCATTACATGAGTGTTGTGTCTTTGTTTGACATAACATACAAATGTATGTATCTTAGAAACCTCACAAAGTTTCCTGGACGCTGGTCACAAATAAATTTGACACCTTCAGTACTGTGTTGCGGGTAGAATATTACTACATATACAGGCTACTACAAATACGTGATGAGTATCCTACATTTGGGTAGTGTCTACGGTAACTAGTTGATTCAGAAGAACCAAAACAACGTGTTGCCTGAAGGCCAACGTAGTTAATACATTTGTGACTGAATTCCTAAAATACCCATGTGCTTCAGTAGCTTGCGATGTAATGCAAAGGATTACAACAAAGGATGTGTTTTTGCTTGTGGGAATCGAATTCCACTCGAATCTTTTATTTTCTAAGCTTCCATTTATTATGGCGTGAATAGCTGTAATGTAGTGATCATTACATTTGTTCAGAATATAAAATTATGAAATGAATTGATTTCAAAAGATACACTCAGCCATAGGCTACACGAAATCGCATAGGAAACGAATGTTTCCATGTTGTGTTACGCGTATTTTGATCGTATTGTCTGGGATAGCAGCGACGTTCTTAGTAAGATTTTTAATATGTGGTGTCAGAAGGAGCTTTGATGTCGGGGTAAATACGGCTATTGCCTCGGAACAAATCCCAAATACGTGATTAGTAGCCTACATTCGGTAGTGTCTATGGTAACCAGTTGTTCCAGAAGAAGCCAAATCAAGATGTTACCTGAAGGCCAAGGTGGTTGCTAAGTACGTAACTGATTTGAGTAATTTCCGGGAGATAGAATAGCTTGTGGTGTAAAGCAATGGCCTTTGGTGTATTACGTGTTTTGCTCTAGTGTGATCGAATCCCACTTCATGTGAGCCTGCAAATGTTTTATTTTGTCTCCATTTATTTTGTTGTGAATGGTAATGTAGTGCGTACGTAGCTTATACTTTCATATTCGCCGCAGTAAATATGAGATCCGACTTGAAAATAGCCAGTAATATGTTTGTGAATTTGTGACGAATCTGGTGATAGAGGCAGACTGATAGGTGCACGCACCGCTGGGAAACCAGTTAGTTCGGAAACCTGTAGGGACACAACACCGCCAAAGCCTATGCGGTCTCCCTGGCGTCCGAACTCACTCCAATTACAAAGACTTTCACGACCCCAAAAAAAATTCTGAGCCTACAAGTCTGTGGGGAATCGCTTTTTCTCCGAAAGGCTGCCCTCCTCAACCTTTTGGGTGAAGAATTTGCCGAGATGCTAAATGATTCACTAATTATAAACACAGAGGGAAAAAGCTAGCTACTTTTCGAGTTCGGTTTTCCGTCACTTCAAACTCACGATCTACAGGTCTCAAAGTGCTCAAACCTTCACCATAATTCAAGAGTAGTGTACTTTCACGAACCCAATCATTGATTCTATAAACAATATTATAAACATGTACAGTGTTGAAGATCGAGACTTGGATAACAAGAGAGCAAAACTACTTCATGTTTGGCCAACAACAATAGGCTGAATGGGGATTTGAACTCATGAGCATAAAGTCACAAGTCAGTCTCTCTATCCTCTCTGCTACACACCAACTGTTGAGATTGTATGAGTAGAAAGGGCAGAGTATGAACTTTGGTCAGCTTTGGGACAAAGGTTAAGAAACGGTTGACATTTCAAGGTAAAATTGCATAAAATTGTGCATGGTACATCAGAATGATGTCACCTTGAAGCCAATAAGGTTTGAAAAACCATCAGTCAAAATTATATTTGATTTATTGACACAAAGATATTGAGGCAATGTGGACACTTACATAAATACACCCCTTTCAGACATTTTGTATTGCATTTCTCATTCCATTTCACCCTATATAAAGACACATCTGCCCGCACACTATCCCCATCCATGATGTTTCCCCTCTCTCCCAGCGCAGGTCATGCCAAAGCAGAAATGCTGCAGCAGCCACATGAGGTTTAAATGTAGTCCAAAAATTACCTCCCACAATCAATACATATAAACCGCAACATTGTTTTCAAACTTTCTGAAAGATGGCTTGAAAACCTCACATATTAACTTTCTTCTTGAGTAGATCTCAAGAATAGCCTCATAGGCAACTGGCTAGGGTACAGCCAAGGTAAAGTCAACATCCAGCTCCTTGCGAGTGTAGTCTCTGATAGTAAATTGGCCGACTCTCTGTTCCCATTAAACTACATGACATGCACACTCAGAGTGACCAACAAGATTATATTAACTAACAAACAAACATATTTTCCACAAGTCTTTGCGTTTTTTGACATGCCGCACTGCATGCTGGGTACTCAAGAGCGCTGACAGCTGATTATCTAGCTGTGCGCCGACTGCGTGATATGACGAGATGCTAGTGACGTGCTAAGGTCTCTGAGTCTCCTGCATTAACAAGTTCTGCTCGATTAGAAAGCTATTTTTACTAATGTTTTGTTAGCTATTGAATGGTAATGCAAACTAGCTAAAAACAATGTTAGTTAGCTTGGATAAACTGGTTTTCATAGCAACAGAAATCAACAAATCAGTATCTGTATTTTTTACTCTACTCTTAACGCATGACTATGTTTAACTTAATGTCTACACTTCTCTGTCATCAACTGTCTCTGGAGTGGAGGGTGGGGGCTTCATATCAACAAATTACACCCCTGAACTTTTAAAACAGATCTAATGGCCTACTACAATTGTAAATATCCTATGGCTTCTTCTCCAATTGGGCCTCGATACAATGTCATCTAATATTTTCTGCCCATTCTGCACAGTTTTTGGGGACTTTCCACACCAGCACCCTTTTCCCAGTCCCTCTATTCTGCCCTACTACATGTGTTTTCCAACACCAGTTACAATCAACCCTGGGCAGGGACGGCGCCAGAGAATTTTTAATACAGGTGCTGAGGAGGTGCTAGATCATTGACAGGGGGAGCTGCACAATTATATATACATAAATACTATTAATAAAGAAGCAGTACTTCTCTTGAGTGGTTTTTATTCAGATGAATAATCATTGGATTCAGGTCAAAAGTCTATCACTTGAACTGGTTTCATCACTTAAGACACTAAAAGTCAGCAGCTTGGCATACTGGGACATGGAAAGGATTAAACATTTAGACTTTCATCAAAGTAAAAAATGGTGGTTTGTCCTTTTTCCTCAATGTCCTCAAAAAAGCAGTCTGCAGAGCTACTGTGTCTGTGGGATGACTGTCTGTCTCTGGAGGGCTGGCAGGCAGGGGCAAGCAGGGCCTGCAGGCAGGCAGGCAAGCTGAATGAAGCTGTCCAGCTAGAGAGGGATAGTCCAGCAAGGGGTCTGTGTTGCTCTCAGCATTCTCTGTTGTTGGTTTCAGCATCCTCTATTGAACTCTGTTCAATAGAGGATGCAAACTTATAGTCCTACTATAAGTTTGTTGAGGTATACCAGTAGTCATGGCATGTTTGTTATTTGACAGATTTGTAACTATGTATTTCCAAGCTACAGGCATTGAAGTATTTTCCTAGCAATGCTTTATTTGGTAGTGGTTGTCATGTTGACTGTAAGCTGTTTTAGGAAAAGTGATAGTACTAGTACATGTATGTTTGTAACTAGACAGACTCTTTTTTTTAACTTTGTAATAACTATGTATTTCCAGTGGTTCATGTTATGTTGCAGTCATGTTGACTGTAAGTTTTGGAGGAAAAGTACTACCATATATTTGTAACCAGACAGACTCTTTTTTTTTAATGTTCTAACAATGATTAGGGTGAATTCAGGTATATTGGGACATCAGCTAATTTGGGACAGCATAAGGAAAAAGCATTTTACTTCTGCCTTGAAAAGGCTATGGTAAAGTTAGGGGTGCTAATACATTGCTTAGGAAGCATATAACTAAAGTCACATGACATAACGTAGGTGACATCACACAGGGGGGTGTGGTCAGCATCAAACAGGAAGTTGACCCAGAAAGTCAAGAGGTGAGAAAAATGACATGTGCTTTAGGTGGATTTTAATATAAGGCTGTAAAATGTATATGCTTAATTTAATGTGGACACCAATGTTGAGCAAATATGTGTGATGTAATAGTGTACTAAAACAAAAAAACAAAAATTGAAATTATGTTTATATTAATTTAATTTGAACATTTTCTTGGTTTCCCACATTACCAAACATGGTGTGGTAAATTGGGACAGCATGTTTCAGGTAATTTGGGACAACATTTTTTGGGTATAAAATTAAATGTGTCAATAGTTTAGTCATAAATAACCTGATTAAAAGTGAAAAAGTCACATTTATAACAACACAGAACCTAAGTGATGTATCCTAGGCAATTTTTAGCAGAGGAATTAGAGGCTAAGGTTGCTAACCGTCAGAGCTGTGTGTAGTGGGCCTTGTAATTTGGGTCAGATTATTTTATGTCAGTAATATCCTGAAAAATTAGTAATAATAAAGGCCATGTTGTTAAAACATTGAAGTAAAAGCATATTTAGGCCTTGTGTGGTAGTCACGACACATTAAGTGAGCTATCAAGCAGTAAACCTAGCCTACTGTTAATGTATGTAGGTGTAGACTCTTCTGCACTTTGCCTAATCTACAAATTGTTCTCATTTATGAAACTAATTCATTTTGCGGAATAGAATGGCACCCAGGAAAGAGACAGACAGACCAAGGGAGAGTGAAGTGCAAGGGAGAGTGAACAAACAGGGAAAAGTAAAGGGCAAGTACAACATGTGGAAGGAGAACAGAATGAAGGGAGCATTGCAGGAGTACAGAGAACTGGAAAGGGCAGGCAACAGACCTAATCTCCGTTATCTTGCCAGGGCCTGGAATGTCCCAAAATCCACCCTCCAAAGACGGGTTAAAGGTGTGATAGAAGGACATAAGCATGTAGCAGGAAGAAAGCCAGTTCTATCAGAGCAGGAGGAGGCTAATTTAGCAGATATTATCGAAAACCTAGCAAGACGAGGTTTTCCCATGAGGAAGCCAGAAATCCAGAAGCTTGCTTGTTTCAACCCGGTAGTTGTCAGCCAATGGTTTAAGACCTATGAGGATGTCATCACTGACCTTGGCATTCAAGATGTTCCTTCTCATCTGTGGAACTGTGATGAGACTGGTTTACAGGATCATTTTGTATCATCGAGGGTGGTGTCGCCAGTAGGCTCGCCCTGCTTTGAGGTCACTGCGAATGAGCGAGGGGAGACCACCACCCTACTAGCAAGTCTTAACGCAGCTGGAGAATACGGTCCACTCATGGTGATCTTCAAAGCCAAAGTGTTTGCGCTCTGAGTGGTGCTACGGGGCTCCCACCAACACTCTGGTCAAAGCAACTGAGACTGGGTGGATAAACAAAGAGGCGTTTCTCGACTGGGGCAAGCAATTTATTGCTTCTCTCCCAAAAGACGACCCCCGTCCACATGTACTATTATTGGATGGGCACAGCTCTCACGTTTTTAATTTGGAATTCTTAGAGCTAATGAAACAAAATAATGTGCACGTCATTTGCTTTCCTCCACACACAACACACATTCTACAGCCAGCAGACAGGGCCTTTTTCCGAAGCCTGAAACATAACTGGAACCTAGAGGGCCGTGTCTTTACCCGGGAGAATGGTGGGCTGAAGCTGCAGAAGTCTCTGTTTCTTGGCATCCTATCGAAGGCATGGAGAAGTGCAGCAACATCTGAGAATGCCAGAGCTGGATTTAGGGGCAGCGGAATCCATCCTCTGGACCCAGCTCACATTGACAAGTGTCTGTTTGCTCCAAGTCTGACAACTGACAGAGAGGAAGCTCCTGCTGGTAACGGAGAGGAAGCTCCTGCAACTAACAGCACTGACACTGAAGAGATGGAACATGTCTTTATTCCACAGTTGGACACCCCCCTTGATCTCAACCTGGATGTGTCAGCAACAGTTGACCTAGATGTGTTTACCACCCTGGACACTATAGCTGTTCCTTCAACATCTGGGCCTATCCACACAGCTGATATGATGCCTCCAGATCCCAGCAACATAGTCGAGGTCAAGACAAGTTTTGATGAGCTGATCACATTGCCTTCCCGTGCACGCCCCTCTACCAGCAAGGTGAAAAGATCCAAGCCTCCAAGTAGTTACCTCACAAGTGAAGCACACTTTGACTATGTCCGAAACAGAGATAAGTGGCCAGGGAAGGGGAAAGGGAAACAACCTGAAAACTGAGAATTTGTGCAGCATTTGTGGAGTGAAGTATGGTGACAAAGAAGATCCAAAGAGAGATGAGGAGTGGATGGCCTGTAAGTCCTGCAAAAAGTGGTATCATCTGACTTGTGGGGAAGACAATGGAATACTCGATGATGATGAATCATACCATTGCAAGGACTGCCTTTGAATGTGACACTAGAAATATGTTTGTGGGTTATAGGAAAAGTCAATAGGCCAATGTAATGTTGTAATGTTCTAATGAAATTGCTGATGACTAGACATGGATATCTTTTTAAAAGTTTTTTGTTTGTTTGTTTTCAATAAGGCCCAACGTCTCTGGCCCAGCCTAATGGCCAGGTTTCGAATGATTAGGCTACCATTTCAGGACAAGTGTCAGTTGATCACTTTTATGAGTTGATTAAAAAAAAAATGGAAATGTTTTAATTAGACCTAGTCTCATGGTCTAGTAGCCTAGATAGAACAGATGAATGTTAGTTTTCTGGAAAGAAAATTATCCGTGAGTTCCTGCATATTGATGAATTTGTGTGCTGTTGATGTGTGTATTATTGTAACCTGTTGAATTTATGAAAACATAATTTGATTCTACAAAATATGAATAAAATGTATTCCTGCTTAAGGCCTAATTTATCTTAGTCAATAGTCTAAATCTGATGTTTGTTTACGTAATAATAATATGTTAAATATAACCAAATCAGAAGATAGCACAACCTTAAAGATGTATGGTTAACAAATCCATTAAAATGTTTTTTTTTAATGTTTAATTATTGTTCAATACATTAATCTACACCCATGAGTCTGTCGCAAATTACCAAACATACTGTCCCAAATTACCAAACAAGTTGCTTAAAATTAGTTTTTTGTCAACTCCACTAAAATAGTGAGCCATGCATTCATAAAATATCATGAAGACTTATTTTTTACACTTATATACTGTGGATACCTTGAGGAATTCAGAAATGTCTAATTTTTTGGGTTATGTTTGGAACTTGATGACAAACTTAAACTCAGAAGATAAAATTACAAAAAATGTCCCAATATACCTGAATTCATGTATTTCCAAACTACAAGTGTTTAAGTTTTTTCCTAGCAATGGTATATTTCCTGTCCATTTCTATTCCTGATTGCAAGTGACAGTAAAAGATGCGCACTTACACTGGTAGGAACACATTTTGATAGCATATGGACAGAGTTTGCCTGCTGATTTTGCAATTTTCTGGGGGGTACTTTTATTATATTTTGAGGATTTGTCCGGGGGGTACTTTTATTCCGGGGGGTACTTTTATTTGGGTGATAAGAGTACACGTTTTTGAAACTGCCAAGAGTTGTATTTCTGACCGCACAGACATATAAAGGATATCTATGGTTTCGGCAGAGTCTTGGGTCTCGGAAAATATCCGTACTTTTTTGATTGGGCGTATAGTTTTGCGTCTAGGTTAACTTGTTTGAGGTGTGGATTCTAGCTACATTTCTGTTATTCTCTCTTATAATCGAGCTAGCGCGATGGCTCTCCATGACTAAAAACGGTTGGACTTCTTTTCCACAATCGACCAAATTGGCCAAACAAGGTATGTACATTGAGCTATAATCTAGATAGATCGTTTTTATTTTAGCAAGTTTCACAGAAATCTGCAAAAATCGAGGCTCAAGACTGTCATAGCTGACTGTCAGCTGGCGTTAATCCTACGAACAAACACTTCGTAACTGGAAAGTTTTTACTTTTAATTGACGATATTGAACACAGATGTTAAGTAACTTGTCTTTAAATCAAAAGATCGTCTCCGTTTTCAATTTGAAGCAGTATCTAGCTTACTGTAGGAAATCTCCCATTGCATCCTCTCTCTAGGTTCGCTTCGGCTAAAGTCAGATGGACGACGATGACGATGGATGCGTTATTCACGCCTATACAGTCTGTACCATAGAGTTAATATAACTAGAGTAAGCTACTTTTGTCTTCCAAGATGGCGTCCCCATTCATTTCTATGAAAAGTGCTCAGTGGCGCAGTGAGGCAAGCGAGAGCGCGATACGGACGGGGCCATCTTTCCACTTCCGTGTCTTCCGGTCTAGCTTTAAACAGTGGCTCTTTTTTCCCCTAGCTCCGAGACCTCGTGCACGCTTGCAACTAGCTGTACACGTCATACTTTGCGACAACCAGTCGCGAGCATAGATTTATATGGTTACGAGCGTGTGAGCTAAGGCACTGCAGTTGCAGAATCTATGGGCAGAATGGGGTACAAGTCCGATAAGAATCAGACACATGATGCAAACTTAACGGAAATGTATTCTGTCACTGTATAGTATTCCTTTCACTTGTTTTTTAGAAATAGGCTATAGGGCTAAATATAGGGCTATTCTAGATGGAACTCATCACATATGTTGCTTTTTTCTTCGTGATATGAGTATGATTTCCAACGCATTGGATCGGATGAAATAAACTGTTAACATGAACAGCTCCGTCGTTGTTCTCGCCAGGCAAAGAAAGCTTAATAGTTATTTTGGTAACCGAAATCTTCCATAATGCAGACTTACCATTGCTTACTGTCAACTTTATATTCAAACGAAATGCCACGAAATTCACACTGCCTTCAATTTCACATCAGTGTCGAAATGTGACCTGTGTTTTATATGTTCAACCTAGAAAACCAAACGTCTATTAATGGATATAACGTGATCTAACAAAACGTGTTAATAATGTAATAAATAAAAGCTCGAGAAGTGTGTCTAAAATATATTTTATTGAACGTCTTTGCTCCAGATAGAATAAACTATATTAACCACATGTAATGTATGTGTGACAACCATTTGCTAAACTTGCTAGAACAGGGCAGGCAACTCAAGCCATTTCTCCCTGTGCTCATTCAATATAAGTCTATGGCTCATTCAGCTCCATGTAAATCGGCTATCGGCCAATGTGAACTTTTGTGCTCGTGCCCTGTTAGTATCCGCGAGCACATTTGCAGGCAACTTTTATTGACGTAAGCAAATAAATGGGGTGCTAGTTTACCCATTTCGGATTGGTTTCAAACTTTGCAAAAATCGGGAAAAATTATTCTATGAAAAAGCTAGTAGTATGAGCCAGGTTCGAGAATCGAACAAAAATTATTGGGGGAGATAGTTTTGTAAATGTTGACTGGAGTTAATAGAATAAAAACGACCGGAAGAGTCGGAAACCTAACCGTAAATGCAATACCACCTACATCCACCGGGGCCGTTGCCTCAAGCCGAGGGGCGAGGGGTGGGGGCTTGATTCGTAATGGCGAGCTGCGATTGGAAGCAAAATGAAACAGGAGCTAAAAACCGACGGTGGGGGCTTGGTCAGCACACAATTTCCAGAAAGCATGTGTGTCAACAATTACAGTTGACATTTATTTAGTGGAAAATCGCTCATTCATAAAAAGCTCACTGATAGCGATCATTGGCAGTAACAACGCAAAATGCGATATAGCCCTGTGTGGAGAAGCTGCCCCGGTAAATTGTACTACTACGGTACAGTACTAGACTACTGCTGTGTTTGTCTTGGTAGCGATTGCGTTGGTTGAATTCGATGTAACGTTCCGTTACGGTTTAGGCTGAAATTAATTATTTTCATGAACAGATTGACAAAGTTTAGGCTGTGGCTATGAAGCTCAGGTTAGTAGTCAGATAGTTTCACCTATTGAAAGACTTTTGATTTAAGTAAGGGGAGTGCCGAACATGTTCTGGCGCCGTTTGACTTCCTAAACAGCTGTGTAGATGTTTTTGTAGTGTGTCTCGCGTAGGCTACAGCGTTGCAGTGAGCAACACTGGTTTGAAACCACAGGTAATGATAATTTCACCAACAAATCGTTTACTTGTAATGTAATGTCATAATAAATCCTACAACGAAAATGTATTTGTGATTTGCTCATGCTTCAGTGAAATAGTAGACTACCGTTTCCGAAAGTAGATGTGGGCCTCCTTAATAATATCAGCTAATATTGTACATTTCACAATTGTGTTTCACATCACAAAGTAAAATGAAAAAATAGTTATCACCCTGGCCTCTTTGCTTGTGGTGTTTCTGCAGCTGCCTTGCAGTAAAGCTATAGTTAGCCTAGCTATCCCCCAAGTTAACAGATGCAAAACGAATGTTCTGCTACAGGTAGTCACGCGTGTTTTCGTGACGCTAGTGACGTTAGTAACGTCAGTGACTGTAGCTAGCAAGTTAGCCACCGTTAGCTTCACTTTTTGCCACAAAAACGTAATTTGAAATTAAACCATCCAACGGAACGTAAATAAAAGTACAACCAATGCAATCGCTACCAAGACGAACCTTTTGACACCGCCGTTGTGTATGTAGTCCAAATATTGAGGGATCCTTAGGGGCGCGAAAATAAACAATAATAATAATATATATGTGAGAGAACAAAGGTTGTGCTCTTGCCGAAGGCAGGCACACCCAATAATAATAATACCTATATATGTGAGAGCACAAAGGTTGTGCACACCCAATGAAACAGGAGCTAAAGACCAAGGGTGGGGGCTTGGTCAGCACACAATTTCCAGAAAGCATGTGTGTGTCTCGCCAAGCTCGCTTGTGTGTCTAGGGGCAGGATGAGTGTGCGCGTGCGCTGTGGATCATATTTTGACATATTTACATTTATTCATTTAGCAGACACTCTTAATCCAGAGCGACTTAAAGTAAGTACAGGGACATTCTCCCCGAGGCAAGTAGGGTGAAGTGCCTTGCCCAAGGACACAACGTCATTTTGCACGGCCGGAAATCGACCCAACAACCTTCTGATTAATAGCCCGACTCCCTAACCGCTCAGCCATCTGATCCCCATATCAAGGAGAAATTGCGTATGGTACTTAAGAATGATATCAACTTGAAGGCGCTAACGTTTCAAAAACCATCAGTCAAAATGATATTTGATTTATTGACACAAAGATATTGAGGCATTGTGGACATTTACATAAATACACCCCTTTCAGCCATTTTGTATTGCATTTCTTATTCCATGTCACCCTATAGAAAGACATGTATTCTGCACATCTGTAACAAATTTCAAGTCGATTGGATCTGGAACCCTAATAAGAATACTAACAAAAGCAATAGGTTCCCTCCTACCGGAGGAACCCAAATAATAATAGGAATACTAACAAAAACAATAGGTTTCCTCCTCCCGGAGGAACCCTAATAATAATAATACTAACAATAACAATAGGTTTCTTCCTGACGGAGGAATCCTAAATATAGCTGCAAGCAGCAATGGCAGATTCCTCCAAAACATTGCAAACCATTAAAAATGGAAAATTCTTCACAAATTGTCACTGTACAGAAAAATCCATGCTGCAGACATTATGGGTTCTATAGACTTATTTGTTCCCAATGAGTAATATGGCATGCATACCAACGCTCAGATATTTTGGACCTATGGGGTGGAAATGCCATCACAATTGAGAATTGGGGCGTGGCCTGTAGCGCCACCTATGGGCAATGGTCTGCCATTTGTGGTGTTACTGTGGCCTATAGTTTGTGTGGAAACACTAAGAGGGAAGACATTACATTCAAACATGCACAAATGTACGCTTTGTACAAGTATTGTGTGCAGTAACATGTGTAACTATGCTTAGCACTAATCTGATGAGGTGTTTGATGAAGAAAATGCATTGTACAATACCATAAGACATTTCCTGTAAAGGATGATTGGTTGTAAATGTGCTGTAAGTGTATGTTTAATCTTTGCAATGGTATAGTTATCGTGAATGGATCCTGAAATGCAAAGTAAAAATAATAAGCCATGCATTTACCAGTGTAAGGAATGGGTCGGCTAATATCAGCCAGGTTGAAGTTCAGTTCTTATCAGCATAGTATCATTCTCTCAGAGTGTTCAGCAAGGTGTCTTCTGGACATCTGGACAGGGGTCCTGTAATTACAAAGGGACACGTAAACATGCTGGATAGCTAATAGTTAATGGCTGTCTCATGAAACAATTACAGTTCATTTTTAAGAACAAAAGGAAAGGTTACAGCTTAACTGTAGTGGATAATGGGGATATGTATTTTATGTGGGTAAGAAAACATGTTGTAGCCTACTGATGTTGAGGTGTGGTCTATAGGGTCACCTATGCTCTGGTCAGGCCCATGCTTTCTTATAAGTGTAAGTCTAGCCTTTAGTTTCACTAAACCAAAGAAGAGGAAAACATGACCAAGCTGTGTTTGGTTGATTAAACTTGACCGGCGGATGTTTAAAAGTTTAAAAGTGACATTCGGATTGTTATGGATGAGAAGGTTTAGTATCAGGGTGCTTTCATCCTTGTCAATTTGATGTCATTGAGTTTCAGAGGGTCACAGACAACTTTGACATGTAAACTTACAGTTTTTGATGTATCCAGTGGCTACTGTGCTGATAAGAGTTGTCCTAAAATGATTGGAATGTTGGCCTGTGTTGAAACACTAAAAGGGAAAACATTACAACATGCACAAATGTATGCTTTGTACAAGTATTTTGTGCAGTAAAATGTGTAATAGGTGAAGAGTGCATCTGTGTCTGAGTATAAGGGGTGGAACGGTACACTGAAGTCACGGTTCGGTTCATACCGTGGTTCAGACATCACGGTTCGGTATGAGTTCGGTACAACGGAGGGAAAAGCTCAGTAATTTTTTGGGCCCTATTTGTATGTGTATCTAATGGCTGGTTCAGCACTGTAGGGAGGAGAAGTAGAATTTTTTTAGTTTTTGTCTCGTTCCAGTGATTGGCACACCTGGGTGATGGCGTCGGATATTTTTAGTCATTTAGCACACGCCAGATGCGTTATATGCGTTAGCATGTTAAATGTATTTCCACTCACATACCCCACAACCAGTGACGTGCGGTGATGTCAGTAAGAGGCTAGGAACTTGAATGGAAAAATGTGTCCAAACTTTTGACTGGTACTGTACATGTTGAAGAATACAGGATCGAAGTGCGCAAGTGAGTTTTTCGCTTGTCGTCGGCAGTGAACGGAGAGTAAAAGCACTGTTTATTCTACCATTTTTTTTTATTTGATTATGCGTAACTGCTACATTCGTCATCGTAACGTCTAAACAATTGGAATAACACACATATTGCATATATCAATCACAAGAATAAACAGTAAAGTTTATTAAATACAATTATTTTATAAAAATGTTTACGTTTGAATTTTGGCAGGGTAGAAAGTGCATACCTTGCCTACCCAGACTGCACGTCACTGCCCACAACTGCTTAACAACGTAACTGCTGTAACTGAATGGGTAAC
>CM042874.1:11690161-12012161 GCA_023658055.1 Thaleichthys pacificus | reverse complement strand
ACAAAACTGAAAGTCTCAAAAAACGGATTCTGAAGCCAAAATCTTGTCTTGAAGATCATTGTCAGCACGTAACATGATATTTACTGGACGAGTAACTACTCAATGTCAATGCTCAAAACCCCTTTCTCATGTATAAACCACCAAGATTAACATGGTAGAATAGTTATAGTGATGGGAAACCATTCACCCAGGAAGTTTCATAGCTAGACCAAAAGTGAGAGGCTGTGTGAAAAACGCTATCAGAGCTGAAAAGCACTTTAAAGCAAGGACAAAACTGAAAGTCCTCAAAACGTATTCTGAAGACAAAATCTGTCTGCAAGATCTTGTCCAGCAGTAAACATTGATGTACCTGACTAGTATACACTCCAATTTCAATGCCAAAACCCCTTCTCTCATGTATAAACACCAAGATTAACATGGTAGAATAGTCTATAGTGATGGGAACTACCATTCACCCGAAGTTTCATACAAAACATTGCAAATGCATTGAAAACACTATTCAGGAGCTGAAAAGCACTTTAAAGACATTACAAAACTGAACGTCTCAAAAACGTATTCTGAAGACCAAAATCTTGTCTGAAGATCTTGTCAGCAGTAAACATGATATTACTGATCTAGTAACACTCACTTTCAATGCAACAAAAACCCCTTTCTCTGTATAATACACCAAGATTAACATGGTAGAATAGTTATAGTGATGGAAACCATTCACCCAGAAGTTTCATACCAAACATTACAATGCATTGAACACGCTTCAGGATCTGAAAAGGCACTTTAACGCTTAACAAAACTGAAAGTTCTCAAAAACAGTATTCTGAAGCACAATCTTGTCTTGAAGATACTTGTCAGCAGTAAACATGATATTACTGACTAGTAACACTCAATTTCAATGCCAAAACCCCTTTCTATGTATAAACCACCACAGATTAACAGTGGTAGCAATAGTTAATAGTGATGGGTAACCATTCACCCAGAAGTTTCATACGCAGAACACTTGCAAAGTGCACCTTGCAAAACGCTATCAGGACTCGAAAGTCACTTTCAAAGCATTACAGAACTGGAAAGTCTCAAATCACGTATTCTGAATGCCAAAATCTTGTTCCTGGTAAGATCTTCTTGTCAGCAGTAAACATGATATTACTGACTAGTAACACTCAATTTCAATGCCAAAACCCCTTTCTCATGTATAAACCACCAAGATTAACATGGTCTAGTCAGTAATATCATGTTTACTGCTGACAAGATCTTCAGACAAGATTTTGGCTTCAGAATCCGTTTTTGAGACTTTCAGTTTTGTAATGCTTTAAAGTGCTTTTCAGCTCCTGAATAGCGTTTTCAATGCATTTGCAATGTTTTGTATGAAACTTCTGGGTGAATGGTTTCCCATCACTATAACTATTCTACCATGTTAATCTTGGTGGTTTTATACATGAGAAAGGGGTTTTTGGCATTGAAATTGAGTGTTACTAGTCAGTAATATCATGTTTTACTGCTGACAAGATCTTCAGACAAGATTTTGGCTTCAGAATCCGTTTTTTGAGACTTTCAGTTTTTGTAATGCTTTAAAGTGCTTTTCAGCTCCTGAATAGCGTTTTCAATGCATTTGCAATGTTTTTGTATGAAACTTCTGGGTGAATGGTTTTCCCATCACTATAACTATTCTACCATGTTAATCTTGGTGGTTTATACATGAGAAAGGGGTTTTTGGCATTGAAATTGAGTGTTACTAGTCAGTAATATCATGTTTACTGCTGACAAGATCTTCAGACAAGATTTTTGGCTTCAGAATCCGTTTTTTTGAGACTTTTCAGTTTTTGTAATGCTTTTAAAGTGCTTTTTCAGCTCCTGAATAGCGTTTTTCAATGCATTTGCAATGTTTTTGTATGAAACTTCTGGGTGAATGGTTTTTCCCATCACTATAACTATTCTACCATGTTTAATCTTGGTGGTTTTATACATGAGAAAGGGGTTTTTGGCATTGAAATTGAGTGTTTACTAGTCAGTAATATCATGTTTACTGCTGACAAGATCTTCAGACAAGATTTTTGGCTTCAGAATCCGTTTTTTTGAGACTTTTCAGTTTTTGTAATGCTTTAAAGTGCTTTTTCAGCTCCTGAATAGCGTTTTTCAATGCATTTTGCAATGTTTTTGTATGAAACTTCTGGGTGAATGGTTTTCCCATCACTATAACTATTCTACCATGTTAATCTTGGTGGTTTTATACATGAGAAAGGGGTTTTTTGGCATTGAAATTGAGTGTTTACTAGTCAGTAATATCATGTTTTACTGCTGACAAGATCTTCAGACAAGATTTTTGGCTTCAGAATCCGTTTTTTGAGACTTTTCAGTTTTTGTCATGCTTTAAAGTGCTTTTTCAGCTCCTGAATAGCGTTTTTCAATGCATTTGCAATGTTTTTGTATGAAACTTCTGGGTGAATGGTTTTCCCATCACTATAACTATTCTACCATGTTAATCTTGGTGGTTTTATACATGAGAAAGGGGTTTTTGGCATTGAAATTGAGTGTTACTAGTCAGTAATATCATGTTTACTGCTGACAAGATCTTCAGACAAGATTTTTGGCTTCAGAATCCGTTTTTTTGAGACTTTTCAGTTTTTGTAATGCTTTAAAGTGCTTTTTCAGCTCCTGAATAGCGTTTTTCAATGCATTTGCAATGTTTTTTGTATGAAACTTCTGGGTGAATGGTTTTCCCATCACTATAACTATTCTACCATGTTTAATCTTGGTGGTTTTATACATGAGAAAGGGGTTTTTGGCATTGAAATTGAGTGTTTACTAGTCAGTAATATCATGTTTTACTGCTGACAAGATCTTCAGACAAGATTTTTGGCTTCAGAATCCGTTTTTTTGAGACTTTTCAGTTTTTGTAATGCTTTAAAGTGCTTTTTCAGCTCCTGAATAGCGTTTTTCAATGCATTTTGCAATGTTTTTTGTATGAAACTTCTGGGTGAATGGTTTTCCCATCACTATAACTATTCTACCATGTTTAATCTTGGTGGTTTTATACATGAGAAAGGGGTTTTTGGCATTGAAATTGAGTGTTTACTAGTCAGTAATATCATGTTTACTGCTGACAAGATCTTCAGACAAGATTTTTGGCTTCAGAATCCGTTTTTTGAGACTTTCAGTTTTTGTAATGCTTTAAAGTGCTTTTTCAGCTCCTGAATAGCGTTTTTCAATGCATTTGCAATGTTTTTGTATGAAACTTCTGGGTGAATGGTTTTCCCATCACTATAACTATTCTACCATGTTAATCTTGGTGGTTTATACATGAGAAATGGGTTTTGGCATTGAAATTGAGTGTTACTAGTCAGTAATATCATGTCTACTGCTGACAAGATCTTCAGACAAGATTTTGGCTTCAGAATCCGTTTTTGAGACTTTCAGTTTTGTAATGCTTTAAAGTGCTTTTCAGCTCCTGAATAGCGTTTTCATTGCATTTGCAATGTTTTGTATGAAACTTCTGGGTGAATGGTTTCCCATCACTATGACTATTCTACCATGTTAATCTTGGTGGTTTATACATGAGACATGGGTTTTGGCATTGAAATTGAGTGTTATTAGTCAGTAATATCATGTCTACTGCTGACAAGATCTTCAGACAAGATTTTGGCTTCAGAATCCGTTTCTGAGACTTTCAGTTTTTTCATGCTTTAAAGTGCTTTCAGCTCCTGAATAGCGTTTTCAGTGCATTTGCAATGTTTTGTATGAAACTTCTGGGTGAATGGTTTCCCATCACTATAACTATTCTACCATGTTAATCTTGGTGGTTTATACATGAGAAATGGGTTTTGGCATTGAAATTGAGTGTTACTAATCAGTAATATCACGTTTACTGCTGACAAGATCTTCAGACAAGATTTTGGCTTCAGAATCCGTTTTGAGACTTTCAGTTTTGTAATGCTTTAAAGTGCTTTTCAGCTCCTGAATAGCGTTTTCAATGCATTTGCAATGTTTTGTATGAAACTTCTGGGTGAATGGTTTCCCATCACTATGACTATTCTACCATGTTAATCTTGGTGGTTTATACATGAGAAATGGGTTTTGGCATTGAAATTGAGTGTTACTAGTCAGTAATATCATGTCTACTGCTGACAAGATCTTCAGACAAGATTTTGGCTTCAGAATCCGTTTTTGAGACTTTCAGTTTTGTAATGCTTTAAAGTGCTTTTCACCTCCTGAATAGCGTTTTCAATGCATTTGCAATGTTTTGTATGAAACTTCTGGGTGAATGGTTTCCCATCACTATGACTATTCTACCATGTTAATCTTGGTGGTTTATACATGAGAAATGGGTTTTGGCATTGAAATTGAGTGTTATTAGTCAGTGATATCATGTCTACTGCTGACAAGATCTTCAGACAAGATTTTGGCTTCAGAATCCGTTTCTGAGACTTTCAGTTTTTTCATGCTTTAAAGTGCTTTTCAGCTCCTGAATAGCGTTTTCAGTGCATTTGCAATGTTTTGTATGAAACTTCTGGGTGAATGGTTTCCCATCACTATAACTATTCTACCATGTTAATCTTGGTGGTTTATACATGAGAAATGGGTTTTGGCTTTGAAATTGAGTGTTACTAATCAGTAATATCACGTTTACTGCTGACAAGATCTTCAGACAAGATTTTGGCTTCAGAATCCGTTTTTGAGACTTTCAGATTTGTAATGCTTTAAAGTGCTTTTCAGCTCCTGAATAGCGTTTTCAATGCATTTGCAATGTTTTGTATGAATCTTCTGGGTGAATGGTTTCCCATCACTATGACTATTCTACCATGTTAATCTTGGTGGTTTATACATGAGAAATGGGTTTTGGCATTGAAATTGAGTGTTATTAGTCAGTAATATCATGTCTACTGCTGACAAGATCTTCAGACAAGATTTTGGCCTCAGAATCCGTTTTTGAGACTTTCAGTTTTGTAATGCTTTAAAGTGCTTTTCAGCTCCTGAATAGCGTTTTCAATGCATTTGCAATGTTTTGTATGAAACTTCTGGCTGAATGGTTTCCCATCACTATGACTATTCTACCATGTTAATCTAGGTGGTTTATACATGAGAAATGGGTTTTGGCATTGAAATTGAGTGTTACTAGTCAGTAATATCATGTTTACTGCTGACAAGATCTTCAGACAAGATTTTGGCTTCAGAATACGTTTTTGGAGACTTTCATTTTTTCATTTCTTTAAAGTGCTTTTCAGCTCCTGAATAGCGTTTTCAATGCATTTGCAATGTTTTGTATGAAACTTCTGGCTGAATGGTTTCCCATCACTATGACTATTCTACCATGTTAATCTAGGTGGTTTATACATGAGAAATGGGTTTTGGCATTGAAATTGAGTGTTACTAATCAGTAATATCACGTTTACTGCTGACAAGATCTTCAGGCAAGATTTTGGCTTCAGAATCCGTTTTTGAGACTTTCAGTTTTGTAATGCTTTAAAGTGCTTTTCAGCTCCTGAATAGCGTTTTCAATGCATTTGCAATGTTTTGTATGAAACTTCTGGGTGAATGGTTTCCCATCACTATGACTATTCTACCATGTTAATCTTGGTGGTTTATACATGAGAAATGGGTTTTGGCATTGAAATTGAGTGTTACTAGTCAGTAATATCATGTCTACTGCTGACAAGATCTTCAGACAAGATTTTGGCTTCAGAATCCGTTTTTGAGACTTTGAGTTTTGTAATGCTTTAACGTGCTTTTCAGCTCCTGAATAGCGTTTTCAATGCATTTGCAATGTTTTGTATGAAACTTCTGGGTGAATGGTTTCCCATCACTATGACTATTCTACCATGTTAATCTTGGTGGTTTATACATGAGAAATGGGTTTTGGCATTGAAATTGAGTGTTACTAGTCAGTAATATCATGTCTACTGCTGACAAGATCTTCAGACAAGATTTTGGCTTCAGAATCCGTTTCTGAGACTTTCAGTTTTGTCATGCTTTAAAGTGCTTTTCAGCTCCTGAATAGCGTTTTCAGTGCATTTGCAATGTTTTGTATGAAACTTCTGGGTGAATGGTTTCCCATCACTATAACTATTCTACCATGTTAATCTTGGTGGTTTATACATGAGAAAGGGGTTTTGGCATTGAAATTGAGTGTTACTAGTCAGTAATATCATGTTTACTGCTGACAAGATCTTCAGACAAGATTTTGGCTTCAGAATACGTTTTTGGAGACTTTAATTTCTTAATTTCTTTAAAGTGCTTTTCAGCTCCTCAATAGCGTTTTCAATGCATTTGCAATGTTTTGTATGAAACTTCTGGGTGAATGGTTTCCCATCACTCTGACTATTCTACCATGTTAATCTTGGTGGTTTATACATGAGAAATGGGTTTTGGCATTGAAATTGAGTGTTACTAATCAGTAATATCACGTTTACTGCTGTCAAGATCTTCAGACAAGATTTTGGCTTCAGAATCCGTTTTTGAGACTTTCAGTTTTGTAATGCTTTAAAGTGCTTTTCAGCTCCTGAATAGCGTTTTCAATGCATTTGCAATGTTTTGTATGAAACTTCTGGGTTAATGGTTTCCCATCACTCTGACTATTCTACCATGTTAATCTTGGTGGTTTATACATGAGAAAGGGGTTTTGGCATTGTAATCGAGTGTTACTAGTCAGTAATATCATGTCTACTGCTGACAAGATCTTCAGACAAGATTTTGGCTTCAGAATCCGTTTTTGAGACTTTCAGTTTTGTCATGCTTTAAAGTGCTTTTCAGCTCCTGAATAGCGTTTTCAATGCATTTGCAATGTTTTGTATGAAACTTCTGGGTGAATGGTTTCCCATCACTATAACTATTCTACCATGTTAATCTTGGTGGTTTATACATGAGAAAGGGGTTTTGGCATTGAAATTGAGTGTTACTTGTCAGTAATATCATGTTTACTGCTGACAAGATCTTCAGACAAGATTTTGGCTTCAGAATCCGTTTTTGAGACTTTCAGTTTTGTAATGCTTTAAAGTGCTTTTCAGCTCCTGAATAGCGTTTTCAATGCATTTGCAATGTTTTGTATGAAACTTCTGGGTGAATGGTTTCCCATCACTATGACTATTCTACCATGTTAATCTTGGTGGTTTATACATGAGAAATGGGTTTTGGCATTGAAATTGAGTGTTACTAGTCAGTAATATCATGTCTACTGCTGACAAGATCTTCAGACAAGATTTTGGCTTCAGAATCCGTTTTTGAGACTTTCAGTTTTGTAATGCTTTAAAGTGCTTTTCAGCTCCTGAATAGCGTTTTCATTGCATTTGCAATGTTTTGTATGAAACTTCTGGGTGAATGGTTTCCCATCACTATGACTATTCTACCATGTTAATCTTGGTGGTTTATACATGAGAAATGGGTTTTGGCATTGAAATTGAGTGTTATTAGTCAGTAATATCATGTCTACTGCTGACAAGATCTTCAGACAAGATTTTGGCTTCAGAATCCGTTTCTGAGACTTTCAGTTTTTTCATGCTTTAAAGTGCTTTTCAGCTCCTGAATAGCGTTTTCAGTGCATTTGCAATGTTTTGTATGAAACTTCTGGGTGAATGGTTTCCCATCACTATAACTATTCTACCATGTTAATCTTGGTGGTTTATACATGAGAAATGGGTTTTGGCATTGAAATTGAGTGTTACTAGTCAGTAATATCATGTCTACTGCTGACAAGATCTTCAGACAAGATTTTGGCTTCAGAATCCGTTTTTGAGACTTTCAGTTTTGTAATGCTTTAAAGTGCTTTTCACCTCCTGAATAGCGTTTTCAATGCATTTGCAATGTTTTGTATGAAACTTCTGGGTGAATGGTTTCCCATCACTATGACTATTCTACCATGTTAATCTTGGTGGTTTATACATGAGAAATGGGTTTTGGCATTGAAATTGAGTGTTACTAGTCAGTAATATCATGTCTACTGCTGACAAGATCTTCAGACAAGATTTTGGCTTCAGAATCCGTTTTTGAGACTTTCAGTTTTGTAATGCTTTAAAGTGCTTTTCAGCTCCTGAATAGCGTTTTCAATGCATTTGCAATGTTTTGTATGAAACTTCTGGGTGAATGGTTTCCCATCACTATGACTATTCTACCATGTTAATCTAGGTGGTTTATACATGAGAAATGGGTTTTGGCATTGAAATTGAGTGTTACTAGTCAGTAATATCATGTTTACTGCTGACAAGATCTTCAGACAAGATTTTGGCTTCAGAATACGTTTTTGGAGACTTTCATTTTTTCATTTCTTTAAAGTGCTTTTCAGCTCCTGAATAGCGTTTTCAATGCATTTGCAATGTTTTGTATGAAACTTCTGGGTGAATGGTTTCCCATCACTATAACTATTCTACCATGTTAATCTTGGTGGTTTATACATGAGAAAGGGGTTTTGGCATTGAAATTGAGTGTTACTAGTCAGTAATATCATGTTTACTGCTGACAAGATCTTCAGGCAAGATTTTGGCTTCAGAATCCGTTTTTGAGACTTTCAGTTTTGTAATGCTTTAAAGTGCTTTTCAGCTCCTGAATAGCGTTTTCAATGCATTTGCAATGTTTTGTATGAAAACTTCTGGGTGAATGGTTTCCCATCACTATGACTATTCTACCATGTTAATCTTGTTAACAAATGTTTTTTTCTCGGGGTGTGTGTGTGTGTGTGGGGGGGGGCATCATAAAGGAATTATGCTTAGGGCACCAAAATGGCTAGCAGCGGCACTGCCAGTAATCACACTCTCGTCCCCTCAGGGAACAGCCTCCACCAACCGCTGAAGGCTCGGCTCTGCTACCAGCCTCCACCAACCGCAACAGTCTCGGCTCTGCTACCAGCCTCCACCAACTGCATCAGGCTCGGCTCTGCTACCAGCCTCCTCCACTCAATTGGGCTTGGCTTGCTACCAGCCCCGCCTCAATAACATAAACATATCACTTATTCTATCGCTGGTGTGTTACTGAACTTGTGAATTTAATTATAACTTGTGTAAGAAATGGGTCCATATTCAACAATGGATAATCAAAGAAACTCTGACTTTCTTTTCAGTTTATAGGAGTTATGATCAGTGGGGCAGCGTTTTTACCTTCATCATTCGGACTAGGACCAAAGAATAGGTACAGTTTCTCAGTAAATGTGCAGTCAGTGAAAGAGTAGATTTTAGACCTAGCCTCCACATCAAAAAAAGAGACCTGACCTTTCTCATAGTCCACAAACACCCCCCACCTTCTGGGGCTTCTGTCTCAGGGAGAGGACAGAGGGGCCAGTAGCAACATACTTGTTACCTGGACCAGGACTACAATCCAGTATCCAGACTCGATGTGATCTTCCCCTTCCTGTTGATAGACTCGCTGACCACTCCCATATCCCACCAAGTCTTCCCCTCAACCTGTACCTCATAATAGAACCTCCCTGAGGAGAAACCCTGCTTTCCCAGGACACAGACAGAATGATCAAATCTCTCTGGGTTGTCCGGCTGATCCTGCTTTATGTCTTCATCCCTCACTTGTTTCCCATCCTCAGACATGATGTGATTCGGATGTGCTATAGCGCAGGGTCCAGAGTCACATCCACTGCATACTATTTAATCTTCTTCAGTTTAGACTCAAACAGCTTCTCCATCTCTTTATTGAGTGTCTCCTCCAGCTGAGACACAGCTGCCCCCACACTCAGACCACTGTGGACACTGATCTCAGACCAGTCCTTGGTGTGTGGAGGGGTGCCTTTTTTCTCTGCTGCTTTCTGCTTCTCCTCAATCACCTCAATAAGCTCAGCCTGGCTTCTCTCCATAGAGCACGCCAGAACAGTGAAGACCTGAATCAATCAATCAAACTTCAATCCAACTGTATTTGTATATAGCACATTTCATGCCAGGAGGCAACACAAAATGCGCTTCACAGAGGGGAAAAAGGGGGGGGGGGGGTAGTGGGATACAGACACTTATGTTTGACCCTAACTTTGCAGAGGGAAGCAAAAAGACACATCACCGGGCCGGTATAGGAGAACTGTAAATATTCTTCCCTTACCCTTTGTTAGATGAATTTCTGTCAGAGGATGGGCCAAGGAGAACACCACAACGAAAAGAGTTGACTTTGTTTATTAGGTCGAGCTGCTCGGATCACGTCACCACGACAGGCAGAGTGGTTGGCATGAGTGAGAAAACAGGTCTCTCAGAAGTCCCTTATATATTGCTGGACTGTACAAATATAGTTTACCATAAACACATTTCCTTAAACGGTACGGATTCCACAACTTAATGCACAGAAGGGACAACCCACAGGTGATGCGGTCATCAATCATTGCTTGTACTATTCTCTGCATCTTGTACTTAACCTAAGTGGACCAGAGCACATTCCTTGATCTATATGTGTATTGTCCAGGGCCGTCTACGTGACCTCTTGACCACTACAATAGACAACCTCACACATGTATAGAAAATCTGCGTATCAGTCCTCCCTTTTCTATCTTTGGAAATGGTTTCACCATTTTCAACACACTAAAACACTGTACCAATGTCTGAGAAGCCTGCACCGTGTAAATCAATCCGGAATCAAACTTAATTCCCATCACAATTATCAATGATGCATGAGTTATCAGTCATTCGTAACCTATACTCGCACAACCAAAATCCCACTCCACTCTTGGCAAAGAATGGGTAAAAGATCATGCGGCTAATCTACTCTACACTTCACACCTAGACAATCACTTGGTCAAAACTCCATCCGAGCAAGGATAAAACCACCAAATGTCATCTAGTGTGATGAAACTAATTCACAACACTCACATACTAAATATACATAACTCTCAACACAATTCTGTATTGCGATTGAATACTATGCCTTATTACATCCCTAACGTGAGGAAGGCTCTGAACTTAAATCAAATTGCACACAAACACATTTCAAGAAAGAGGATGTCTTTATCCGAGGTTCAGCCAAACTCGAATTCCTCTTTAGGTATGGCCTCTCCTTCTCCTCTCCTTCTCCTCTCCTTCTCCTTCTCCATCTGTCCGACTCAGTTTGCACTCATAATTAGACAGTTCATGACATGCAACACTATCTCTCTTAATCAACATTGTCGATGGAATCTATGGACGAGAATGAACTTTCAGAAGAAGTATCAGAACGTCCTCTAATGGACTTGATGTTAACCGCTATGTTACCCGTAGTAATAACCGGCATGTTAGTGATGGAGTGCAGAGATCTCACTATCAGTGCTCGAAATATTGGAAAACAGCAACCCATGATTACTATAACAAGTATGATTACCAGAAACACTGGTGCTAAAATGCCTATGATCCATGTCAGTAGAGAATTGCCTTTGAACATGTTAGCTACGACATCCAAGATCTGATTATTATGATATCCTCCTAACATTCTGGCATCTCGATTAGTCCTAACAATATTGTCCTGTATGTCTCTAATGTTGTCAATAGCTTTAGACAAATTACCAAGACCTTCGGATTCTGAGGGAAGATAGGTGCAACATGAATCGTCACCTACAATAGCACAAACGCCTCCCTGAGCGGCAGTGATTGCGTCCAAAGCAATTCTATTATTTATAGTAAATTCTCTAATTGCAGCGACTTCAGCTCCCAATGACTGAAATCCCATAAGTGTAGCATTAGCCACTCTAGCAACATCATGACAAGTTAATGCTATCATGTAATGATTAGAATATTGAAGTTCAGTATTCCAAAAGATGGTTTTGAATACTAGCTGAGTACGCGTAAATATCCTGAAATCACGGGGTAGAGCACTGTATCTATCAGCTAGATCAGTTGCATCAGTGCTTTGTAAATGTACATAACCCATAGTTTCAACATTGGAACGCTTAGCTCTTGAACCAGTGCGATGATGTGTCAAGAATTCAATAGGTTCGACTACATATAATAGGTCGTTCAACGTACATACTCCACAAAGTCCTCTGAATAACGGTGGTAGACTTGTCCATACATTATCACCACAGCACCAATTAAAACCTGGGGTGGGCGGAGTTCCCATTGCTGTAACGTGATATCCTAAACCCGGATACTCAAAGATCCTCTGACATTGAGTGATTCGCAAGAATCCTACGTCTTTTGCTCCAAAAGAGTCCTTCTCTACTCCTCTAAGGCAAACTTCATAACTTGAGGATGAGTTGATATTAGCTGAAACTTTAGTAGGAACCACAGATAAATCATTAGGCACAGAAACCATATGTTTCTTGTAGAATATTGTACATCCTACCAATGATGGCAAATCCTTAGTTACAGAGAATATAGTAGCATGAGAATTCTGTAAATCCGGCTCATTTCCCTGATTTATGGAAATATTCGAATAGATTATATACTGTGACATCATGTTCAACAATCCTTTGGCTTTGACTACCATGTTACTAGATTTGGCTACGTAGATGTTATTCAGCACAATAATTGGTCGTACTGGAATCTTTGAATTAAGTTGCTCTCCTAACAAGGGATGCTTTTGCAATACATACTGATAAGCAAGAAGGCACATGGATGGTAATCCTTCAGGACCTTGAAGTGGAACTGTCCAATAGGGAAACAATTCTTCGGTTGATTGAGGTAACATGGAACATGCATAGCAAGAATTAGGAGTCAGTCTTCGAACTCTACTTTTAAGAGCGCTGTACCATAGATTAGATACAAAAGGATGATCCTTATTGACTGGCATGTCCTCGTCTGTATATTTTACCTCATCATTTTCTTTAAAGGTTCCAGATAGATCATTAGGTGAAATTTCTGGCCATGCTGTGGGAATTGACACTTTCCCAAATACCGTACTAGGTGGTATCCAATAAGGAGCACATCTACCTTTCCAATGTAGTGGAAGATAAGTGTAAAGGTTGTTATCACAAAGCCAAATCATGAGATCAGTAGCAGGCCACGGATGAAGTGTTCCCAGGAAGATCCTCTTATCTGGGCAACCCTGAGTAAAACCCATCTCATGCACTGTTTTAGCGCCTTGTGTATAACTTAGACAAGTTACAGGTGCCTTCATTCGTGTAGCTTTAATAACTATTGGTTGAATGTTGTCATAAGCATCCAAATCTCTCTGAACTAGAAACTTAGGAGTGAGCTTCTTCCAGAATGCATTACAGTACTCAACAGTAACTGTGCTGGGCTCGGTAAACATAAGTGCTTGACTTAGTATGAACACTTCTTCACCCTCAAGTGATTCGTATTCTGCCTTAATTGCTAGCGCTGTTTCCGTCATGATAAGGTATTCCACTTTCTGAACATAGAATGGTTTTCTTCCTGTTGTCATCAACGGATAAATTAAACAAATCATGTCTGATTCATTCATAGGAATATGATTCTGTACTTCAACTCCAAGAATACTTGTAGGTGTTGGAACGTTACGACGTACATGTGTATGAACATGCTGATCCGAGTTAGAATGTTCAATCAGTTCTTCTTGAACCACTATCCCTGCCTTGGTATCATTCCATAAAACATCATCCAAATTAGTAGGGTGTTCGAGCCTGACCACACAATTGACCGTAATCAACGCTAGAATGGAGATGATGCTCCGCACGACCACGAACTTGATCCGAATTCTCTGTGGAGTATCCCCCATCCTTTTTTCTGGTCTCATGGTGCTCACTGCTCGGTATGACCGCCAATATCTCCACTGCTATATATCATGACACAGAAAGAGAAAAACAACACCATATCCATACTCAAGATAATGAAACATTTATGCTGAGGCGAGAAATATTACCCATCCTTTGTTCTGTCTGCATCATTCCATAAGTCCTATACCACATCCGCTATAGGAGGTGCTTGTCGTAGTCGAGATGCATGGATCCATTGTGGTTGACCTTTAACCTTAACAGCTGTTCTGGTCGCCAAAAGAACCTGAGTTGGAGGTCCAAACCTTGGCTGATCTTGCTGCGCCAATGTTTTTAAACTTCGTACTAAAACGTAATCACCTGGCTTAAAACTATGAATACTCTGCTCACCTGGAGCGGGAAGAGAATCTGTTACTTGTTGATTATTGTCAGACACAAAAGACCACAACTGCTTCACATAATTTTGTTGAGTCTCCTGTAACAAGGTTAAATCATTTGCTGGTGTCTTGTCCATCAGCACTCCTAGAGGAAAAGGTCGAGCCATTAAAACTTCATGGGGGGCCAATCCTGTACCTGAATTAGCCATAGCTCTGATTGATAGAAGCACCTGTGGAAGGGCGTCTATCCAAGTCGTCTGTTTAGTCTGATGTAGTTTCACCAGTTTTTCTTTAATGGTCCTATTCGTTCTTTCCACTTGCGCTGAGCTTTGAGGGTTATAAGGAATGTGAAATGTCCAATTAATCCCTAATGCTGCTGCTAATTGTTTAGTTACTCTAGATGTGAAAGGAGTTCCATTGTCAGAGTCTATTCCATTTGGTATTCCAAAACGAGGAATAACATGTTCCATCAAACACTTAACTACTGTTTGAGCGTTTTCTTTTCTTGTCGCAAAGGCTTCTGGCCATTTTGAAAATCGATCTACTATCACTAGAAGATACGAAAATCCTCGACACTTGGGCATGTGAGTGAAATCTATCTGTAATTGTTGGAAAGGACCTTCAGGTTTTGGCAAATGATCTCTTTTAGCTGGATTGACGTGTGGATTACAACGAGCGCAGATTAAACATCTCTTAACAAAATCCCTAACTTGATGTTCCAATCCAATTGTGAAGAACAATTGTGAAATATAGTGCATGATGCTTTTATACCCTACATGTGTAACACCATGTACATAAGATATTAAGGATTCATACGCTATTTTTGGTAATGCTATTCTATCATCCACATTTTTCCATAAACCATCATCGCGCTTCACGCATCCTTTCTTCTCCCAAAGTTGAACTTCAGATTGCTTTGCCTGAGTCTGAAAAGATATCAAGTCATCAACAGTAAACGGAGGATCCGAAATTTGAATATTCACGAAAGAATGATTCATCCATGGTGGGAAGGAAGCATTTAACGCTGCATCCTTTGCATGTCCCCGCACATTTTACTATAGCAATGTTTGTTGGTAACATCATAGCATCTAATAATCCTCTTACTAAATCTGCGTGCTGTATGGGCCTACCTGCAGTAGTTACAAAACCTCTATTTTCCCAAATCTTACTGAAATCATGTGCCACTGAAAGTGCATATTTGGAGTCTGTATATATGGTAACTGATTTATCTTTGGCATATATACACAATCTAGTTAACGCTACTAATTCGGCAGCTTGAGCAGAAGACACAGGTAATCTATGTGCTTCGATACAATTTCCTAAATTATCCACTATGGAATATCCCGAAAGGATAGTTTTATCATCTGGCCGCATTGATGAACCATCACAAAATAGAGTAAAATCACTATGTTCCAAAGCTGTTTGTTGTAAGTCTGTCCTTACACTGGATGAAGAATTGATGATATCCATGCAATCATGAGGGACTACATCATCTAACTCTGTTCCATGCAATAAAGCTTTTAAATGCACAGCTGGATTAGTGTGTGTGGCCGTGGAAATAGTCAAATTTTGCGTTCCTGTCAAAATGTGTTCGTAATTGCTACGTCTTTGGCTTGTCATATGTTGTGTTGTAATATTCACTAAGATAATGTTCACAGTATGTGAAGTGTGTAATACCATAGGATGTACAAGAACTATAGTTTGTGCCTTTTCCACCATCAAAGCAGCTGATGCTACAGCTCTTAAACACGGAACCATGCCTTTAACTATTAATGGCAACATTTTACCATAATAGGCTACTGGCCTAACTCCATTTCCATTATCTGCAACGTATAAGTGAAAAGTCAGTTTATAGTCAGGTAATCCCAGTGCAGGTGCAGTACACAAAAGATACTTGATGTGACGTTTTCGTCACATCAAGTATCTTTTGTTACTGTACACAGTTTTGTATTAGCTCAAGTTGAGGAAACAGTCGTGGCTGAAGTGTTTGGCGCAGACATACAAAACAAATGCGCCTACAACAGAAGTTGTGTAGGCGCATTTTCAGCGAAAATAAAATTAAGATACTGATTGTTTAGAGGCTCGGATGACGGAACTACAAAAAGACTTGTGTGTTGATTTGTACATCCAAGCACTGAGCAACTGTTATGGCTTCGTTCGTTTGCTAGCCATGGCATGATGTCTCTGCAGGAAAACCCGATATTGCACTCGCCCTTGCACAATCGTAGCTCAATTCCTCATTGGCGGGCCAGATTATCTGGGCGGGCACAGCAGAGAGAAGGGCGGTAGCCTGGCTCCTTGTTACGTCAATAAGAGGAGATTTTCAAACCGAGCGTTTGAGCCTTCATTTTCTCAAAGGCGGAGAAGAACACCCAGGGCTTGGTTTACACCTATCGAAAATTCTAGCCACTGGGGGACCAAAGGCAGGCTAGGGGAACTCATATTAATGTTAAATAACCTCCTAAAGTGAAGTTTTCATGTCATGTGACCTTTAATGAGTTCATAGGTTCACAAGATTCATAAACTAACTTTTGGCTTTTTACTCGAAATGGCTTCCAGCAGCAGTCTCCTGTCTGAAGATCAGTTCCTGTGTTCTGTCTGGATGTGATCACGGATCCTGTCTCTACTTCATGTGCACACAACTTCTGCAAGGCCTGTATCACCAAGTACTGGGACAGCAGTTACCTGTGTCAATGTCCCATGTGTAAAAATACTTTTGATAAGAGACCAGATCGCTTTGTCAATACTTTAATCTCTGAAAGAGATATCCGACAGTGTTCAGGTCTCCACTGCTCTGGAGAGAAGCCAGGCTGAGCTCATTAAGGTGATTGAGGAGAAGCAGAAAGCAGCAAAGAAACAGGTGTGGTATCATGAGAGGCTAGACCACGGTGCGGGGTGTAGGGCAGTGCGTCAAAACCGGACAGAGCAGGCAAAAGTGGGTTCAAACAAAGAAACTGGTTTATTCACCAACAAAACAACGTAGGTCAGGAAGCAAAACATAAAAGTTACTGTGAACACAAAAAGTTGCTCTTCGCCTTGGATCCTACCAATGGATTCTCAACTTAAAGTTCTTCTGGCATCGACCTCTGTTTGTGCCAGGTACGCTCTCCCTCGCTTGGTATCTGTGTCCAGCCTTTTGTCCCCTCTCCCTCCCCCGCCTGAGCTCCCGCCTCAGAGGACTGAGGCATTTGCACCTGTCGGCGTGGTGCATTCTGGGAGATGTAGTTCTCCTGTCAGCCATCTTGTGGCATGGTAGCCACTCACAGAGGGAAACATACCGCCCCTCTACCACACGTCCTCTCGTGATGCCACACATCCCACCCCCCTGGCCTGACGTCCTCGGCAGGATGAACGAGGACCAAAAGGCATCATGGCGGGATAGTGCATCAGCGCTTCCATGACTACGGCCGGGCCTGTGAACGACAGAGAAGGTAAAAGGTTGGAGCCCTAAAAACCACCTGGTTACCCTACTGTTAGACTCTTTGTTCTTGACCATCCACTGTAACGGAGCATGATCCGTCACTAGAGTGAACCTCCTTCCCAGCAGATAGTATCGGAGTGCATCCAGGCCCCACTTTATCGCTAAACCCTCTTTCTCAACCGTGGCATAGTTCCTCTCCCTTGGCAGCAGCTTATGACTCAAATAAAGAACTGGATGTTCCTCACCCTCGTGGACAGCACCCAGCCCCACCTCAGAGGCATCTGTCTGGACCACAAACTCCTTGTTGAAGTCGGGAGCCATGAGGACTGGTTTCGAACATAAGGCTCTCTTGAGACTGCCAAATGCTTCTTCGGCTTCCAGGGTCCACTTCACCATCCTCGAGTGCTTCTTTGTGGTAAGTTCTGTGAGAGGGGCAGCGATCCCAGCAAAATCAGGAACGAACTGTCTGTAATAATTTGCAAGGCTTACGAATGATCTCACCTCCTTCTTGGTCAAAGGCTGTGGCCACTTCTGGATGGCAGCAAGTTTCGCCTCCTGCGGCTTGACGAGGCCTCTGCCAATGGTATACCCCAGGTAGTTTGTCTCACTGTAGGCCAGCTTGCACTTTTTGGGGTTCGCTGTCAAGCCTGCTTCTCTTATGGACTCCAGGACCTTCTCCACCCGAGGTAAGTGACTATCCCAATCCGAGCTCCGGATCACCACATCATCTAAATATGCAGAAGCATAGTCTTTATGAGGTTTCCATTAAGCGATGGAAGCTCGCAGGCACTCCGCACAAACCGAAAGGCATCATCCGCTACTACCAGAGACCTCCAGGAGTGGCGAAGGCCGTTTTCTCCTTTGACTCTGCTGCCAACGGAACCTGCCAATAGCCTTTTGTAAGATCGAGAGTAGTTATGAACCGGGCATTACCCAGGCTCTCAATGAGTTTGTCGACCCGAGACATGGGGTAGGCATCGAATTCAGACACAGCATTCAGCTTTCTAAAGTCATTAGAGAACCGTACAGTGTTATCCGGCTTGGCCACAAGGACAATAGGGCTTGACCAGGCACTCTTTGATCACATTCAATTCCAACATCTTGCTTACCTCTTCCTCGATTACTTTTTTGCGGGCCTCTGGTACCCGATACGGCCTTTGGTTTACCGTTTTTCCTGCCTGGGTGCGTACTTCATGCTCTACCAGGTGGGTGCAGCCTGGGAGGGTGGAGAAAACAGCTTGGTTGCGGTCTACCAGCTCCTTTGCTTGCTGTAGCTGGTGAGGGGACAGTTCAGGGCCAAAACACATTGCGTCTAGGGATGGGTATCATACATTTTTATCAATATCGATACCATTTTCGAGACTGCTTAACGATTCGAGTCTTCATCAATACCACTATCGATACTTTTCTATTTGGTGGAAAGAAAGACGAGACAATAAATTCTTAACAGAACTGTTATTGCTATTATTGCAAAAACTGTGAGTCGTTAATTTCCGATTTCAACATAACGTATAACTATGAGAACAGTAAAATAATATCAGCAGCAAAATGTCCAACATGTTTTTTCCAACAACAAAGAAGATAAATAATATACATAAATAAAATAAATATTATGCTTTACACAACAAAAAGAAAAAAAAGAATTGACAGCTCTTCTTAACAGTGGTTTTTCTGCAGAAAAATTAGCATGTCTGCCTTGCACACATCAAATTTTAGGGGCATATGCGAGTGAAATAGTTGCACTGTTGAGCCCTGAATTGGCTTATTGTCAACGATGGAGACTTGCTACGAAGTTGGGGTGCGCTCACCAGAGGATTGTCCTGCAACGGCAGCTGGAGTTGGCACTGTTGCGACTCGAAGACAGTCGAAGGTACTGCATTTTATCGTTATCTGATGCACAACGTTGAGGTGCTTGTTCATCGCAGTTGTGTTCCCCCCCTTACAAGAAATGACTTAAGAACATATATTGCACTTTGCTTGCCTGTCTTTATCTTTGGCTTTAATAAAATGTAGCCAAGCCTTTCACCGTTTCGTGCGTTCTGCCATGGTAGCTAGCAACAAAATGAGAAATGAAGCGAAGTAGCGCGTGAGGCAATTAAATTCTTCTTCGTTTAGTTTAAAGGCGGTTGGCAGGCCATTCAATTGAATTTAGTCATTTTATTAGTCAAACGTTGTATGTTTGTAAACCAGTGATTTGATTTAAATGACATTACTTATTTCTCGAGAGCTTAAATCAACGTTACATTATATTACTTAGTCTCGATAGCGGTATCGATAAGCTCGGACCTTATTGATATTCGGGTTTTGAGAAATTTGGAACCGGGTCCTTACAGAACCGGTTCTCGATACCCATCCCTAATTGCGTCCCGGGCTAATTCTCTTGGCTCCCTTGGGGAAAAGGCAGTAAACAACGTCTCCCTGTCATGCCATTTCTTCAGGAGGTTAACATGGTATATTTGAAGAGTTTGGTTCCAAAACGCTATAAATCCATTTTGATCAATTTGAGTTAAAATGTGTTTTCTTTACAAAGAAAGTACAAAGATGAAAACCACAATTTTCTGTTTCAAACATTCACGTAGCATCTTGAGGTTATAATAACATAAAAAATTGAAATCCAGATTTAGATTTTCAAAGATTTATTTTAAAAACTGATAATTTCCCCCCTAAAATGCAATAAATCCATGACACGTTTTTTTTCTTCAAAATATTTACAATACAATATTTCTGTGTTAAAACATTCAACAATTTTTAATTTTAAACAATACAACAATGATATATTATAAACAATATTATTAAACAATATGCATATAGTATTAAACAGTATTATAAACAATATTTAATTTATTTCATTAATAAATTAATCAAATTAACCGTCACTCTCAAAAGGCTGAGATACATGTAAGAGGTTAAGGAGATCTGCAAGGCTTTGGGTGAAGGATCTGGAGCTCTGAATCCCTCTGAATTCTGATGAAATCCTGGCAATAAATTAGGGGAAGTTCAGTTCTCATGCTCTTCATTCGCAGGGTTAAAGCTGGGTCACTGGACGCTTCCTCTCTCAGCTACTCCTCATGACTGTCACAGTCGACATTCATCTGTGATAGAGAGAGTGCATCATCATAGAAGGCACGCACATTGTCACTCACACCGATTTCAGAGAGCAAGTTCAGGACATCCTTCTTTTTTTCTTCCTTCACTGTGCTTTCATTGGGAAGCTGACTTGGCTTGAAGTTTGCCCACTTCTTTCCTCTCTTCAGCACTGAGTGGTAGCAGTATTCACCGTTATACTCAGCCTTGAATCCCACTTTGTCGTTTCTCAATTCCAGCATTCTTGCTTCACTTAGCTTAAATGACCTCTGTGACTTGACAAAAGCCTTTGTTTCTGTCTTGAAATCATAAGCCTTCCAGTGTTGCCCCAAGACGTGTACATTTTCATGACTGCGCAAAATCTGATAGTATTCCTCTGGCAGAAGAATGGTATCCTTCTTTCGGATTTGTCCGACGTGCATCGTGATCTTGCTGTCCATGCTGTTTTCCTTTATGAAGGCCTTTCCAAGAATCAGTGCCGAGTATGTGTTTCCTATAAGGGGGCACAGTTTTCTGCCCGTGGATCACACGATCCACGTGTGTTTGCCAGCAGAGGCGCCAAACACAGTTTGCGGAGAACAGAGAGCAAGGACACAGGCACACAGACAACACAACAGGATGTGGAAAACACTTTCTTATTCGGTAAAACAAGTCTCATCACTTCTGGATCTGTACGCTCTATGTTGACATGGCGCTGTTTTACACAAGATGCCTCCAGTTTCCAATTTTATATCTCGGTGAATTCTGCCCCAAAAAGGTCGAGGAGGGCAGGATTTTTGGAGTAAAACTTGCAATCTGAGTGAGACTGCGTCCCCGGTAGCCTACTAGGCTACATTGTTTTGACGTTAGCGAGTCAGCGTGAGTCAGACTCGGGTCGCTCACTGGCAGTGTGTTCACCATGTTGTATTTCACTCCATACTACACCAAAACGTCAGGGAGGACTGCTTATTGTAGATACGAGCCTGCTGAAGATAGTGTCTCTGATTTCTCAAAGCGAGCCTGTTTCATTCGTCAAATTTGTATTTGACCGATTTAGGGCTAAATACTCTAGCCAGAGCCTGGAATCGAACCAGTGTTTTGAGTGATTTTGCATGGGTCTCCGCCAGACATTTCACACTGGTGAGGTACGCAGTAAAAATCACTGTTCGGATTTTCACGCATCTGGTACTTAACCGGTTTGGATAAATACATGGTCTTCACAGTTAAATAATTTAAAACGCCCAAAATGCTCAGAATAATAATAATGTTATTGTTGATTGTGTGAACTAGCTGGGTTTGCCGTTGGGTTAGCACAGCAGAAGTGGTGAGACCTGTTTTCCGGTTTAGTCATGTAACGTTCGACATAGGCCTATAGGCTACCCCATGAACATCAACATGGACACATTAACACAATACAGGTCGCTACATTATAATTCGTAAAAATCAAAATTAAACTCACCCAATATGCTGCAAAAGGTGGCCTTGCAGACAGGAATCTTTGTTGGATGATCTTCGGTCAGCAAATTATACTCTAGTGACCTCCCTATCCTTCTGCATATCGCTGGTGTCAACCTTTGGACGTCGCCTCTGAACTTCTTTGACAGTGATCAGCTGTAAAATGATTTGATCCTGCTCGACTTTAGTAGATGCAGAGTAAAAAGACTGAAAGTTTTTCATTAGGTCCCCTGGGGTCAATGTGTCTGCGTGACAGAAGTTAGTGGCCTTCTTGTGAGAACAGTTAACAGCCGGCATTTTTCCTCCTCCCGAGTGCCTCATTTTCTTATTTTTTTCACGTTCGTGATTAGATTTCTATGTCTTCCTTTTTTTCCCCACCACAGAAACCATCACAGGTTCATCCATACCATCAAATTGATTCATGTTGTATTTTGTAGTTATTGTCTGTTTATCAACAAGATGACCAGCGGGATGCCGGCTTCATTCAGGGTGCCGCCAATACTGTTTACATGGAATGGTGCGCGTGTAATGGTGCGCTGTGATTGGTTGATCGGTTGATGTATGAAGGCCTTCATACCTGGTTGATTGGTTGATGTATCGCATTCTGCAGAGAAGGGAGACTGGCGTTTGTCGTGGTTTGGAAAGAAAGGGAGCTAACAGGGTAGAATAACACGGCGTATATCGTGTTTTGCGTAAAATAGAATATGGACTTTTCAATACCGACAAAATACAATATTGATTTAGGCGGGAACTCATTTCTTTCAAAAATGGCGTTTATCGTGTTTTGGCACCAAACTCTTCATTTGCTCCCCTTTACGTTTTCCGGGTTGTCGTACTTTATAATGAACTTCCCCCACCTTTTCAATGACTTTGCAGGGTCCTTGCCAGGTGGCCAGGAATTTACATTCTACGGTGGGTACCAGTACTAAGACCCTGTCCCCGGGGTGTAACTCCCTGGGTTGGGTTGTTCGGTCATACACAGTCCTTTGGTCTCTCTGTGCTTTCTCCATGTGCTCCTTCACAATGGGAAATATGGCAGCCATGTGATCATGGTCCTATGGGGACATGGTTCCTCCCAGGTCTCCTTGGCTATGTCTAGCAGTCCCCGTGGTTTGTGAGAATACAGAAGGTCAAAAGGAGAAAACCCAGTGGAGGACTGGGGAACTTCTCTAACTGCAAACAGGAGGTAGGGGAGGAGCTGGTCCCAGTTTCGTCCATCTTGGCCAATTGCCTTCCGTAGCATGACCTTAAGTGTTTTGTTGAACCTCTCCACTAATCCATCGGTCTGGGGGTGATATACAGAGGTCCGGACCTGTTTCACTCGCAGCAGAGCACACAACTGCCTCATGACTAGGGATGGGTATCGAGAACCGGTTCTGTAAGGACCCGGTTCCAAATTTCTCAAAACCCGAATATCAATAAGGTCCGAGCTTATCGATACCGCTATCGAGACTAAGTAATATAATGTAATGTTGACTTAAGCTCTCGAGAAATAAGTAATGTCATTTAAATCAAATCACTGGTGCACAAACATACAACGTTTGACTAATAAAATGACTAAATTCAATTGAATGGCCTGCCAACCGCCTTTAAACTAAACGAAGAAGAATTTAATTGCCTCACGCGCTACTTCGCTTCATTTCTCATTTTGTTGCTAGCTACCATGGCAGAACGCACGAAACGGTGAAAGGCTTGGCTACATTTTATTAAAGCCAAAGATAAAGACAGGCAAGCAAAGTGCAATATATGTTCTTAAGTCATTTCTTGTAAGGGGGGGAACACAACTGCGATGAACAAGCACCTCAACGTTGTGCATCAGATAACGATAAAATGCAGTACCTTCGACTGTCTTCGAGTCGCAACAGTGCCAACTCCAGCTGCCGTTGCAGGACAATCCTCTGGTGAGCGCACCCCAACTTCGTAGCAAGTCTCCATCGTTGACAATAAGCCAATTCAGGGCTCAACAGTGCAACTATTTCACTCGCATATGCCCCTAAAATTTGATGTGTGCAAGGCAGACATGCTAATTTTTCTGCAGAAAAACCACTGTTAAGAAGAGCTGTCAATTCTTTTTTTTCTTTTTGTTGTGTAAAGCATAATATTTATTTTATTTATGTATATTATTTATCTTCTTTGTTGTTGGAAAAAACATGTTGGACATTTTGCTGCTGATATTATTTTACTGTTCTCATAGTTATACGTTATGTTGAAATCGGAAATTAACGACTCACAGTTTTTGCAATAATAGCAATAACAGTTCTGTTAAGAATTTATTGTCTCGTCTTTCTTTCCACCAAATAGAAAAGTATCGATAGTGGTATTGATGAAGACTCGAATCGTTAAGCAGTCTCGAAAATGGTATCGATATCGATAAAAATGTATGATACCCATCCCTACTCATGACCCTGGACATAAAGGGACTCCCTTGGGTAGTCAGTATTTCTTTGGCCAAACCTACCCTAGTGCTGAAGAGGAACAGCTCGTTGGCTATTTGTTTAGCGTTAGCCTTTCTAAGGGGTATGGCTTCGGGATACCTGGTTGCGTAGTCCACCAGGACAAAGATGTACTGATGGCCTCGAGCGCTCTTGGGTAGCGGACCCACGATATACAGCCCCACCCTCTCAAAAGGAGTTTCTATAATGGGTAATGGAATGAGAGGACTCTTGTACCTTGGTTTTGGAGCGTTGACCTGGCACCCGGGGCAACTGCGACAGAAATTCTCTACCTCCCGGTGGATACCTGGCCAAAAGAACCTCTGTAGTATTCTATCTTTGGTTTTCTCCACCCCCAAGTGAGCCCCGAGGATGTGCGTATGAGCTAATTGCAGGACCGTGGGCCGGTGAGGTTTTGGCACCAGAAGTTGCTCCACTACTTCGTCTTTACACTGAATGGCCTGATATAAGAGCCCGTTCTTGATGGCGAAGTGGGGGAATGCAAGAGTCGGCCTAGGTCCCACCCGGGTTCCCTCTACAACCTGGACATTTTGTAGAGCATTAGTTAGGGTAGCATCTTGTATTTGGGCCGTTCCAAACTGACCTTTCAGGGGGGGTTTCGCTTCCCCGTCCACGTCCTCCTCCTCACTTGGCCCGGGTTGCAGCTCGGAGTCGGCCGTCTCTTCCGGTTCTGAATCCCCACCACTGGAGTCTGCTGCAAACACTTGAGCTACAACCGATGGCGAAACGCACGGCTTGGCAGGATAGACCCACGACTTATTGGGTGTGCTCACGCCTTCAGCGAGCACAACCATTGTTCTCTCACATATATCTTATTATAATTTTTATTATTATTATTTTCCCACCCGTAAGGATCAGTCAATATTTGGGCTACATAGAAAACGGCAGTGTCAAAATGTTCGTCTTGGTCTCGATTGCGTTGCTTCTATTGGGATTTACGTTCCGTTGCACGGTTTAGGCTGAACTTAAGTTTTTGTGGCAAAAAGTGCCTTTTGACAACAAAGGGTACTCAGTGCTAGCCTACGTTAAAGCGTCAGCACACGTTAGCAACGACGCATGGATACAACGTGCATAGATGTTGCACAATACAGCGAGTATCGTGCCGTCGTGTACTAACAGCATCATACATGTACATTTAAGCTAATCAAGACTTGCATGTACAGTAAGTAAGTATACATTAAATAATGTATTAAACTCAAGCTTGTGTGGTGCGTCGCTGACTTTAGTGCCACAGCCTAAACTTTGTCAAAAGAAACGTTCTCATTTCCGGCGCTTTCAAACAATCCCCTAACAGTTTGGCTAGCCACCACAACTAGCTTGCTCGTAGCAAACCTCTTTTGAATTAGCCAATTCTCCCTAAATAGGTTTTTGGGGGCATATTTTCAGTAGGCAGATGGTACTGTTTGAATCGCGATTCCATCTGAAATACTGCCGGTGACAGCGTTGTTACAGTCATTTGTTTAATTTTATTTTTTTAATGAATTACGCAATATGAGTAGGCTAAATGCTTGAAAAATTTCACTAGAAGAGAAAAACTTAAAGGGACGGACCCACCTGCAACCGACGCAAGCAAGCACACCCTACAATTTCCCCAGAAATTGTACCCTCTCTAGTTAACTTTTGTGATTGAAGACTTATGTTTTCTGGGCGCTCGCTTACGCCTCTTTTCTGCCTCTTTCCACAGCATGGAGAAGGCGGGGCAATCCCGACCGATCAGGATGGGGACGGGGAGGGCCTTGATCACCCCCACTTCGACATCGAACGTGCCTTTGGTAGTCGTGAGTGTCCCCATGAACACACACGACCGGCACGTGTTTACTTTGAGCCAGAGGCGATGCTGCCAGCACGGACTCCTGGACTAGGGTTCGGGCACTTCCCGAATCGAGCACGGCTTCTACATCACATTGATTAACTGTTACGGGGCAGGTCGGTCTACAATCCACACTTTCTCCCAGGAGAGCAGCAAAGTTGGCTTGCAGACTGCTGGAGAACGCAGCTGTGGGCATGGGCTCATCCGGCTTGTCACACTGCCCCGAGATATGGCCTATTTGGCCACAGAGGTTCTGGGTTAACGGGGCCCCGTGGCTGTTGAAACGGGTTGATCATTCCTCTCTGTGAGCTCGCAGGGGAACTGGCCGGTTGCACCCCTCCTGGGCAACTTCCACTACGTCGAACAGGAGCCGGAGCTTTTGGTTCTGTCCGGGTGAGACGAAGCATATCCATGGACGCCTGATACTGTTCTACGGCTTCTACTAACTGCATGGTTGTCGTTAGCTTCTGCTGGCTGATAACCTTTTTAGCCTCAAACAGCAGGGCCCTTAGAAACCGGTCCATGAGCAGGATCTCTACAATGGCCGCCGGGCTGTTTTTCTCCGGGTCCAGCCACCTGTTTGTTACTCGCGTCAACTCATTCATCTGGGAACGTGGGATTGCCCCTGTATGAAACGTCCACTCTTGGTACCGTTGAGCCAAACTAAACTTGGTAAGGCCCTGGCGGCTCAGTATCTCTTCCTTTAACTTGTCATAGTCCTGCCCCACACTCGATTCTACATCCTGAAATGCCTTCAGAGCCTCACCTGAAAGAAAAGGAGCCACAATCCCTACCCATTGTGTCTTAGCCCAACCCTCTCGAGCGGCTGTGGCCTTGAATGCATGGAGGTAAGCTTCTACATCATCCGTCTCTCCCAACTTAGAAATGAAATGGCTTGCCCGGGGTGATGCCCTTGCTTGTTGAAGCTCCTGCTCTGAGTTGATTCACCCTGGCTTGTTGCTGCAGAAAAGCCGGAGTCAATTTCTGCTGAGCCTTCTGGCCCTCCACCAGCATCTGCAACAGTCGCTCCATTAGGCCTTGGAAATCAGTGGTGTGGAGTCCTGGAAAAAGTTCCACCAATTCGTCAATTCCTTCTCTGCTCATTCGCACCTACGCCCAAGTGCCCTCTTTCTCCACCACATGTGGTATCATGAGAGGCTAGACCACGGTGCGGGGTGTAGGGCAGTGCGTCAAAACCGGACAAAGCAGTCAAAAGTGGGTTTAAACAAATAAACTGGTTTATTCACCAACAAAACAACGTAGGTCAGGAAGCAAAACATAAAAGTTACTGTGAAAACAAAAAGTTGCTCCTCGCCTTGGTTCCTACCAATGGATTCTCAACTTAAAGTTCTTCTGGCATCGACTTCTGTTTGCGTACCTGTGCCAGGTACGCTCTCCCTCGCTTGGTATCGGTGTCCAGCCTTTTGTCCTCTCTCCCTCCCCCGCCTGAGCTCCCACCTCAATCAGAGGACTGAGGCATTTGCACCTGTCAGCGTGGTGCATTCAGGGAGATGTAGTTCTCCCGTCAGCCATCTTGTGGCATGGTAGCCACTCACAGAGGGAAACATACCGCCCCTCTACTACACGTCCTCTCGTGATGCCACGATGTCTGAGGATGGGAAACTGTCTGACAACCCAGAGAGGTTTGATCTGTGTGTCTATGTTCTGGGAAAGCAGGGCTTCTCCTCAGGGAGGTTCTACTATGAGATGCAGGCTGAGGGGAAGACTGATTTGGATCTGGGAGTGGCCAGAGAGTATATCAACAGGAAGGGGAAGATTACAGTGAGTCCTAAGAATGGATACTGTACTATATGTCTGAGGAATGGAGATGAGTATGAGGCTAATGCTGGCCCTACTGTCCTCTCCCTGAGACAGAAGCCCCAGGAGGTGGGGGTGTTTGAGGAGGGTCTGGTCTATTTTTAAGATGGAGGCCAAGTCTCATATTACATTTAGTCATTTAGCAGACGCTCTTATCCAGAGCGACTTACAGTAAGTACAGGGACATTCCCCCCCGAGGCAAGTAGGGTGAAGTGCCTTGCCCAAGGACACAACATCATTTGGCACAGCCAGGGATCGAACCAACAACCTTCTGATTAATATCCCGACTCCCTAACCACTCAGCCATCTGACCCCCATCATATCTACTCTTAAACTGGCTGCACCTTCACAGAGCTCTATCCATTTTTTTGTACCTGCCCTTATGATCATCACCCCTGTCACAGATTGAAAAACAAATACATGGTTTTGCTGGCGATAGTGATTTGGATTACAAAACATTTAGAATCAGTCTCTCTTCTTCTCTTATCGTGTATAAAGGGACTCTGACTTTGAAGCTAGTCTTGCTAAGACACAACTGACACGATTTGTTGTCATTCTGAAGTTAATGATTGCTCCTCTTATCTGAATAACAAGAAATCAGACCAGAATTTATGTCATACCGTTGGTGGATATGGGTCCAATTTATGCCTCAATCTATAAAGAGACCTTAAAAAAAAACACATCAATTACACATATTGCATGCGTGCTCTTGATGTCTTTGTAAATGTGATTTGAATCTATAGAGGAAGTAACAAAAGAAAAAGCCAGACAGACAAACTGACAAACAATGTGACATATAAATGGCTGTGGTCTTTGATTCAAAAGTTGAGTCTCAGAAAGACTGGGATGGGTGAAAGCCAGGCTTCCAGCATGATGTTTTTCCCATCTTAAATGTGACACATCAATTATCTGTTTTGAAAAGGGTGTGGAGGGGCTGCAGGGAGAGAAGAGGTAACAACAGCAAACAGCTAAACACACCTTTGCTAGATGTTAGATTTTTATGACATTTCTTGAGTTAATTCAGAAACTGTTACAAAACAAAATGAAGACAAACAAAAAGAGAAGGCGTTGTTCTCTAATGATCATAACCGGTGATCTTTCACACACTGGGATCAACAGATAGTGACCTTTGACCTCCAAACCCATCTATCCATCCATCCTCTCAGCAGTGCAGTCTGCAGCCTGACAGTGTAAATGTCTCTGATTGTTACCATGGAAACACACAACATATCTTCCTCACTACTGTGACAATGATAGAAAGTCAGGCTATAAAGACACAAAGATTGTATTTACAGTATCACACATACAAACACTCTGTCACATACACTCACCCTGTCACATACTGTACACACACAATTCCAAAATCACAGACCAAAGGACTGCAAAGTATAACTAGAATAAATTGCTGGTCAGTGACAGAGTTCTTTTTAAGAGTACACAAACTTGCGCAGCTAACACACACAGTCCTGTCTGGGGTGGAATAGTCCAGCTGTGGTCAAGGTTTTTAAGAGTGTGTGACATCCTGGTCTGGTGATGTAGTGGAGCGGTCCAGTCTCTGGTAAGTCTTTCACCAGTCTGGTTCTGATGAGGACATCCATTCTTGATGGAATGAGTAAAGTCTAGTTCAGGCTGGTCTGAAGCAGTTCTTTATACTTTCCAGGATGAGGCCAGACCAGTTCTGCTGCTCCATCACACCTCCAGCCTCAAGCCATGCTCCTCACCACTCTGAAACAACAAAGAGAAATGATCATGTCTTAGGACCAGAGCATGATGTCAGTCTTCTATTGACTCATGGTCTAGACTCCTCTCTTCCCATTGATCCGTGGCCCAGTGAAGTGTCTCACCATTGGCCCTTGGTGGCCATGCTCCTCCTCTGCTGGGACAGGCTGTAGATCTCCTGCAGCTGTTTCTTCTGGTCATCACTGAGTGGCGCTGTGAGTGACTGGTACCAGCCTACATCTGTACTCTGGACCCCTGCAACATATACACGGGGTGAGTGAGTAATATGCGCAAGTGTAGGACAGGAGGGTATTCCAGAAAGCGGGATTAACAAACTGTGAGTCTCACCTGGAACCTGGAGTTAATTTACCCTAAAATGGTAAACTGACATTTCGGTTGCAGAACAGCTGATTTGAATTAGTTAAGCGTGTGAATGATGTTTGTAGCCAACATCAATGGAACTCCGTTACTAGCTTCCACCATGGCACTCGGCGACAAAAAATGTTCTACTTCACCCCACGTATTAACACTTCGGTTAGAAGTGTTAATACGTGTTTATGGTGAATCTGAGCACATATTCATATAATCATCTCTGTCTTCACTCACCACCTGTCTGGAGGAGATAAAGGTGTGGATGAAACACAACTTCCTCCAGCTAAACGGCTCCAAGACTGAGGCAATTCTTGTTGGCACTTCAAATCAAATCCAATCATCCTCCATAACCGGTATAACCATTTCTGGCCATGACATTCCCCTCAACCCTAACCCTAACCCTCTCCAAAACAATCTTGGTGTAAAATTTGACTCACAACTCACCTTTGAAGCCCATATCAAAAACCTCTGCAAGATTTGTTTCTACCATCTCAGAAATATTGCCAAACTCCGTTCCACTCTCACCTTAGCTGATGCCGAAAAACTGGTCCACGCCTTTGTCTCCTCCAGACTGGATTACTGTAACACACTTCTCATCGGGATCCCTAACAAAAGCCTGCAGAGATTGCAGTATGTTCAAAACAGTGCTGCAAGGATCCTGAGGAGAGTGCGGAAGAACGACCACATCACACCCATTCTCCATTCACTTCATTGGCTTCCCGTTTCTGCCAGGATTGAATTCAAGGTCTCCCTTCTAACCCATCAGTGCATCCATGGAAATGCTCCCCTCGACCTGAAAGTACTACTGACCCCTACAACTACATTAGATCCTTCCGCTCAAAAAATTCTAATCGCCTCCATGTCCCCAGGACTAAGCTCAGCAACATGGGTGTCCGGGCTTTCTGTTCTGCCGCTCCTCGGATCTGGAATGCCCTCCCCAACCATCTGAGGGCACCTCAAACCACTAAGACTTTAAAAAAGGACTAAAACATTTATTTTTAGCAGATCTTATGAGTTTGAATTATCTAATTGTATTTTATATTGATGTTTTACCTTGTTTTATAATCTTAACTGGGTGCGTTAGAAATAAAATGTATAATATTCCGAAAAAAGCAACACAACTGTAGCAGCAAAGGAGAGACAATTGGCGTGGGAGACACTTACTGGCAGAGTCAATTTGAATGCAGTAACTTAGTCCATACCAACATTTAACCACACTGTCCGTTGATATTACAGGTGAAAAATTGTAGGAATGGAATTAAATATCAGGTTAGGTGCATCCCATGGGTGCAAAGCGCACTTGGCAACAGCTTAATATGAAATATGTAAAACATACTACGAACAGGTAAGGCATATTTTTGGGGGATCTATAATCTCATGATTGTAGCCCACATCACTTTGGTTTTAATTATATTTGACACAATACAAAGTAAATTCAGTCAGTTTGTGCCTATTTCAACTTGTAGTAGCAGTTACCCCCAACTGAATGCTTTTCATCACAGATGATGATGATTATGATCATGAAGAAACGTTGACTGCTGCATCCGAGAGGCCTACATGTACAGTAACTACTGGTAGTTCTTTCCCCATTTACAGTCTTGTGTGGAATTGTCCATTTTAAATGTACACTGAAGTGATGAGAATAATGAATGGAAAAACGAATTGCACATTATAATTCTGTTGAACAGGGAATGGATGGCATTGCCAGAAAAGAGGGTCTATCAGCCTGCATAGCTGCACCCAGTGAGATGTTCCGTTAATGGCAGGTGAATTCTGCATGTAGAACTGTGGAGTGCACATCCACGGTGTGTAACATCAGCAATGTAAGGGCTGATAATGTAGCTAAAATACATTTTGTCAGTGTGACAGAAAACGGTAACGTTCACTTAGGTATTCATCAGGGAATTAAAGCACATTTAATCCCGGTTTTATTATCCTCTCCCGACGTAAGGCTAAGCAAATCAAATTTTGTTTGAGATCGGTCGGCTGAACCAGGAATAGTACAGGTCCTGGGGAAGATTTGTATGTGCTTCATTTAGCGGAGAATATCTCAACTGTTATAGACTAATATTACCCCACTGAACAACGTGGGATGTGTGCCAAAATCTCTATCCGGGACGAAAGTCCTGAAAATGACCACAACAGGTGACACTATTATCACACTATAGGTGAATGGGACTTATTTTTTTCCTTTATAGATATCCTCATCAATTTCTACCATATTAATGTTCATATTAAGAGAAATACTTTTTGCATTACACTTTGTCTAAAAAATAATATAAAAATATGCAAATGAGGCGATATCTCATTATATATGCGTACATAAACTCTTGAAGCTACAGATTTTTCTGAGGTGATCACAATGTTTACAGTGTAAGGGCACAGAATGTAGGGGGATAATTCAGTTGAGATTAAAGGGTCAGTATTATCGGTGTTAATAAATACTTGGTTTTAATACGGTATATTCCACCACAGTATGTGGTGATAGTGTGTGTCTGTATGATAGTGTGTTTTTATGACGTGTGTGTGATAGTGTGTGTGTGTGTGTATGGCAGTGTGTGTATGATAGTGTGTGTCAGTATGATAGTGTGTCCTCCAGGTGACTCACTCAGCAGTGCTGCAGTGAAGAACTGGTACTCATCCTCTCCATTGTCGTAGTCCAGGGGCGTGCTGTACTCCTCTAGGGCCGTGCCCTCCAGACCCGCTTCATCCCAGTAGTCCTCCTCATCCTCCTCCTCTTCCTCCTCCTGACCCGCCGGCCTGCTGACCTGCTGATGCATGGCCGTGCGTTTCTCATTCACCTCGTCCTCATCACTGGGAATCTCCTCTGTTGGTGGAAACAACCCTCTGTTTTTGCACTACATAGACATTAAAGGTGTCAAATGCAGACTAGGGTGTGTTGTTACAGGAAACATAGCTGGCTACATCCATGTCGCCCTGTTTGTTATACAGATGTTTCTCTGTTTTTGTTAGCTAGCTAGGCTAGTTAGCTTCCGTGAGATAGCTAGCTTGCTAGAACTGCAGACTAGCTCCTGCAGAACGAAAACACCATAGGCACAGGTCAGGTTGATAATGTCTTATTATCGCTAGCTCAATACGTTTTCCTGCGATATCAACACCCTGAACACATACTTACTGAACAGTAGGACCATTTAAGCTAAGAGTTGTCTGGGTTATTTGGGACAGAGTTGCCTCCCCCTCCCCTCCCCCTCCCCTCCCCTCCCCTCACCATTCTGGTCCTCCTCTGCTCCCCCAGCCCTGGCTAGCAGGTCTGGTTTGTGGAGGAGGCGGGAAGCGTACAGATGATTGAGCCCCAGGAAGAGGAGCAGGACGGAGGGCACAATCTGGGCAGCTACCCCCTCAACCACCGCTGGGCGGCTTGGGAGCTCCATCAACAAGCTCAACCCAATGATGCACATCTTACGGTCATGCAGCCTGGGGGATGGGGTGGGGGTGAGAGAAAGAGAGAGAGGGGGAATAGTTGAGCGAAAAGAAGGGAATGATCGAGAAGCAAGAATATTGAAAGGTGAATCAAAGAAAATGCTTATAATTTGATTTAAGACCAAAAGCAATACTGTTGTAAGACACAAAACTTATGTATATCATTATAGTGAGGTTCAGGGAAAGCAGCTCTCTCTCTCTCCTGCCCTTACCCCAGGAAGAACTCTGTGTCGTTCATCCACTGGTTGACAAAGTGTGCCGTGATTGGCTGGGGGTTGTGGGGGAAGTGCATGTTGTCGAGGGTATGCATGAGGAGGGCGGGGTTGTAGTAGAGGGCGGCGATGGCCACCTGCAGACACATGGTCCGAAGCTCACTGGACTTGACCCCCCGTGTCAGCCGCTCCAAAACCGCCTCCACAAACAGAGGGATGACCTGGAGGGAGAGGGAGGGGAGGATGGAAGAACAAGAGAAGGGGAGGGAAAGAGGGAAGAAAGGAGAGAGAAAAGGAAGGAGAAAGTTTTCAGATTATATCATTTATTAGAGTTAAGAGGCAGACCTTGGACACATAATTAATAGTGCTGTCAAACGATTAAAATATTTAATCGCGATTAATCGCATTAATGTCACGCAAAAAACATGAACATTGAACATCCCCAGAATAGGGTTCAGAGGACATATACCAGATGTGTTAATGCATCAAAGATTTACTGAGATACAGATGTGCTCACATTTGTTCCTCCTGAAAGCAATGACATTAAAAGCTATTGCATCATGTACTCTATACTTGCATGCCTTTGGTATGTCAGAGAATAAAGTTAAGAAGCTGTGAAAGTAGATGAATTATTACTCATTCTACATTCTGATTTTCCAAAACAATTTTTTTCTTTAGTCTCAGACTTCTCTAGCCTGGCTGCCAGCCCACAAAAAAATTTGGTCGGGAAGTTGGGTCTGGGGTAGCCTGGCTCTGCCGTCCTACGTATTTCCGCTCAAATTTATTTGCTTCTGTACATAGGTCTGGCCATGAGGTCCGTAAATCAGATTCTGCAGGTTGATTTTCTACCTGTCCAATAAGCGAACAGAGGGAGTGGCTAAGAACGATGACGTTGGTGTCGTGTGCTAGTTTGTGTTGTAGTTCCGTAATGGCGGCGGAGAAAGATGCGAGGAAAGCCATTCGGTCCGTTGTGGCAACGCTGCCGAATATCCAACAGCTAAAGCCGGAGCAAGAACAAGTTTTGTTGGTGGCCATGATGTTGTGGCCCTCCTCCCCACAGGGTTCGGGAAAAGTTAGATTTTCCAGCTACGGCAGCTAGCTCTGTTACAGTAGTGGTGAAGGAATTGGCTAAGGTGAACGCTAGCGATTGGTTATGGCAGATCAGAGTGGCTCTGGGCAGATCCAATATTTTTAAACTTCAACAGAGTACCCGCCTACAAGGAAGTCAACGCTTGTCAATGGAGCGAGGCCAGACTCTCTGTACAAATGAAATGTACGAGAGTCTGGTTAGGACCAGGCTAGGTCTGGGGGGGCTCGGTTGGGGAACAACTATGTCCGAACAGGAGCTGTTCGGACCAATTAAATTGTCAGGGCGGGCTTTATACGATGATGGACAGATGATCAACAGTAACGTAATCAACCACGTCACCAAAGAGCGCTTTGGTTGAATTTGTTTTCAACAAACAACATACTACGTTGCTCTGATTGGTTGTAGGTCTATCCAATTGAGCGAAGAGGCATTTGTTTTCCGGGTTCGGTTGAAACACGCCCCATAGTCACAGCCCAACGGAGAGTTCTCAGACTCATATTCTGACTAGAATTATGAGTATGACAACGTCAGGCTAAGACTTCTCCAATCTTGTAAAGTAATTAATCTTATTTAAATGGAGGAAAGTAGTCACTGTGCCTTTTGATACGATTGTGTGCACCACAGTAAATATGGACCACAGAAAGCAAGTTAGTTGTCTGAGGAGATCAGAAAGAAAATACACAGGGCTTGAAATTGCGACCATTTTGGTTGCATATGCTCCCTGCTCTCTAACTTTAATGCAGATTTTAGATTGGTTAAAATTTGCCGTCAATAACTCATTGTCACTGTGCTCCTACATTTTTGCTGGTGCTCCGAACTTTCAGGGCTACCAATAAAAAAGTAAATTTCAAGCCCTGATAGACAAGCATGGTAAACGTAAAGGCTACAAGACCATCCTCAACAGGCTTAATGTTCCTATGAAAACAGTTTCAAATATTATAAAGAAGTTCAAGGTCCATGGAACTGTAGCTAACTTCCCTGTATATGGCTGCCAGAGGAAAAAGGACCCCAGATTAAACAGAAGGATAGTGAGAAGACATTATATTTACTAGTGCTGTCAAACGATTAAAATATTTAATCGCGATTAATCGCATTAATGTCATAGTTAACTCGCGATTATGTGCGATTAATCGCACATTTTTATCTATTCTAAATGTCCCTTGATTTCTTTTTGTCCCATTATTTTTTCTCATTTTAATGCTCTTATCAACATGGAAAAGTGGATCTAATTGCTTGGTGCAAATGTTTTTTTTAAATATTGAAAACAACATTGCAATCGCCTGGCTTTGACGAGGGGGCGGAGAATTCGCATCAGCTGTGTGCTTGACCATCAAGTGGTATTTCAGACAGGACGTGCTGTGATGATAGCTCAGTTCACAACGACAAAACACACAGATCACTTTGGTCTTGTCAATGGAACCATTTGGCAACTTTTTAAAAGTAAACTTTCCATTCAGAATCTTATTGGCATCCATTTCGGCGTCTCGCGCTCGCCATCCACTCAAAACGTAACGTTAGCCTACTACTCTTTAGCCGGCTCGCAAGCCCAAACAAGTGTGTGCGGCGTGCCTGTTGTTTTGTTTCCGGTCTAGCTAGATCCGGTGTGGTGTTGTAGTTTTTCTAACGTCAGTAGTTGTTGCAACCGTTGCAACAGCATGTGAAAACAACTACAAAGTTTGCTAGGCCAAAACGAACGTTAATCTCGCGATAAAAAAATGTACGCCGTTAAAATGGGTTTGCGTTAACGCCATTAATAACGCGTTAAACTGACAGCACTAATATTTACATTGTCATTTAGCAGACGCTCTTATCCAGAGCGACTTACAGTAAGTACAGGGACATTCCCACCCGAGGCAAGTAGGGTGAAGTGCCTTAGCCCAAGGACACAACGTAATTTTGCACGGCCGGAAATCGAACTGGCAACCTTCAGATTACAAGCCCGATTCCCTAACCACTCAGCCACCTGACCCCCGAGAATAGTAGGAGAAGAACCCAGGACAACTGCCAAAGAGATACCAGTTGAACTCCAAGGTGAAAGTACGTCAGTTTCTGATCGCACCATCTGTTGCTTTTTGAGCGCAAGTGGCCTCCATGGAAAAAGACCTAGGAGGACTTTTGAAAGGAAAACTTAAAAAATCAATACTGGAATTCGCTAAAATGCATGTTGACAAGCCACAATCCTTCTGGGAGAATGTCCTTAGGATAGATGAGTCAAAACTGGAGCTTTTTTGCAGCTTGATGTTCACAGACAAAAAAAAATAGCTGGAAAAGGACACCATACCATGCTTCAGGATCCCCCAGGAGGAAATGGAAAGCTTTGCTGGGACATCTGAAATACCCTACTTAGCCTGCTGCCACTGCGACCTGACCCCGGATAAAGCGATGATGATGGATCTCTTCAGTGTTGTGGGGGAGTCAGGAAAAGTGTGTCTCTGCTTTTTGCAGATGACGTGGTTCTGTTGGCATCATGGGACTGGAACTTCAGCATGCATTGGGGCGGTTTCAGTGGCGGATCTAGAACATTTTACACGGGGTGGCAAAGGGGTGGCAAGAGGTCTTGGCAGGGTGGCATGGGTAAACGGTACGTGGGAATCCCTATATATGAATGGCTTTAACAAAACAAACACAAAAATACTTTTAAACTACAGTAGATATTGTTTAATCATGCCCTTACACACTACAAGCGTTTTAAATTCAGGAATAAGCCCAGTCAGGGCCGGAGGGGGAATTATTTTCGCATCAGCTTAATCTTGCTAACTCCCTCCACAACAATAAATGATCGTTTAGGGTTGTCTCCATGGAAACAACCTTGGTACACGCACTTGTGTTTGAGAAAGAGAGCATGCGCGACAACTGAAAACGGCTCTTTTTAATGCACGGTCTGATCATGCGCTTATTTAAATTAAAACCTAGTGTAGCCTAGTAGCTTACTTATCAGTAAGTTAACAAACTTAACACATATCGTTTTATTTGGTGTGTGAAAAAACAAAGAGACAGGAGGCGATCTGCCGGCCCAATTTATGAGCGGGCAGAGCTCATATGACCTGGAATTCTCCCGATTCTCCCATGGCCACTCCAGGCTTGAGCCCAGAGTTCAAACAAAACAAAACTGTGCATCTTTTAAAAAGGTAAAGTATAAAAAGCTAAATGAAAATTCAAAGATGTCCAAGATGCAGTGGACTACAAGTATAAAACGGCATACAATACTCAAGTAGGCCCTACTTGTTATAATTAAAAACAAATGACCCATGATCACCCATCTTTTTTAGGAAAGCTTAAAGGGGCGATTGATTGCAAAACCGATTTGACCTTGTCATGGTTGAAAAATGACAGTTTGGTGTGTAAAATAGACATACAGTGAACCTCAAAGTCCATTGAAACCTCTTTCCTATCAAAATTTCACTTTTTGAAACTGCAACTTGCAAACGCTAGCTTTTGAAACAGTGCAAGTTGTGACGTCACAACTTGCAGCATCAACTTTGTCACGCCCCAAAATTTACATTTACCCGCCCTCTGGTTTTCTGGTCCAGGAACATAAACGGAGGTTGCGTAGATCTCCGATACTTTTTTTAGCTAGCTGCATGCTGCTTTGTACATCCACAGGAATTACAAATAAGAAAGTTAACAAGTTTTCAAGATATTGAAAATGGAGCGCCGTAAATGCAGTTTTCCAGGCTGTACCAGGGTTCCTGACACTTTTCACCATCTTCCCAAAGAACAAGACACTACACAGGCTTGGCTGATGTTTATCTATGGGAATATCCCTATTAAGTACGACGCTAAAGTATTAATTTGCTCGGACCATGTCACCGAGGACAGTTTTGAAAACCTGGGAAAATGTTAAGCAGGATTTGCTATGAAGCTGTTGCTGAAAAGAGGTGCTGTTCCGACCTTAACAACATCATCTTGCGGTTGTGATGAACCTAACAGTTATTAGCAATGCAAACGTATCCTGCCTGTATCTAGCATCGGTAGAATGTGTGATGATTTAGTTTATTGGCAATGGGGCTAACGTTATTTCTTGTTCCTGACTGTGTTTCATTCAAATACATAACCTGTGTTGTCATGTAAATCTACAATTCAAGATGCATGTTTGTCAAGATCTATTTTTCAGCAAGATAGCTAGAGCTAACTGAAGCCGAGTTGAATCACGATAGTTTGTTTGCTAAGCTGTAGCTAGTGCTAACGTTACCCACCTAAGTCGATCCTGTTTGCTTGCACAGGGATCTTCTATGCTAGAGCTACGTTATAGACAAAAATCTGCCATGCCCGTCGAGTCAATGTTAGCTGGACTCTAGCTCATCTGCTTTTTATTAACGCTGATTTGCAAGGAATGCAAAAACACCTAGATAGCGAAAACACCTCGAGTAGGCATGTAAACTAGTTTAGATTGCTAACGCAAGAGCATAGGTAATGTGTGATGATTTAGTTTATTGGCAATGGGGCTAACGCATTATTTCATGTTCCTGACTGTGTTTCATTCGAATAAATAACCCGTACATGTAAATCTACAATTCACGATGCATGTTTGTCCAGATCTTTGGCAGGTTATTTTTTATCTAGCTAGCTAACTGAAGCGCAGTTGAATCACGACTTAGTTTGGTTGCTAAACTGTAACGTTCTACCCACCTAAGTCGATCCAGTTTACTTCGACAACAGAAGTGAAAACAACTAACGTAATCATTTCAAATGATATCTAGTCAATCTGTTGAAAACAGTGTTGTGTAGACACAATAGATTTATTTGTACGTTTTTATTTCAAGTCTCCACCTTCGTTGTTTCAGTGAGTGTTGGCCGTGTTGCATCTTTGCTCCACAGCTTCACTCGTTGTAAACCAACCAATCAGCGCGCAGCTCATCTATATATTCATGAGCATACCATAAAAGGAGAAAACCTAGCGTTTTTTCCAGGGAACATTTCAGAGGATGTATCAGGAGGCATAGAACAGCACCCGGGCCATTTTCAGCCCAACCAATGTTACATACCCTATTCGGAGACCTTAAGGAACAGTGTGAAATACCCCAAAAACCCAGTCAATCACCCCTTTAAGGCGACGGTTGTTGTGCTTTGCAGCTAAACGTTTCACAAACGATAGGCCTATGTGAGAGTAAGTGGATTTTATAGGACTGCTTAGATAATCATATAAAAATTATCGATCTCCCAACTGGCACTGTATTGTGTGTTATAACGTCGGTGAAACAGCGACCATCAGTAGGTTATGGATACAAACAAGATTTGATATTTTATAGCCTATTAAGCTGTTCTTGTCTTTACTAAAATAAGGGCAGAGTGCTCTTACAAATCACGAGGGAGCGATTTGACTTTTGGCTACAGTAGTCTAAAACACTCACAGTTTTTGCTGATGCTGAATCGTCTTTAGCATAAGCTACCTTACATTCATAACAAATGTAACTTTAAGTTCAACATGCATGTTTGAACTTCACCTTGGGAAACTGACTTCACCTTCAGAGGCTCGTGGGCAGCTCAGTCGCTCCAGGTCTTTGCCGGGATGCAGTACGCACCGCAGCAGACTCGCTGTGTGCGAGCCAGACTGTGAACGCCGCTCTGCACGTTTGATGCAGGGACGTAGCTAAGTATTTGAAGGGCAGAGGGCTAAGAATACATTTAAAATAAAATAAATTCATTGTTCACTTTCGGTAAATGTATTGTTCAGTTCAATGTTTTGAGAAGCTTGTGGACATAGTGGCGGTTTGTTTTTACAAGTAAAGTTTTTGGATCACCAAAGTTAGAGGGGCAGCTGCCCAGCCCCCCTGTAGATCCGCCCATGGGCGGTGTGCAGTTGAGTGTGAAACGGCTAGGATGAGGGTTAGCACCTCCAAGTCTGAGGTCATGTGGTTCTCTTCTGGAAAACGGTGGATTGCTCACTACGGGTTGGGAGTGAGCTTCTGCCCAAGCGAAGTTGGGAAATCTTGGGATCCGGGAGTGACGGGAGGAAGGAGCGGATCGGTCAGCAGTGAGGCAAGTGTTCTACCGGACCGTTGTGGTGAAGAGGGAGCTGATCCAGAAGGAGAAGCTTTTGATTTACCAGTCGATCTACATTCCAACCCTTACATATGGTCATGTGCTTTGGGTAGTGACCTAAAGAAAGAGTTTGCGGGTACAAGCAGGAAAATTAAATCAAAAGAAAAGTCTGATTTATATTAAATATGGAATACATAATGGTAGATGCCAATTAGTTAGTTTCAAGTTATTTCCATCCATCCATCCATCATCTGCCGCTTTTCCGGGGGTCGGGTCGCGGGGGCAGCAACCTAAGCAGGGAGGCCCAGACTTCCCTCTCCCCGGCCACTTCCACCAGCTCTTCCTGGGGGAACCCGAGGCGTTCCCAGGCCAGCCGAGAGACAGTCCCTCCAGCGTGTCCTGGGTCTTCCCCGGGGCCTCTTCCCAGTGGGACGTGCCCAGAACACCTCACCAGGGAGGCGTCCAGGAGGCATCCTTATCAGATGCCTGAGCCACCTCAACTGGCCCCTCTTGACGCGGAGGAGCAGCGGTTCTACTCTGAGCCCCTCCGGATGACCGAGCTTCTCACCCTATCTCTAAGGGAGAGCCCGGACACCCTGCGGAGAAAACTCATTTTGGCCACTTGTATTCGCGATCTCGTTCTTTCAGTCACTACCCACAGTTCGTGACCATAGGTGAGGGTAGGATCGTAGATCGACTGGTAAATAGAGAGCTTCGCCTTTCGACTCAGCTCCTTCTTCAGGTGGACGCCGCACCGATCCACCTGTCGATCTCGCGCTCCATCCTTCCCTCACTCGTGAACAAGACCCCGAGATACTTGAACTCCTCTGCTTGGGACAAGATCTCCTCCCAGACCCGGAGATTGCACTCCACCCTTTTCCGGTCGATAACCATGGCCTCAGATTTGGAGGTGCTGATTCCCATCCCAGCCGCTTTGCATTCGGTTGCGAACCGCTCCAGTGGGAGCTGAAGGTCACGGCTCGATGAAGCCAACAGGACCACATCATCTGCAAAAAGTGACCCGATCCTGAGGTCACCAAACCAGACCCCCTCAACGCCCTGGCTGCGCCTAGAAATTCTGTCCATATAAGTTATGAACAGAATCGGTGACAAAGGGCAGCCCTGGCAGAGTCCAACCCTCACCGGGAACAAGTTCGACTTACTACCGGCAATGCGGACCAAACTCTGGCACCGGTCGTACAGGGACCGAACAGCCCCGATCAGGGAATCCGGTACCCCGTACTCCCGGAGCACCCCCCACATGAGCCCCCGAGGGACACGGTTGAACGCCTTTTCCAAATCCACAAAACATGTGTAGACTGGTTGGGCGAACTCCCATGCACCCTCCAGGACCCTGCCGAGGGTGTAGAGCTGGTCCACAGTTCCACGGCCAGGACGAAAACCACATTACTCCTCCTGAATCCAAGGTTCGACAATCCGACGGACCCTCCTCTCCAGAACCCCTGAATAGACTTTCCCAGGGAGGCTGAGGAGTGTTATCCCCCTAAAGTTGGAGCACACCCTCCGGTCCCCCTTTTTAAAGAGGGGAACCACCACCCCGGTCTGCCAGTTCAGAGGCACTGTCCCCGATGTCCACGCGATGTTGCAAAGTCCTGTCAACCAAGCCAGCCCTACAACATCCAGAGCCTTAAGGAACTCCGGGCGGACCTCATCCACCCCAGGGGCCCTGCCACCGAGCTTTTTAACCACCTCGGCGACCTCAGCCCTAGAGATAGAAGGGCCCCCCCGATGTCTCCAGACTCTGCTTCCACGTCGGAAAGCGTGTTGGTGGAATTAAGGATGTCTTCAAAGTATTCCTTCCACCGATCCAGGACGTCCCCCGTCGAGGTCAGCAGCGCACCATCCCCACCATATACAGCGTTGACAGTGCACTGCTTCCCCCTCCTGAGTCGCCGGATGGTGGTCCAGAACCTTTTAGAAGCCGTTTGGAAGTCATTCTTCATGGCCTTGCCGAACTCCTCCCACGCCCGGGTTTTTGCCTCCGCGACCGCCAAAGCCGCCTTCTGCTTGGCCTGCCGGTACACATCAGCTGCCTCTGGAGTCCTACCAGCCAATAAAGTCCGATAGGCCTCCTTCTTCAGCTTGACGGCATCCCTCACCTCCAGCGTCCACCACCGGGTCCGAGGGTTGCCGCCGCGACATGCACCGACCGCCTTGCAGCCGCAGCTCCGGTCAGCCGCCTCAACAATGGAAGCCCGGAACATGGCCCATTCGGACTCAATGTCCCCGGCCCCCCCCCCGAGACATGATCGAAGCTCTCCCGGAGGTGGGAGTTGAAGCTCCTTCTGACAGGGGATTCTGCCAGCCGTTCCCAGCAGACCCTCACATTACGTTTGGGCCTGCCAGGCCTGACCGGCGTCTTCCCCCACCATTGTAGCCAACTCACCACCAGGTGGTGATCAGTTGACAGCTCCGCCCCTCTCCTCACCCAAGTGTCCAAGACATTCGGCCTCAGATCCGACGACACGACTACAAAGTCCTCGGTCCTGGTGTCAAGTGCACATATGGACACCCTTATGCTTGAACATGGTGTTCGTTATGGACAAGCCGTGTCTAGCACAGAAGTCCAACAACAAAACACCGCTCGGGTTCAGATCGGGGGGGCCGTTCCTCCCAATCACGCCCCTCCAGGTCTCACTGTCATTGCCCACATGAGCATTGAAGTCCCCCAGGAGGACGAGGGCATCTCCGGGAGGAGCGCTTTCCAGCACCCCCCCAGAGACTCCAAAAAGGGTGGGTACTCTGCTCTGCCATTTGGTGCGTAAGCACAAACAACAGTGAGGACCCGTCCCCCCACCCGAAGGCGGAGGGAGGCTACCCTCTCATCCACCGGGGTAAACCCAAATGTACAGGCGCCGAACCGAGGGGAAACAAGTATTCCCACCCCAGCTCGACGCCTCTCACCGAGGGCAACTCCAGAGTGGAAGAGAGTCCAGGCCCTCTCAAGGAGACCGGTTCCGGAGCCGATGCTGTGCGTTGAGGCGAGGCCAACTATATCTAGCCGGAACCTCTCCAGACCCTCCAGGAATTTGCGATGTTGCAATCGCACCAATTCACGCGAATTCAACGATTCCCCGCGAATTCAGCGCGATGTTGCAATTTTAACCAATCACCGCAATTTTCCCGCAACTTTGACCAATCATCGTCCTCTCCCACAACTCTCTCCAGTAGGGGTTAAATCCAGTGTTGCGCCTAAACGCGTTCATTGAACGAAAGTTCATGAACTCGTTGCTAATTTTGGTGAACGTGAACTGAACGTACTGTATTACTGCCTGATGAACGATACTGTGAACGCGTTCATTCTGGTGTCTGTGAACTCTTTCACTCTTTTTAATTTCGTTTAATAAGGTGCCAGATTTCTAGAGACTTCCAGGCGAAAAACACACCGTTAACAGTCCTGTATCCAGGGTTGCCCAACCAGTCAATTGCTGCGTGTGCTTTCTTCTACTGTCTATGCCTGGCAAGCGTGAGAGCGCCGAGTTGCGTAGAGGCCGAAAGCGGTATTGCAGACAGATAGAGATTTAAACTTTTTGGTAAAAAAAAAGGGAGATTCCTCCCTTCAATGCATGCGAATGTAAATCCTGGTTGGATAAGGATTCAAAACGGGATATGATGAAAATTGGCATGTTGGTAAGGTTATTTAGGGGACCATTTCTCAATGCTTTTATTCTTTGATGAATGTTTGTTAATTACTTAATTTTCAACCAATAACTCAATTAAAATTACAAAGAGGGAAATTTGCAACTTTTTATCGCAACTTTCACTTGCTCCCGCAATTTCATTGCAACAAACACCTAAAAAACACTGCAACTTTCATCGCAACTTTTTGGAAAAGCTCCCACGAAATCAGGAATTTTAGCCCGCAACTATCACAAAAAAGGCCCGCGAAATCCTGGGGGGACTGCCTCTCCACCTCGCGCACCAGCTGAGGCTCCTTTCCCGCCAGCGAGGTGACATTCCACGTCCCTAGAGCTAGCTTCTGCAGCCAGGGATTGGACCGCCAAGGCCCCCGCCTTCGGCCGCCGCCCGTCTCACACTGCACCCGACCCCCATGACCCCTCCTGCAGATGGTGAGCCCACTGGAAGGGGGTCCCATGTTGTCTCTTCGGGCTGTGCCCAGCCGGGCCCCATGGGAAAAGGCCCGGCCACCAGGCACTTGCGCTTCAAGTTATTTCTAAGTTGACAAACTAAGTTTGGTGCCAATTTCTCAATGAGTTACTGCGAAATTATCCAACATGTGGTTTGGCAGCTCAATTGCCAAATTCAATAGGTTGTACTGGACAAATGGTCTCTAATAATAATACAATTTGATAAAAACCATATGAAAAAGTTTGGAAACGTTATTTTGGTCGATTATTCCTCCCCTTCAATAATACCAATTGGTATTGTATTTTATATCGTTGGAAAGCCTCATTAGTCACTTTTACAACGAGGTACAAGTTGTAAGGATCGTGCATTCGTGGAATGAGCAACACAGCTAACCGTGTGGGCAGCGGCCCAAATTCTTTTGCCAAAATCCCCTGCAACATTCTTCTGTTGGTATTCACTCTCGTTTTGAGTTGCTTGGTGGATTGGATGATTGCACTCTCCCACAGTAATAAGGAAAAAACAACACATATTGGCCAGTTTTACACTTTATTTATTTTACACTGTCAGGGACCTCAGTAGCGTGTGGAAGATCCATACGCAGCCACAACAGCTTGGCACCTCCTCCTAATGCTGGTCACCAGCCTGGTCACACACTGCTGTGGGATGGCATCCCATTCCACAACCAGGATTTGTCGCAAGTCAGCCAACATGTTTGCTGATCCCACTTACAAGCTCAAAACGAGAGTGAATACCAACAGAAGAATATTGCAGGGGATTTTGGCAAAAGAATTTGGGCCGCTGCCCACACGGTTAGCTGTGTTGCTCATTCCACGAATGCACGATCCTTACAACTTGTACCTCGTTGTAAAGATGACTAATCAGGCTTTCCAACGATATCAAATACAATACCAATTGGTATTATTGAAGGGGAGGAATAATCGACCGAAATAACGTTTCAGAACTTTTTTTAAGAGTTTATATAGGGGAAAATCCAATTTGTCTTAAATTGACAGCATTTAGTTTGTTGAACTCAGCTTAATCCAGGGAATATGGTACCTCATTTTAGAAAATCGGCCATACAATTCAAAAGCTATGTGTAAACGCATCTATAGCTTTGACTAATTGGTGGAGTGCTCAAGGTGAAGATATGAAACCTGTTGAAAAGGATCAGGGGACTGTCCCCAATGCGTGTTTTAAAATTCCACAACTTTTTACCTTACGGTTCTAGGGGCTGTCATAGACTCCAATGGGAGAGGAAGAAGATGCATAATAATAATAAATATAGCTGCAAGCAGTGATGCGGGTTCTTCTGCAAAATGGCAAAATATTATAAACATGTACACTGTTGAAGATGGAGAGTTGGACACTAAGAGAGCAAAACTACTTCATGTTTGGCCAACAACAATAGGCTGAATGGGGATTTGAACTCATGAGCATAAGATCACAAGTCAGTCTCTCTATCCTCTCTGCTACACACCAACTGTCGAGATTGTATGAATAGAAAGGGCATAGTATTAGCTTTGGTCAGCTTTGGGACAAAGGTTAAGAAACGGTTGACATTTCAAGGTAAAATTGCATAAAATTGTGCATAGTACATCAGAATGATGTCACCTTGAAGCCAGTAACTGTAAAATGGTTAACTTATGAACATGACACGACCAAAACATGGCTGCCGCCTTAGCCTATGCTGTCTCCCTGGCGCATAGGCTTATTACAAAGACTTTCACGCCCCAAATCAAAATTCTGAGCCGACAGGTCTGTGGGGAATTGCTTTTTCTCCTAAATGCTGCCCTCCTCGACCTTTTTGATGAACAATTCGCCGAGATACAAAATGATTGACTAATTAAAAACACAGAGGAAAAAAGCTAGCTAGAGCTACAGTAGCTACTTTTCGAGTTTGGTTTTCCGTCACTTCAGACTCACGATCTAAAGGTCTAAAAGTGCTAAAACCTTCACCATAATTCAAGAGTAAATGTAAATGTAATGTAAGAGTAGTGTACTTTCACGAACCCAATCATTGATTCTAGCTTAAAATGTGTAAAAATAGGACTTACCGAACGTGGCTGCCTCCAACACTATCAGGCGACTCCAGTTGAAAACAACAATGGCCGCCGAAAAATAATTTATATTCGTAACGGCGAGCTGCGATTGGAACCGAAATGAAACAGGAGCTAAAAACAGAGGGTGGGGGCTTGGTCAGCACACAATTTCCAGAAAGGATGTGTGTGCGTCTCGCCAAGCTCGCACGTGTGTCAAGGAGGGTGACCACCTGTCCCGCTTTGCGCTGTATCGCACAGCATTTTCAATATGGGACGTGCGGGACAAGGGGTGAAAATGCTGTGCGACACAACGCAAAGCGCGACAGGTGGTCACCCTAGTGTCAAGGGGCAGGATGAGTCTGAGAATTTGGAGCACGCGCGCTGTGGAGCAATTCAATTGAATTCAATCATATATTGACATATCAAGGTGAAATTGCGTATGGTACTTCAGAATGATGTCACCTTGAAGGCACAAAGGTTTGAAAAACCATCAGTCAAAATTATATTTGATTTATTAACACAGATATTGTGGCAATGTGGACATTTACATAAATACACTTCTTTCAGCCATTTTGTATTGCATTCCTTATTCAATTTCACCCTATAGAAAGACATGTATTTTACAAATCTGTAACCATTTTCAAGTCGATTGGATCTATGGTTCATGAGGAGAAGGGTTTTGAAGGTTGTACCAAATTTGGACAGTACAGCAAAATCTATCATGGCGGACCTTATGGGTTCTAGAGGCTTTTTTGTTCCCCATGAGAAATAAAGCATGTATACCAATTTTCAGGCATTTTGGAGTAATGGGGCGCTGGGGAAATCACGTAGACTTTGGGCGTGGCTTATAGCGCCACCTATGGGCGTACATGGGCCACTAGCCGTCTGGGAGTAGCGAGTGACCCGTTGTATCATTGGGCCAAATTTGAAAAAATCGGGTCAAGGACTTTTTGAGCTATTGAGCCATTTAGCGGAGAAGAGGAAAAATAATAATAATAGGAATACTAACAAAAACAATAGGTTCCCTCCTACCGGAGGAACCCTAATAAGAAGAAGAAAAGGTAGAAACCTAATGGGCTGCCTATGCGTAATTTTAAAAAACATTTCAGGGAACCTGAACGAACGAAGCTGCGTTGGGTAATGTCACTCATCCATTTCTTTGCACAAGTAAGCAAAGTGAGTGCTTTGTTGCTGGCTTACTGTTAATATGGAACCTTGAAGGCCCCTTTAAAGCCAGACACACAGATGTGAGAACCTGGTGTTCTTGAATGTTCCATTTGTTCCGTCTCACCTGGTCGATGGCTCGACCCCGACACTGGAGGATGATGACCTCCAGCAGCTTGGCGGCGTGGCACTCTGCATCCTCCCCCGCATCACTGGTTAGCACCTGACAAAGGTCAGAGGTCACATTGACATACTTGCACGCACATTACACACAGTCAGACAAACACTCTCACAATACACAAAGTAAATACGAATTACACACAGACACACACACACACATTAGAGACTGTCAGACACATGCATATATTAAGAACACACACATGGCCATACTGTGTAGGAACTCACCTTTCTGCACATGGTGTAGATTACCTCTAGGTGTTTGGGGTTGGATAGGAGCATGTCAGTGTCCACGGTAACGTAGTTGTGCAAAAGAGGCATCATGTCTAAGAAGAAAAAAATGCACAACCTTATCATTATCATCACTAGCATCGCCATCCTGCCATTCTACCTGTCTCTGTCTCTATATTTGTGGTGACGTTAATACTGTACTAAGGTTTCATCTTGTTTTTGAATGCGTCATTCCTAATAAAGAGCCAGTTGATTTCTTTCTAAAGTATTTTTTATCTAATTATTCTTCATGATAGCGAACATCTAATTTTGCTATCAAATGCATAGGCTTACCTCTGCTCTGACAGACTCTACAAAGTGTATTTTAGAATTGATTTATAAAAAAACTATGAATTCTCTTAAAGTCATAATGAAATGATTATCTTAGGTGACTTCAGTAATAACTGGTGATTGTTTATTTGGTAGGTAGAAATTTAAACCTCACTCAGTTATAAATTCAGTAATCAGTAATACATTTACAAGAGTGGATTATCGGACTTCATCGCTGTTGGATTGGATACAATATTTGTCACAAATCCTGAAAAGATAACTCAATCTGTAGTTGTGCCAGATTCTTTCAGTGATCCCTCTGTTAAATTTTGTGTCTGAAAAATAAAATTCCTCCTCCCAAATATATTACACTGAAACAATGCAAAAAATATTAATGTAGACTGTTTAATTCAATACCTAATTGATATAAACTGGGATACATTTCAGTTAATTCATTTTAAGTTCAAGTAACTGCAGTGTTTCCATTACAAAGCAATTTGTGGTGGTGGTGGTGGTGGGGGGGGTCGCCCCGTGTCTGCCCGGGGGGTTCAAAATAATTGTTAATAATTCGTTACACATTACTTTATTATATTAAATAATATTAATAAAAAATGTATCACAGGCCCATCCCAAAATACACACATTTAACACCCTATACAAAATTCACACCCCATTCAAGTCCTATCTGCCAGAAACGGAAGAATAGAAATGTGTTCCCTTATCCTGAGACCTGCTTTCTTACATTTACATTTAGTCATTTAGCAGACGCTCTTATCCAGAGCGACTTACAGTAAGTACAGTACACCGAGACCTGCTTTCTTACATTTACATTTAGTCATTTAGCAGACGCTCTTATCCAGAGCGACTTACAGTAAGTACAGTACACCCTACAGTACACCCTACAGTACACTCCCCCGAGGCAAGTAGGGTGAAGTGCCTTGCCCAGGGACACAACGTCATTTGGCACGGCCGGGAATTGAACTGGCAACCTTCAGATTACTAGCCCGATTCCCTAACCGCTCAGCCACCTGACTCCTCCTTCTTACCTGCCTGTTCCTACATCTGCTTGTCCACCTCACCTGTTGCTTCAGCTGGCTCTCTCACAGCAGCATGTTGGATGCTGTCCTCCTCTCCTAGTCTTCAATGCCTAACGAATCTCTTTCTCTCCCTTACCCTGTCTTTCTGCTTGAGCAGCACTGGTTGAAGCCTGAAAATATTTCTGCACTATTACAGAAGTGTAGTAGTTAGCTAGCTCTACAATTTAACGGGCTAGGTCTGAATCTAGGAGAAAAACGGAGCTGCCAGCTGTAGTGCAATGCTATTGCTAAATAACTATTTAGCTGGTTGGCTCCATGACGCCGGTAAGTAGGGCACGTGAGATTGCTCACCAAAAGAACAAAGAGGAACCCACTTGTCTAGCAGATTAAGACATGTTAATAGGTACCTAGCAAAAAGTAACCTCAACTTTCCTAGACTTTAAGCTATGGTACTAATGCTAAGGGCTCGCTGATATCGCTGTCTGTCTAGAACGGCGTATCTATGCGTCGTTGCTAACGTGTGCTGACGTTGTGACTGTGTCTGTATGTGAGAGAGACGCGTGAGTGACCGAGAGACGGAGGTAGAGCAGGAAAAGGAAATGCAGCTGAACGAATACGCTGCGTGTTTTAAATAGCGCAAACAATTTTTAAAAGAATAACGAAACGCAATATGTGGCGGCCGGTGTTGATTCTGTGGCGCACCGCCACAAATTAGTGTATGTGTGGGAAACACTGAACTGATACACAAAATATATACATGCTCCCATGAAAAATATTAAAGGTAGACATAGCTGGATCAGCTAACATTGTATTAACCTTTTCAAGCAAAGGGATAAAACCTGGGCCAAATATCGTTGGTCTCAAGATTATGCGGACTGGTAAACCTATAGATTCTTAAAGAATTTATGTAAGCACAAAACAAGGAATGCTGAATCTAATTACTATTTCGATAGCTTTTCTCATAACCATAGACTGTTTGGTAATTAATGTAACCCTATTCTCAATAAAATAAAAAGCTTCATAAACAACATACTAATTGAGAATTAAATGGAATGCAAAATTTCTCTAATATTAAGATAGCTTTTCTTCTTTCTAACTACTATTAAGATAGCTTTTCTCATAACCCTAGACTATTTTGTAATCAATGTAACCCTATTCAAGAAAAAATAAAAGCTACATAAACAAGATAATAATTAAGAAATTATTATCTTGTTTATGTAGCTTTTATTTTTTCTTGAATACATTGATTACAAAATAGTCTAGTCTTAATTCAAGCATCAAATTCCTTTAGTACGGATGATTCTTCAAACTTGTTCATTTTTATTTGGACAAATCTTGTCTACTGATGTTTTTCATTTGAGTTGAAATAAAGTTGTAGTGCTGGTAGAAACGGTTTGGAAACCAAATTTGTAAACTTTGTAATACTGTATGCTCTTGCAGATTTATTTAAATTCAACTGTTAAATTCCCTCAATGGAAATGTGCCAGTTACCCCTTTTCAATAGATGGAGACCCATTTCATGAGAATAATTTTAGACATCAATCTGTTCCAATATTTTATCTCCTTTTCAATCTGGTTAAAAATGTATTAATACACAATTTAGTTCTTCCAAACTTCACTAGTGATGTGTTCCAAACACTTGATAGAGGCCAACTCACAGGTGCAATTTTTTAGCGATGTTTACAAGACTTTTGATTTGTTTGATCATTATCTTTTCTTTGATACGTTTTATTCTATTGGTTTACCTCAAAATGGTCTGACTATCTGCATAACAGTCAACTTAGTTTTGTGTTTTGTTTAATATACACCCTACCGGGCTTGAACTGTCCCTGTTATGCTATTTTCTTCGGTCATACAAAGACCCCTTTCAACTAGTTGTTGAACAAATGAGTCCGTACACTACTTCTTTTTTCTATTTATATTAATAACCTACTTCAAATATGCTCAAATTGTAAGGTTCATTTTGATGCTGATGACACTGTTATTTACACTTCTAACTCTGACATATTACAAATCCAGAATTCTTTACAGTCCTATTTTAATTAGGTCCAAAACGGGTTTCATAATAACAAACTGGTTTCATAATAACAAAAATAAGGCTACAGCATGTGAATTTTGTTACATAAATGTGTTTACTGATATCAAAACTGCCTAAGTAACCAACTGCGATTGAACTAATGCGATTAACAAAGGCCTTGTCTACTACCGAGCACTTGTGCACTTTGAGCACTGACTTTCAGTGCTAAGGGCGCTTACACTGACAGAACCAGCAGAATTCAGGGCACTGAAAGTACCCGGATGGCGCACTGCAAACGGTCAAAACATGCAGTGTACAACGATGGACACTACTCGCCCTAAACGGGCGCCATATCGGCTATGTAGCAGAAGAGGAGGAGCCCTTTCGGCAGCTTTTCATTTCATTTCTAAAATAATGGCGGACGAAATGACTCGCGAGCAGATTTGAGTCCGTCACTTCCGCCTTAGATTCGCGGGCGCCACCATAGATATATATAAACAAGTGTTTATATATATCTATGGGCGCCACGAGCAGATTTGCGTCCGGCACTTCTGCCAAGTAATCAGCGACGGAGTGCACTACAGATGTAAGTGCACTGTATTGCAGTGTACTTCGTAAAGTGTTCGGTAAGACACACCCAAAGGCATTCGCAATGAAATGAAACTAAGCAAGGAAATTAGGGAAATTCGCTTTTACAACTGATATTCAGCTGCTTTCAAAGGGGCTGGCTAGCGAACAGAACAACAACATAAAGTGGATATACTTTCAGATATATAGCCTGCATCAGTGAATTGTTACATAAATGTATGTTTACTGATGTAAAAACTGCTAGCACATTGCAAACGTACAACAATGTATGGTGAATTAGACCTACAATTATGACAACTGGCTCAACCATTGTGCATGTAATGACTTCTGTTATGAACTAGGCTAGACTAAATTTGAAGATATTTGTTCTGGTAAGACAATTTAACAGAGAACCAATAGACTAAATGTTGATCCCCATAACAAGCAATTTTTTACTTAGGAAAAAAGTACCCGCCTTCAAGGAAGTTAACGCTTGTCAATGGAGCGATCCCAGACCCTCTGTACAAATGAAATGTACGAGGGTCTGGTTAGGACAGACCCCCACCCCTCGGCTTGAGGCAACGGCCCTGGTGGATGTAGATGGTATTGCATTTCCGATTTGCTACCCGCCTCGTCCGGTCGTTTTTATTCTATTAACTCCAGTCAACATATCTAAAACTATCTCCCCAAATAATTTTTGTTCGATTCTCGAACCTGGCTCATACAACTAGCTTTTTCATAGAATAATTTTTCCTGATTTTTGCTAAGTTTGAAACCAATCCGAAATGGGTAAACTAGCACCCCATTTATTTGCTTACGTCAAGAAAAGTTGCCTGGAAATGTGCTCGCGGATACGAACGGGACGAGCACAAAAGGGAACATCAGCATCAACATAATCAGCTGATTTACCTGAGCTGAATGAGAACAAGGAGAAAGGACTTGATAATCTACAGTTGCCTGCCTTTATTGTAGCAAGTTTTACAAATGGTTGCATACATCCATGACGGTTGTTTGTAGATTTTATTTCCGTTATTTTAAAGCAGATTTAACCATTTTGTAATGAACGCTATTATGCTCATGGCATGACAAACGTAATTATAGCCTAATTAGTTATAATATCGTGGTGTAACGGGTGTGAACCTGTGAAACTCACTCAGGTATGTAACCACCCGCGTCAACGAATTTCTAGCTTTTCTTTGGCGTAGTTGGTAGTGGTCACGCTTGGCAAGTCAGAGGTTGTGCGTTCGAGACCAGCGAGTGGCGAACGACTCCTTGTTGTGACGGAGCGTGGCTACGTCTGTTACATAACGTCACATTGGTGCCGTGACCCGGATTCACGAGGTTAGCGTCAGCTAACCGCCGGAGTGAATTTCAGAGAGGTGAATGTAACGGGTGTGAACCTGTGAAACTCACTCCTCAGGTATGTAACAGGCCACCCGCGTCAACGAATAGCTAGCTTTTCTTTGGCGTAGTTGGTAGTGGTCGCGCTTGGCAAGTCAGAGGTTGTGTGTTCGAGACCAGCGAGTGGCGAACGACACCTTGTTGTGACAGAGAGTGGCTACGTCTGTTACATACCGTCACAGTGGCATGTTACGGTATAATTATAGATTGTTGACATGTTATTCTGGAGCAAAGACGAAGATGAATAAATCATGTCTGATAACCACAATATTGTTATGGTCGTTATATTGTTAGAACTTTATGTCAATTAACACCCCAACGATGGCATTAACAAATATAGCTGCAAGCAGCAATGGCGGATTCCTCCTTCAAGATGGCAAAATGTTGTAAAATTGACAGATAGTTACACTGGGATTAACCAAAAGACTTGAAACTAATTTCTGTCAGAAAAAAAAGAAAAAGTTTAGGGCTCTTGACTATATTAGAACCCACAACCCTTCACATAGCAGCCCTGCGTCTCATCCTACTAAGCCATTCACAGACATGCCAACCTGCAGACTCATTTCCGGGAGGTGGTTTAAAACTGTTGTAATTTAGTCCTATTTATATATGGGACATAAAAACGGGACAACGGGATGACTGGGTTGCTGCTGTAAAGAATAGCTTACTCGTAGTGCTTTAAAAAAGTTGTTTGGAAGGGAATTTCCAATCCTAGCATCAGTGGCGATGTGTTCTGGCTTAGGTAACTTAAATTAATTTGCGGCAGGCAAGGGATCCACCTGAACAATCAATATACTTCATTCGAGCTAACTTGGTAAATATGACACTATGCCTACGTAGACTACAAGTAGCTAGCTACGGTGGTGAACCTGGCTTGTTTTGCAGTGGTTTACAGTCTCACTAAACAGATGATTGGAGTGTTGTAATGGGCTCAAATAAACACTATGCTATGTTTTACAACCAGAGGATTGACCGGAAGACTAGAAACCGTTCTGTCAAAAAAAATAAAAAAATTGCCGCTGACTGGTTTTGAACCTACAACCCTTCGTTTACCAGCACAACATATTATCCAATTGAGCCATTCTCAGATATTGACTTCCCAATGTTCAGTAACTGGATAACAAAATGAGACGTTTCTCCAATGGCAAGCATTGTCAGATTTGGTTAAAGTTCAAACAGCTGTAATTTAGTTCTATTTGGGACAACGGGATGACTGGGTTGCTGCTGTAAATAATAGCTTACTCGTAGTGCTTTAAAAAGGTTGTTTGGGGTGCCATAACTTGTCATGGAAGGGAATTTCAAATCATGCCTAGCATCAGTGGCGATTTGTCCTGGTTTAGGTTACTGAAATGAATTTGTGCAACAGGCAAGGAATCCACCTGAACAATCAATATACTTCATTAAAGCTAACTCAGTTGTGAATCTGACACTACCATGCATAGACTCCAAGTAGCTAGCTACTGTGGTAAACCTGTGTTGTTTTGCAGTGGTTTACACAGTCTCGCTAAACAGATGATCGGAGTGTTGTTATGGGCTCAAATAAACACTCATTGCTATGTTTTACAACCGGAGGATAGACCGGAAGACTAGAAACCGTTCTGTCCAAAAACATTTTTTTTTGCCTTTGACTGGTTTTGAACCTACAACCCTACGTTTACCAGCACAACATCTCATCCAATTGAGCCATTCTCAGATCTGGACTTTGCCATGTTCAGTAACTGGATAATAAAATAAGGCAAGCATTGTCAGATTTGGTCCAAGCTCAAACAGCTGTAATTAAGTCATATTTTCACATATCAAGGTGAAACTTTGCAGGGTACTTCAGGGGGTGTCACCTTAAAGCCTATTAGTTTTGAAAAACCATCATTCAAAATGACATTTGATTTAGTGACACAAACATATTGAGGCAATGTGTACATTTACATAAATACACCCCTTTCAGCCATTTTGTTTTTGATTCAACTGTCTTAAGTAACGTTTTTAAATACATCAATGACACATATCTGTACAAAATTCCAAGTCAATTTGAATTTTGGTTTAAGAGAAGAGGGATTTTGAAGGTTTTCCCAAATTATCACTGTACAGGAAAATCCATCATGGTGGACCTTATGGGTCCTTGAGGGTTGTTTGTTCCTCGTGAAAAATGAGGCATGCACAACAAGTTTCAGAAGAATTGGAGCAATGGGGTGGAAATGCCATCACTTTGAAAAGTGGACATTTGGGCGTGGCCTGTGGCGCCCCCTATTGTCTGATGTGGGCCAGTCTGTGTTTGGGCGGTATTTGTGGCATGTTGTATCAATATGCCAAATTTCAAAACTTTTTACCAATGTGTTCATGAGATAAATTACAAGAATAATAATAATAATAATAATAATAATAATAATACCAACAATTCCAATAGGTTTCCTCCTGACGGAGGAATCCTAATAAGCTAGTAATAGTAAGCAACACTCATCATCATTATAATAGTAACATAGGTATAGGCTTAATTTAGCTTGCTTTGCCGAGCTAGAACAACGACGGAGCCAGATATTCAAGTTTACAGTTTCTTTAATCCGACACAATACTTAAGCAGTCAAACTAAAAACACGAAGCAAAAAGAACAAAGTATAGGCCCTGCACGTATAATACTACAGTACTAATAGTATTGATTTTCGTGATGTATCTGCTTCTTGATCGGACTTGTACCACATTCTGACAGTTTTCTGCAATGCCTTAGCTCTAGCCCACAAGCTCGTGACTGGTTGTCGCAAAGTATGACGTGTACAGCTAGTTGCAAGCATGCACGAGTTTCGGAGCTAGGAATAAGCTTCTGCGCAAGACCGGACGAGTCGATCTGGAAAGATGGTGCGGTCCATTTTGCGCTCTTGCTTGCCTCACTCATTAACTTCTGGGAGATAGCTAGGCTAACTATGGCTTTACTGGAAGGCAGCTGCAGAAACGCCTCAAGCAAAGAGGCCAGGGTGATAACTATTTACTCATTTTACTTTGTGATATGAAACACAATTGTGAAGTGTAATGTACAATATAAGCTGATATTATTAAGGAAGTACATGTACTTTCGGAAACAGAAGGCTACTATTTCACTGAAGCATTAGCATCATGACATTAGCCTCTGTTGCCCGGGCAACACATACTACAGCGGTCTATGATGCTATGATGATCTGTTTTCAATAAACATTCCTCACTAATAAATTTTCGTTGTAGGATTTATTATGACAATAGATTACAAGTAAACTATTTGTTGGTGGTTTCAAACCAGTGTAGCTCACTGCAACGCTGTACTGTAGCATACGCGAGACACACTAGTATAGTAGCTAACAAAAACATCTCCACACAATCAAAAGTATTTCAATAGGTGAAACTATCTGACTACTAACATGAACTTCATTGCCACAGCCTAAACTTTGTCAATCTGTTCATGAAAATAATTAATTTCAGCCTAAACCGTACAACGGAACTTTAAATCGAATTCTACCAACGCAATCGCTACCAAGACGAACACAGGTAACTGTACTACTGTAGTAGTACAATTTACCGGGGCAGCTTCTCTACACAGGGATCGCATTTTGCGTTGTTACTGACAATGATCGCTACCAGTGAGCTTTTTATGAATTAGCGATTTCCCCCTAAATAAATGTCAAGCTTATTTACGTTTTTGTGGGCATATTTTCAGTTAGCAGATGGTAGCGTAAGGGGCCCCATTATCGTCCACCTAGCTCTCGCGATTCCATCTGAGATAGCACTAGCTAGCTACTGCCGGTAACGTAGTTGCTAGAATAAGTTTCAAAGGGGGTTCTTTATTAATGAATGAATGCAGTATGAGTAGGCTAAATGCCTGAAAATATCACGAGAAGGGAAAAACTTAAAAGGACGTAAGTCAGAGATTAGGTAAATGTTTACACCGTTCTGCCAAATGTATTAGTTTTGATTCAACTATGAGGCTGCTACTGTATATAGCCGATCACCATTTCCTCTTGCAGGGGAAATGAGAAGACAACTATTTCATTCTACACTTCACTCTTAGTATTTTGAGTTGTAAATAAGCAGCAACAAAATTATGCTTTTAAATCTATGTAATCTTTATAAATAATAAGTATGCATTTAATATCAAATATACAGAAATATCAGTTATAAAAATGTCATAAAAAAAACGGACCCCTCTGCAACCGACGCAAGCAAGCACACAAAATTGTACCCTCTCTAGTATTTATTTTCCCACCCCTAAAGATCCCTCAATATTTGGACTACATAGACAACGCCGGTGTCAAAAGGTTCGTCTTGTTAGCGATTGCGTTGCTTGTATTTTTATTTACGTTCCGTTTCACGGTTTAGGAGCTTACAATGTTTCTGTGGCAAAAAGTGCCTTGTGTGCACAAAGGGAACTCGGTGCTAGCCTAGGTCACAATGTCAGCACACATTAGCAACGACGCATAGATACGATGTGCATAGATGTGCTAGGCTGGCTAGACTGTTGCACACTATAGTATCGTGCCGTACTAGCAGCATCATACATTTAAGCAATTCAAGACTTGCATGTACAGTAAGTAATGTCACATTAAATAATGTATTTAAACTCAAGTTTGTGTGGTGCGTCGCTGTTTTTCAATGCCACAGGCTAAACTTTGTCAAAAGAAACGTTTTTCACATCCAGCACATTCAAACAATCCCCTCAGTGAAGTTTGGCTAGCAACAGCAGCAGCTAGCTTGCTCGTAGCTCAATTTACCAAATGGTCGCATTTGAAATTTGTTACTGACAATGATCGCTTCCAGCAAACTTCTTTTGAATAAGCCATTTCCCCCTAAATAAATGTCAAGCTTATTTACGTTTTTGGGGGCATATTTACAATTAGGAGATGGTACTGTTTGAATCGCGCTTCCATCTGAAATACTGCCGGTGACAACGTTGTGAGAATAGCTTGTTTCAAAGGGGGTTTGTAATGAATGAATGCAATATGAGTAGGCTAAATGCTTGAAAATAGCTTCACCAAACACCAACCTCAGCAGGGCTCCAGACAAACCTTTTGCCTTGGTTGCACTGGTGCGCCTAACTTTAGGTGCACCAGCACAAAATTTAGGTGCACCCAAATTTTTCCTTGCGTCGCCACAATTTCAAAGTCACCTTTTTATCACGCTCCATATACATTCATATATATTATGTAAATGATCTTAAACAAGAATAAGGTGTAGGTAAATACTTTTTTTATTTGAAGCACAATTATACTGTATATAAAAATATTTTAAGTGTTTAACTGAGCTGCCAAACAAAAACATTTTAAGCAAAATAAAACATCAAAATAGAAAGTGCTACTGTTTAAAATTGCTTCCCTGAACTGAGACCTAACATTTCATGGCTCATAGTGGGTCCCCCCTTGCTGTCGCATGCCCTTAGGATGGCCAACACCTGTCACACTCTCCCTAACATCAAAATCCTAGCTCCATGGGTTAGCTCCATGGCCGTAACTCAGGGGTGGGCAATTAATTTTTACAAGGGGCCACATGAGAAACCTTAAATATGTTGGAGTGCCGCATCAACGATAACTTGAACTTAATTCTGCTCACTATTCATTTGCTCCCATCGTAAAAAGCAGTAAAGTATATATTTTGATTAGCTGCAACTGGTTATCAGAAGAATAAGGATACATATTTTAAATGTTGGTGTAGGTCAAATAGGAAAAGACTATAGAAGTAATAAACAGTAAAAACAAAAACGATCATTACATCCGTGTTTCATTTTATTTGTAACTAGTTAATCTTCACAACACTGAAAAGTTGTTTTGCAGTATGTTAAAGATATGCAATTGATCAACTTTATACAAAAAGCAATACTTTTTTTCAGTTCATTTTGTTCTGTGAGAGAAATCCAGTGGGCTTGAACAAGTGCATCGAAATCTGGCTAAATGTCTGAGGTGGATATGCGAAGGACAGCTGACAGGTGATGATCAGGGTCTGCAGCTCAACGGGCAAACCATCAGCGGCCCACGCCCACTGAATCAGTCAAGTTCTTATTATGTCTGCGTTGTTTTTTTTTCTTTAGTCCCTTAGTGCCGATTCAAATTGTAATCCTTCAACACAGCGACCTGTTCTCCACAAACTAAGAACACAGCTTTGACTTTGACCTCAGTAAACAGATACTTAGAAGTCCATGTCTTGTTAAAAACTCTACATTCTGTAGTAACCTTTCGTTTTTTCATTTTAGAGGGCGAACCAACAGCTAACTCTCCTGTCGATGAGGTTGCGCAAGCGCACATATGTAAATCGCCTGATCACTGTAGTCTTTCAGGACTACATATTTACTACCGCTCAACACATTTATTTATTTAAAATCTTTGATTTACCTAACGCGGGCCGGATTGGGACAGCCCGTGGGCCGGTTGTGGCCCGTGGGCTGTACAATGCCCAGGTCTGCCATAACTGATTCTCTGGTGCTCAGGTCGTAATTTCAATCACACATCACGGAGCAGTGTAGGCCTACAGGAATATCTGGACCACAGACAATCAGAGGCAAAGTCCAGCCCCATCTCTGTCTCTGATTGGTTTAAACCACGATATGATCCAACCATGAGTGTGAGTTCCGTCAAAGGAGAACAAACGCTTAGTTCGTGGAGAGGCAGCGGATGCGAGGAGGTTAGGTGCACCGGTGCGACCTAGGAAAAACTTTAGTCGCAACCGTACAAATAAAAAAATGAGTACAAATTAGTCACACTCTACAGCCCTGCTCAGTTGTGTACGTGTGTTACCTGTAAAGTAGTCGAAGCAGTCATGCTGGAAGACCTCGTATAGGACCCCTAGCAGCTGCCACATCTGGGGGGAGATGGTCTGACAGGTGAGCCCAAACGCCAGGGACAGGATCTCCTCATAGAACTCTGGAGGAGGTGGTGGGGATCGGGGTGTTGAAGTGTTACATAAGACCGTGAGAGTGCAGGTTGTGTACAGCCTGGACAGGTTGACAATGAACTGTGGGATTCACAAAAATCTTCCTTAAGGACAGAAGGTGCTATTAAGATATGTGTGTGCATAATTCCCCTATTGTGGCCTCTTTGAATTCTTCCTCATACTCTTCCTCTCAGCCCCTCCTTCCTTCTTCCCCCTCCTTATATCACCTTCAGACATAATAATTAGTCATGGTTTGATCAAGCAGTCTCTCTGTATGTCTCTCTCTATCTCTCTCAGGACTTGACATATGTGACACACAAAAACAGAATGACGCGCGCACACACACCTGCCATACCTATGATGGGCTTCTGTAACACCAGACCGATGACCTGCAAACAGATCCCCTCCAACTGTTGAGTAATCTGAGAGTGAGACAGAGTGAGAAAGGGGGGGGGGGGGGGGGAGGGAGCAAGCCTGCTACAGTATCAAGAGAGGAGAGAAATACACCTGCTGATATCTCACCTCTTTGTGGTCCTCCATGACAGTCAATATAGTGTCAATGGTGCTGAGAATGCTCAGGGCCATGACAGTCTTGTCCTCACTCTCCTCATACTCCTCACTCTGTAGCACCTTCGTGAAAATCTCAGCCTGCATACACACACACAAAGAATACATATCCATACCACACACATACCTCATTCTCTTCACATATTTTAGTCAATCGGTTTTAGACAAAAACACACTCAGATAAGAGTGCAAACAAACACACACGGTTCAGGGTCTAGAGGACACTAACCAGGTTCTGCGTCATGTCCACGGCGATGACGGCCACTTCCTGGTTGTACTCACAGATCATCTTCTGGATGACGTTGGTGAGGTCGTCGTTCTCCGTCTCCTTCACAATGTGCAGCAGCTCCTGCATGATGGGTCGGATGTAGGGCCTGATGTAGACTTTAGCTGCAGAGACACAGAGAGGAATGGGACTTAGTGTGTGTGTGTTTTGGTCCAGATAGTAGCTAAGATTTGATACAAAGGATGATATTGGTATGTGCAATTACCTGTCTAATGTAAGTAGTGTGTGTGTGTGTGTGCATGTGTTAGAAAGTGTGTGTGTCTGCTCGTACAGCCTCAGACCTTGCTCTTGGTTGCTGACTAGTGTCTGCAGAGCAATAGCAGCCTCCACTTTGACGGGCATCTCCTTGTCTGCAATCAGGTCCTGCTTGACCAGCTCCACCGCATTTCTCAGCACCAGCTCATCATGGAATCGCAGTGGACTGAAGGAGTGCAGCACCCAGCATGACTGCGGACACCCCACCAAATTACTCATCTGCACACCCTATGGCTAGGCCTTAACCATTGCGACTGCTCAACTAAGTCCTGTCATTGGCCGGGTTTCCCAGATTCGTTAAGAAGCTCTTAACGCCAAGAGCTTCTTAGGAGCGTTCTTAGAACGCTCTTAGAATGCTCCTAGAAGCTCTTGGCGTTAAGAGCTTCTTAACGAATCTGGGAAACCCGGCCATTGTCTTTTAAAATTAGTGATCTGCAATGCTGTCCTCCTGCCACCAGAGTGCATCACAGGGCTCCCTTTTGTGTTCCCCTGTACAAGAGAAACAGTAGCCACCTTTTATAGAGCCTAATCGACCGTCTGACCCGACAGACAGACAGACAGACAGACAGAAAATGAAAGATAGATACAATACACAGATAGAGAGGTATGCAAAGCCAGATTGATGATGTCTCACCCTGGCTCGTAGGTATCCCAGAGGAGAGTTGAGGAGGGGGAACACGTAGTTCTGTAACATCAGCTCCATCTGATCCCTGTATAACCGCTTCTGTAGAGACACAGGAGAGAGAGACAAACAGAAGAGAGAAAAGCTATTAGAGCTGGATACAACAGATAGTAGATAGTGAAAAGGGCAAAGGAGAGGATGGATAACACACACACACACAAACCTTCAGCAAGAGTTCTGCCAATGAGCCGATGACGTGCAACCCCCCGTCCTTCCTGCGGGGGTCAGTGGTGGGCTCCATCAGGATCTGGTGACAGAAGTCCATCATCTGGGGCAGAATCTGTTGAAGCAAGGAGCAGAGGTCAAAGGTTAACGGTCAGGGCATATAACCATATGCCCTCACCGTTCACCTTTAAAGGCCACAGGATGACTTTTGAAGTGGGGGAACATCTAGCAAAAAAATAAAAAAAATAAGGGGAGGTACTACAGTTGAATAGGAAAAATGAAATCCTGTTCTTCTATCAGAACGAAACTTTACCACATAAATATACCCAAAAATATAAGATAATTTTGTATTGTGAATTTTAGTTTTTCCCCCAACACATAATGTTTAACAGCGATTTTCTCAAAATGACATCTAGCACACGTCAAGCTAGACAACTCTTGGCTCATAATAATAATATGTAAAGCCACACAATTTTACATACTGCTTTGTACTTGGAATATCTAGACATGTTCAGAGGGATTTTCAAATATATTTTGTTAATCTCATTTTATGTGGTATAATATACAAAAAAAGAGGCAAAAACTTTTTTTGCACTTGTCAACATCATACCAACAGTAAAATATGGTGGTGATAGTGTGATGGTCTGGGGCTGTTTTGCTGGTTCAGGACCCGGAAGACCTGCTGTGATAAATGAATTCTGCTGTCTACCAAAAAATCCTGAAGGAGAATGTCCAGCCATCTGTTCGTGACCTCAAGCTGAAGCGAACTTGGGTTCTGCAGCAGGACAATGATCCAAAACACACCAGCAAGTCCACCTCTGAATGGCTGAAGAAAAACAAAATGAAGACTTTGGAGTGGCCTAGTCAAAGTCCGGACATGCTGTGGCATGGCTTAAAAAGGCTGTTCATGCTCGAAAACCCTCCAATGTGGCTGAATTACAACAATTCTGCAAAGATGAGTGGGCCAAAATTCCTCCACAGCGCTGTAAAAGACTCATTGCAAGTTATCACAAACTCTTGATTGCAGTTGTTGCTGCTAAGAGTGGCCCAACCAGTTATTAGGTTGTAGGGGGCAATCACTTTTTCACACCACTGTAGGTTCTTAGTCCTAACAGGGGCGTCTCATAGATGGACTGTCCTCACCTCCTTCCTCTTGCGGGCGGCTTTGCACAGGAGACTCTGGGCCTCTGTGGCGGGGAGGGCGTGGTCATCGTACAAGTCTGAAATGCACACAGACCAATCAGTCTACAGAACCACCTGACTATGTCAGAGTGGTTCCTTGTCGTGCCAGGCATTCGCCACCAGATGTAACATTACCTCTACAAACACACAAATGGATAAACGGTGTTGTGTATCCTCTTAGCTTGCCTGCCTGAGTTTGTGATGACTTACTGAACTTCATACGGATGTACTCATAAGGGTCCTCCTGCCAGAGTTTCTCATCCTCATCTTTGTAGCACATGAGAGGGAAGATCACCTCCTGACAAATGGTCTGTAGAAAACAGGAGGAAACAATTCAGCTAACCAACACGCTTAGGATAAGTCTACTTTTCAATTAGTATCGTGTGTGTGTGTGTGCCAGACCTGCATGTGAGGTTTCATGTGTTTCCAGGTGATTGAGTGGGACAGTCCCTGACGCAGGTAGCTGAGGGACTGTTGTAGGACGTGTGGAGTTACATACTGCTTCTGTCTGTGCTGGTCCAACACCTTCAACAGCACCTGAGTGACAACACACACACACACACACACACAGAATCATCAGCGAGAACAGAACATGTATTCAGCAGCTCACAAAGTGTTAAATATATGTGTAATAATAAAATAACAGTAAACTTTTATTTTGTTGTTGCTTATAAAATATACTTCCAGCACATTAACAATGTTTTCTACGTACAGACGAGACTTCTCTCACACTACTGAAGACAATCACTATACTACTCAGCCCAAGGAATTGTTTATGTTCCTGTTCTGTTAAGTTTGAATTATATTGTCCTGAGACAAATGTACAGTACTTGTCCATGCATAACTACTAAATACTAAAATAATAAATAGGTTATTTATTGATGTTTTCTAACTTGTTAACTAGCTAATGGATTTCTGCGTTATAATATATTATACGCATGTAATATAATAAAGTATGATATTGGTTTAGCTTGATTTAGCAATTGGTTTGTTCATAAATCCAATTATATTTTTTACTAGTGTACAGTTCTGACGATGCAGTTGTGTGGGGTTTGGTTTTTCACTGTCTAGTATTTTGTTTCTAGGTTCTGTGTTCGGGGTGTCATTTGGTTGTATTGATTTCACCTGTTAATCGTTAGCTTGCCTACTTAAGTCGGGCCCTTTGTTTGTTTCATTTGTGAGGTATTGTTTGTGTAACGACATACTGAGCCTACAGATAAATAATATTGAGATTGTGTATAGACCTTAGCCTTGTATTTTTTTACTCCGACATTTGCCTAGCACTTTGGATACTTTTGCCTTGTGGATTACCGACCTGTTTCCGTCTGACTAAGATTTTTGCCTTGTCCTTTTTGAGAGAAAAAAAAAAGAGTAAAAACATCACGTGTACCCTGCGTCTGGGTCCTCTTCCCTTTCTGGGATCTATCTGGGATCGTGACAGCAGTCAGTGATTAAGATGTCAATGAGACACACAAACACAGATTCCTTGAACTATATATAAGGCACAGTGCCTGTGATGCAGTTGCTGAGTAAGATGTCAGTGACGCACAGATTTCTGGAATTATAGATTGATGTGATGCAGCTGATGACAGTTCTTCTAACAAAATGCACTGATCTAAAGGCTACTGAAATAAAGAATTCACTTTATATTGTCTGTTTGCTAGCCAGCAAACAGACGGTTCGATTCCCAGCCGTGCAAAATGACTGTAGCCTTGGGCAAAGCACTTCACCCTACTTGCCTCGGGGGAATGTCCCTGTACTTACTGTAAGTCGCTCTGGATAAGAGTGTCTGCTAAATGTAAAACCCTTAGAAAGAAGCTGATTCAATGTTATGCCAGCAGTCAGCCCTGCTCACCTGGCGCTATCGGCGTTAGCTACTAAATGACTATAGGCCTACCCAAAAAATATATTTGTGAATTGCCAATTGAAAGGTTGTCCAGCAAGTAAGTCCTTGTTTGATGAGGCCTAAAGCAATGGAAATCAGGCTGAACCATAGTGAGTTGTTTGTGTACACAACAACAATTTCAGGGCTCGACGTTAACTCGACAACGTTGCCCTGATGGCCCAGGGCCAATAGAAAGTAACGTCCGGACAGTTAAACTAGCAACTCACTGTCCCGATCGGGCCACTGCAAAGCATTGATAAAATAACTTATAAAAACTTAACATTCTGCATGTTTTGCTATCTGCTAAATGCATAAATAACTTTGCAGCTCGTGGGGCGCACCGTTGGCCAATCAAGAGTTGAGTAGTGAGTGACGAGTGGTTGTCAAATTGTAATTCTCTAATCTCAATAAATGTTTTAACAACTGGCGCGAGACACTGAAGTGAAGGAGAGCTATGAACTCAACGGAAGATACTTTTTTTATGTAACTAAGATGCACTGTTTCGTCTGTCATATGTTCCCGTCTAAAGCAGACAAAACTGGATCTTTTTACACAGGCACCGACAATTTTCGAAAACAATCCCTGACCAGCCATGCTAATAGCAGACAGCACCTGGGGCCTCATGTATAAAGGATTGCGCAGCTTTCATACCAGAAGATGGCGTACGGCCAAAACTCGAAAAGTACCTACGCACAAAAATATTCACATGTATAAAACCGGTCGTACGCCAGGTCCTGCGCACCTTTCCTTTATAAATCACAATCAACGTGAGATGGACCGCACGTGAACGAGCCACTGACCCCGCCTTGCCTCCTCGCAGTGGCGTAACTATAGGGAGTGCAGCTGCACTAGGGCCCGTGGCGAAAGGGGGCCTGTCCTCAATTTCATCGTAGAAGTGAAACAACCTTACCGACCAAACCATCTGCTTTCACATTGGAGAACTGACCGGGCCCCTCGCTCCGCTCAAAACTTCGGAAGAAGTACATATGATCCAGTCCCATCAATTCGCAAACATTTCTCAATTATGGTGTCAGTTATTCATAATTATGAGCTATCACCTGCCCAATAAACATTTTAACAATAGTCTTAACAACAGCAAATAATTCATTTTACCTCATTTGCCTTTTGCTGAATGAAACGAATCTCGTTTTTATTAAGTAATATTGCCATTGAAAAATAGCAATGATGTCTGGGTAATATTGTTGTCAAAGATTCTATAGCCCGCCCACCCACACATGTTGCGATTGTTTCCTGTTGTGTTATGTTGCATTGCGTTGCGTGTTGAGTAAGCGATAAGTAGGCTACCCCATGCCCTTCAAACACAAAAGTGGCTGCAGGAAGCGGGCAAAAAGCAAAGCTGGCAAAATTATCTTCATTTGGATTTGTGGCGAAGTGTGTTCAAGAGGACGCTACGTCTGACCCCCAAGTCCAACAGCAATGAGTGTGAAACTCAGCCACCAGGGTAGGCTAATCACATAACGTTTACTGTCTGGTATAGCCTAATTGAATGCATTTAGATATATACAATGCACGTATAGGCCTATAGGCTAAGGCAGCAGCCAGGTTAGATAGGCTATTGTAAACTATGTGCAGGATGTAGTCGGAAAATAGCTAAAGCTAGATAGGCTAAACGTTACGCTAGCATATCTAACGAAAATAAAATCAAACATTCACCATTAAAATGACAGTATTTTTTTGTTTAGACTATAGCTCAACACTCAATAATTTCCCCTGACGATAGGTCGGTTAAGGGGCCCGTTGGTGAGATCTGCACTCGGGCCCGCCAAGTCATTGTTACGCCACTGCCTCCTCGCATAAGTTAATATACAGATAGGCTATAAATGCGCTCCTGAGGTAATTTCTTTGTCTGAATTACCGTATTTCTTCGAATAAACGCCGCCCTCGAATAAACGCTGCACCAAAAATTAACGTTAAACGCCGCGGCGTTTATTCGAAGAAATACGGTGACTGTGAGATCGAGGTTCTGACAACAGAGGTGGAGGCGAGAAAATGTGTCCTGTTTGGCGGCCTGTCATCAGGTAGCATTAGCGACAAAAGAAAGTCGGCGGAGTGGAAAACTGTCACAATTTGCACCTTTTCTTGTTTTTAACCTGTAGCACTTTGAGATTTAGCTAAATGTAAAGTGCATTACAAAAAAAATCATTATTATTATTGTAGGGCCATAAATGCTGTGGGTTCAGAGAACTGGACCATGGCAGAAATTAAGAAGAAATGGTCCGATGTAAAACTTTAAATGAAGAAACGAGTGGTGGCGCATCGTAACAGCATGGCAGCTATAGGGTTAGCGTGACATGCATTTCCTGAGTGATTTTGTCGTTCGTTTGACACCCTCAAGTTTAACAGAAGTTAAACCCGTTTGGGTTTTGGCATTTTGATGTGATCATCCAAATTAATGATCAAACTTTTATTTTTATGTTTTTTGAATAGTCAAAGTCATAAACGTAGTAGTGGAAACTTTATTTTGTAATGTTGATGAGTTTCGGCACTTTTCAGTTAGAATTCGCCACGTTACAGAGCCAGACAAGACTTTGCAGACGGTCCGCACATTCTCACGTCTGCTCAAAACTTTCCGTGACGGCCCGCACATTCTCACATCAAGTAAATCTTTATACATCACAAAGTGTGCGTGAAAACCAGCGTACGCAAGCTTTTTGTGCGTACGCAACGTTTATACATGAGGCCCCTGGGGTCTCATGTATAAACGTTGTGTACGCACAAAACGGGGCTGAAAATGTGCGTACGCCATTTCCCACGCAAAGGTTGTGATTTATAAAAAACGAACTTGACCGGAGAATGTGCTGTCCTCCACCTTCCACAGTTCACCAGTCAGTCACAAATCACTACGACAGCGTCTGATACAGCGCCAGCGACGGAAGACAAGAGCATCATATTAGTTATCGTTTTAAGGTTTAGCATTGGGTTTGAGGCTTCCTGAACAAAATGTTATGAAAGTTGAGTTGCTGGGCCGCAGAGCCATAGAAAAAGATTAATATTGGCAATTTGGTTCCATAACAGATTCAGATAAGAGAAATGTCTCTGTTTTTGTTTAGCACTTAGCACTACCTTATCTAAAAGCGCAGTTCCTACTGTGGTGTAGTTGATTCAATTTCGTTTTTTTCATTTTCATTTATATAGCACACTTTTAAAAGTATCAGTATCATTTAGCCATTTGAAATCTATTGTAATGACCTGACTAGGTCAGAAAGGAACAATCGTCCAGGCATAAAGTTCCCGAATTGACGTTTATTAACCACACGGTACACAGGCTACTAGTAGGCTAAGCCAAATAGCTGTTTGGCCCTAGCTCACGCTAGCCCACGCTAAATAAAGAAAAAAACAGACGCTAAGCCCGGTCTTAACTTCGAATGCGCCATCCCCCCTCAATGCACCTTCGCCAACCACCAGGATGCCCGTACGGTGGCCGACATGTGCAACCGCGCTGCAAATTAAGAAAACACATGCAAATAGAAAAACACAAGCAAACTAGAGAGGGTACAATTTATGGGGAAATTGTAGGGTGTGCTTGCTTGCGTCGGTTGTAAGTTTTTCCCTTCTAGTGATATTTTCAAGCATTTAGCCTACTCATATTGCATATTTCATTAAGAACACCCTTTGAAACAGCTGCAAACCCCCTTTGAAACAAGCTACTGTAACAACGTTGTCACTGGCAGTATGGAATCGCGATTCAAACAGTACCGTCTGCTAACTGAAAATATGCCCCCCAAAACGTAAATAAGTTTGACATTAATGTAGGGGGAAATGGCTAATTCAAAATAAGTTTGCTAGAGGCAAGCTAGCTGCTGTTGCTCCACATTTCACTGATTGTTTGAAAGCGCCGGAAATGATAACGTTTCTTTTGACATAAAGTTTAGCTGTGGCATTGAAGACAGTACTACACACTGCCAGTGGGTGAGCCGAGTCTGACTGAGGCTAACGTCAAAACAAGCCGTGGTGTCACTCAAATTCCAAGTTTTACACAAATCACAAAAATATGCTGACGCGCTGGCTGTCTTCGCAATCGCCATATCTTTATAACACTGCCCTCCTTCTGATTTTTGATGTAGAATTGACCCTGGTACGAAATTAAGAAAATACTCATCAAAGATCGACAACAGCTGACGCAATCGTCAACGGAGGCTGACGGGGCTCTCACGTAGCAAACCAATCAAAGTTTTTACAGCAACCTACATTAAAATCTCACCATCTGGCTGTCTTCACAATAGTCATATCGTCATAACATTGACCTCCTTCTGTTTTGTGGTGTAGAATTGACCGAACTATAAAAATACGAAAATACTAAACTACTATGACGCTTGCATGGCTGCCGCCTAGGCAGTCTCACGGGCGACCCGCACTCGCTCAAATTACAAAGACTTTCACAACCTAAATAAAAAATCCGAGATGGCAGTTCCACTCGAAATTGCTTTCTCAACAAAACCCAATGGTTGGTAATTTTGGGGGTTGGCATTTTTCACTCATAATCCAAGCTCCAATTTGCGTGCTAGAACGTCTCTATCACGTTGTATCCATGCGTCGTTGCTAACGTGTGCTGACGTAGTGACGTAGGCTAGCACTGCTACCCTTCGTTGACAGAAGACACTTTTCGCCACAAAAACTTAAGCTCAGCCTAAACCGTGCAACGGAACGTAAATCCCAATAGAAGCAACGCAATCGAGACCAAGACGAAACTTTTGACACCTAGGTTGTCTATGTAGGCCAAATATTGACTGAGTTTTAGGGGTGGGAAAATAATAAGAACTAGAAACGGCTGTTCCTGCGAAACAGCAGTGAGAATGCTGAAAACCTGAATGGGGATAGCTGACCATGCTAAAAAAGCGGAAAATTGTGAACATTTAGTAGAAAGTTATAAGCTGAAGTGCCTGAAAGGTATTTTTGAAAGGGGCTGGAGTTGGACGAAGGTTTATCTACAGAAAAGAGAAGAAAAATGCAAAAAGAGAAATAATTCTGAAGGATTTGAAAATTTAGCAGAAAATTATTTGCTGGAGTTTCAAAAGGCCTGAAATGTATGTTAGAAAGGACCTGCAGCAAGATGAAGGCAGAAAAGTACAGAAAAGATAAGAAAAATGTAAAAGTACTGGCAGTTGGAAGGTACTGCTGTGAAAGATATTTTTGAAAGGACCTGGAGCAAGATGAAGGCAGAAAACAGAAGAAAAGAGAAGAAGAAAAATGCAAAACAATAAGGCCAAAAATTCAGAAAGATGAGCTGCAGGAAAATTTGAAAATTTAGCAGAAAACCAGTTGCTGAAGTCTGGGTTGAACGAATTTGAAGGTAAAAGGACAACACTGGAATGACTTGAACTTGCTGGAAAAACGTAGCAACCGTTGGTCATTGGCAACAGACTGGCAACATTTCTAACCTAGAATCTAGGTTTCAGGTTCAAGACGGAGGAGAAACTAATCATGTGTGCCTGCACACCCAGTCCTGTTCAGACACTGAATTCAAAGATGACAAAAAAATAAAAACTTTTAAATTCAATCACGTCACATTACGTGACTTTGTTGGTTGTGCAACTGCAAAAGCTACTTGAACTCAGATTAAAATGCTGCTGCAAAAAAAGATGAACTACAGTATTGTGGGTATTAAATAAGTTCATGCTACATCTAACCAGCCGATCATTTCTTGCAAGTGTGTCAAAGTGGTATTTGTTACAGACTGTATTAACACCGTAGGCGTGAACAATGCATGCATCGTCATCCATCTGATTTTAGCCGAAGCGAAGCTAGAGAGGATGCATTGGGAGATTTCCTACAGTAAGCTAGATACTGAAAACGGTGAAGATATTTGAGTAACGACAAGTTACTTAACATGTGTTCAATATCGTCAATTAAAAGTAAAACTTTCCAGTTACGAAGCGTTTGTTCGTAGGATTAACGCCAGCTGCAGCAAACACTTGAAACTTGCTAAAATAAAAACGATCTGGCTAGATTATGTACACTTTAAGCTCAATGTACATACCTTGTTTGGCCAATTTGGTCGATTGTGGAAAAGAAGTCGAACCGTTTTTAGTTATGGAGAGCCATCGCGCTAGCTCGACTATAGGAGAGAATAACAGACAGCTAGAATCCACACCTCAAACAAGTTAAACTAGACGCAAAACTATATGTCCAATCCAAAAAATAAGGATATTTTCCGAGACTCTGCCGAAACCATAGATATAATTTATGTCTGTGCGGTCAGAAATACAACTCTTGGCAGTTTCGAAAACGTGTACCCAATTCTGCTTTCATGGTGCTTGTTTGTTTGGTTGCCACGGTGATGGCGCAGCTGTGATAGCTAACGAGCTAGGCAGAGAGAAAAACGAACATTTACCTAGAATCCACACCTCAAACAAGTTGACCTAGACGCAAAACTACAGGTCCAATCCAAAAAATAAGGATATTTTCCGAGACCCAAGACTCTGCCGAAACTAGATATGTCATTTATATGTATGTGCGGTCAGAAATATGTCTCTACCGGCAGTTTCGAAATCGTCTTCCTTCTTGCTTTCTCTGACGGATTTTACCCACCTCTCCATTGAAGTTAGTGAGAGAATTTGAAAGGCTGCTCTCGCTTCAAGGCTCATAGCTGAAAATCTGTAAATGTGAGCTCTTTCGTAGTTACATTGGCTGAAAGAGGACAATTTTTCCTACATTTTAAGGTATAACTTGTTTCTGTAAGTTAAACTATATGAACGTTAGAGGAATTTGTTTGACGATTTAGTTGAATATCAGAAAAAGAACAGCAAGCAGAGTGTGCCACTCTGCTTGCTGCTCATTCAAAAAATCAAGAAGGAGCAAACATTTTAATGTATTTCAAACTGTCATAATTCAAAATTGGCTGAATATTTGAGAAAGACGAATCATCTGGGAATAGCTGAATGTCTTGTGAACATTTTAAAGGTTGAATGGTGTCTCTAGCTGAAAGTATGCTGAAGTAGTTACGTTTGAAAGAGGAGGAAGCTTTTTAATGATTTGAAAGGATTTACCATTACTTTTAATGGGAGAATAATTTGCACAAAAACCTTAATGTCTTAAAAAGTATAAAAGTGAGGAATACCAAAAGTCATACCCATCATCTCCTGAAGGAGCTGAACGTTTTGATACAAAAATTGTAGGAATCGGTGAAAGTATGCAGGACGAGTTAAAGGCCAAAAAACGGCGGAAGAACTAAGAAGTTGATATAATAATAACTAGAAACGGCTGTTCCTGCGAAACAGCAGTGAGAATGCTGAAAACCTGAATGGGGATAGCTGACCATGCTAAAAAAGCGGAAAATTGTGAACATTTTGTAGAAAGTTATAAGCTGAAGTGCCTGAAAGGTATTTTTGAAAGGGGCTGAAGTTGGACGAAGGTATAAAACTACAGAAAAGAGAAGAAAAATGCAAAAAGAGAAATAATTCTGAAGAATTTGAAAATTTTGCAGAAAATTATTTGCTGGAGTTTCAAAAGGCCTGAAATGTATGTTAGAAAGGACCTGCAGCAAGATGAAGGCAGAAAAGTACAGAAAAGAGAAGAAAAATGTAAAAGTACTGGCAGTTGGAAGGTACTGCTGTGAAATGTATTTTTGAAAGGACCTGGAGCAAGATGAAGGCAGAAAACAGAAGAAAATAAGAAGAAAAATGCTAAACAATAAGGGCAAAAATTCAGAAAGATGAGCTGCAGGATAATGTGAAAATTTAGCAGAAAACCAGTTGCTGAAGTCTGGGTTGAACGAATTTGAAGGTAAAAGGACAACACTGGAATGACTTGAACTTGCTGGAAAAACGTAGCAACCGTTGGTCATTGGCAACAGACTGGCAACATTTCTAACCTAGAATCTAGGTTTCAGGTTCAAGGTGGAGGAGAAACTAATCATGTGTGCCTGCACACCCAGTCCTGTTCAGACACTGAATTCAAAGATGACATAAAAATAAAAACTTTTAAATTCAATCACGTCACATTACGTGACTTTGTTGGTTGTGCAACTGCAAAAGCTACTTGAACTCAGATTAAAATGCTGCTGCAAAAAAAGATGAACTACAGTATTGTGGGTATTAAATAAGATCATGCTACATCTAACCAGCGGATCATTTCTTGCAAGTGTCAAAGTGGTATTTGTACAGACTGTATTAACACCGTAGGCGTGAACAATGCATGCATCGTCATCCATCTGACTTTAGCCTAAGCGAAGCTAGAGAGGATGCATTGGGAGATTTCCTACAGTAAGCTAGATACTGAAAACGGTGAAGATATTTGAGTAACGACAAGTTACTTAACATGTGTTCAATATCGTCAATTAAAAGTCAAACTTTCCAGTTACGAAGCGTTTGTTCGTAGGATTAACGCCAGCTGCAGCAAACACTTGAAACTTGCTAAAATAAAAACGATCTGGCTACATTATGTACACTTTAAGCTCAATGTACATAGCGTAAGGGGTCCCATTATCGTCCACCTAGCTCTCGACGCTCGTTAGAAATTTTACCAAAATGTCGTTATAATACAAATTCAAAATGTTATGTCACAGCATTGTACTTTAATATATAGATACACACCTATATTATAACATTCCGGTTTTGAAATCCAATCAGGATATGCCTAGAAATGTTACTTTCCTGATTTTAGCAGTTAGCCAGGGGGTCCCATTATCGTCCACCCAACCACTTTCAATGGAGAAATGTCAGTTTGACGCTGCGGAAGGCAGATGCTACACATACGGTTTGAGAGCGTATTTAGATACTCAAATCTCAAAGTAAGAAGCTGTAATTTGGTGTGCAGCAATATAAGATGTGTACATATCGATAAGTTACTTTCTTTCGTTGCTGCTGCATATCTTCTTTAAGAAATTAACGGAAGAAACGGTTGTGGACGATAATGGGGCCCCGAACGTTGGAGATTTAGAGTGGACGATAATGGGGCCCCTTACACTACCTTGTTTGGCCAATTTGGTCGATTGTGGAAAAGAAGTCGAACCGTTTTTAGTTATGGAGAGCCATCGCGCTAGCTCGACTATAGGAGAGAATAACAGACAGCTAGAATCCACACCTCAAACAAGTTAACCTAGACGCAAAACTATACGTCCAATCCAAAAAATAAGGATATTTTCCGAGACCCGAGACTCTGCCGAAACCATAGATATCATTTATATGTCTGTGCGGTCAGAAATACAACTCTTGGCAGTTTCGAAAACGTGTACCCAATTCTGCTTTCATGGTGTTTGTTTGCTTGGTTGCCACGGTGATGGCGCAGCTGTGATAGCTAACGAGCTAGGCAGAGAGAAAAACGAACATTTACCTAGAATCCACACCTCAAACAAGTTGACCTAGACGCAAAACTACAGGTCCAATCCAAAAAATAAGGATATTTTCCGAGACCCAAGACTCTGCCGAAACTAGATATGTCATTTATATGTCTGTGCGGTCAGAAATATGTCTCTACCGGCAGTTTCGAAATCGTCTTCCTTCTTGCTTTCTCTGACGGATTTTACCCACCTCTCCATTGAAGTTAGTGAGAGAATTTGAAAGGCTGCTCTCGCTTCAAGGATCATAGCTGAAAATCTGTAAATGTGAGCTCTTTAGTAGTTACATTGGCTGAAAGAGGACAATTTTTCCTACATTTTAAGGTATAACTTGTTTCTGTAAGTTAAACTATATGAACGTTAGAGGAATTTGTTTGACGATTTAGTTGAATATCAGAAAAAGAACAGCAAGCAGAGTGTGCCACTCTGCTTGCTGCTCATTCAAAAAATCAAGAAGGAGCAAACATTTTAATGTATTTCAAACTGTCATAATTCAAAATTGGCTGAATATTTGAGAAAGCTGAATCATTTGGGAATAGCTGAATGTCTTGTGAACATTTTAAAGGTTGAATGGTGTCTCTAGCTGAAAGTATGCTGAAGTAGTTACGTTTGAAAGAGGAGGAAGCTTTTTAATGATTTGAAAGGATTTACCATTACTTTTAATGGGAGAATAATTTGCACAAAAACCTTAATGTCTTAAAAAGTATAAAAGTGAGAAATACCAAAAGTCATAGCCATCATCTCCTGAAGGAGCTGAACGTTTTGATACAACAATTGTAGGAATCGGTGAAAGTATGCAGGACGAGTTAAAGGCCAAAAAACGGCGGAAGAACTAAGAAGTTGATATAATAAAGAGAAACAGGAAAACAATAGTGAGAATGCTTAACAGCATTCTCACAATAATAAAGAGAAACAGGAAAACAATAGTGAGAATGCTTAACAGCATTCTCACAATAAAGAGAAACAGGAAAACAATAGTGAGAATGCTTAACAGCATTCTCACAATAAGAAGAAGATATATGTGAGAGAACAAAGGTTGTGCCCTTGCCGAAGCACACCCAATTAAGAAAACATCTTCATTAATTTGACAACACATGCGCAGCATTCAGCAAACGTAAATACACAAAAAATACACAACCAAATACATAAACGCCCTGCAAATACATACAAATACAAACGCGTTGCAAAAACGAAAGCACGCAAACCAAAAACGCTGCAGTACATAAACACGTGGGGCCGAAAATCAAGCTGTTTCACTTAGCGCTCCTCCTAGAGGCCTGGAGAACTTCCGTTGTGAAAACTGGATGCAGCGTTTTTGATTTGCGTGCTTTCGTTTTTGCAACGCATTTATGTATTTGGTTGTGTGTATTTGCAGCGTATTTGCTGAATGCTGCGCATGTGTTGTCAAATTAATGAAGATGTTTTCTTAATTTACTTGTGTTTTGTCTATTTGCATGTGTTTTCTTAATTTACAGCGCGGTTGCACATGTCGGCCACCGTATTACGGGCATTCCCGTGATTGGCAGGCAGCAGGTTGATTGGCATGTCGGACCCGGTGAACACTACTGGTAAACAACCAACTAACAACCTAACATATAACACACGTCTTTCTGTGTGGGTCGCTAAACTATTATTGTACTTTAACTGCTAAGATTCCTTGATGAGATACCTTATCAATCTATTAACGTTACAAAAGATTAACACTGCAGTCAGATAGCTACCCTGTTTGCTATTGTATAATGCCTGTTTGAAATACGTATTTCAGAGTAGGGCTAGCCATGATCTAGTAACTTAAAGGCTGGTATTTTGATGGAAGATAATAATGGGGATATGTTTAAGATTGGAGTCAAATGTGGGTAATTGGATGTGTAGGCCTACATGTTATTTTTTTGCTTAGGGTTCACTTCAAACATTAAAAGAAAGGGTGAGATAGCAGACTTCTTCAAAAAGCTGAGCACACAGGATCAGGTGGAAATAGACCCCAGTCCTTGCACCACCCCAAGACCTCACAGCAGCTCCCTCCCCGAGGCTACAGGCACAAGGTCAGAGCATACTAGGCAGTCTGTCACATGCCAAGTTTAGCTTGTGTTTGTAGGCCACACATGTAAGCCTACACAAATGTTTTTTTCCGGTTAAGCCTCACTTTAAAATGTTGGTTGTTGATTCATGAGTGTTCTTGTGTTGATGGCTGTGGCATTTTTTGTGTGAGTATACACTAATAGTTCTGTTTTAATGTAAAAGAAGGATCTAACCTCTAACCTGGTTAGACCCGAATTATATATTCATGAAAACAAAGTGACGAAAGTCTCTCCAGTTTGTGAGTAGCCTACAGTACAGTGTGTATAAGAAAGAAATGAGTCCCAATTCAGATACAGACACAGTCTATTCATAGTAAATGTAGAATTTGATTAAAGTAACCCTAGTGGACCATACTAGGCTACACTGAAGAACTCAGGCTTGAGTGAATTTGAATTTATATTTCTCATATGAATCATTTACACTTCTTAGATGCCAGGCTAAGGTTACACACACATTTTCAGTCTTGGTCTGTGGACCCCCTGAAGTAGCCCTGGCCACCCCATATATAAAAGTCTGGTTCCGCCACTGCTAAGCGGCTGGTTGACAATCCATCTTCCAGGCCGTTGACCATGCTGGTCAGGAATTTAAATGCAGATGCCCATCGTGTTATTGCACGACTTATAACAACGGCATATCACGTCATTACGATGGGCCAGCCTTTCGCCTCGTTCCCCCGGGCTACTGCAGCAGAAGAATGGTGTTGACTTGGGTACTCAGTATCATACTGATGAAATGCTATGGAAGCTTTTATATATTAGCATTGAGGGACCAGAGGTTTCACAGTTTCAGCCAGACAGAGTTGTGCAGAGATGGCTGTCAGCAGGGGAGAGAGCACGTCATGTTTGAGGTCAAAAGTCAATTGTTTTGCTGACTATTACCTTTTTATCACTAGAAATGTGATTTCATTTTTTTTTTTTTTTTATCCAGGATGTGTTTAATAAATGGATAAACATGTTAACAGAATAACATAACTTATAAGTCTTTGGTTTTGTTGTAACAATGATAAATTACAAATTTTGGAGGGGGGGTCAGTAAAAATTGTCTTGGGGCCAGTAAGTTTCAAACCCACTGCAAAATTAGAACTTAGTGCCTGGTTTTCAAGATAATTGTGGGACAAAAAAACACACACACACACACTCCTGGCATTATTTGATGGTCCATTTTAAAAGCAATGCCACAGATGGCTTCGCACTTGGGGAAAGAATTGAAGAAAACTTGGGAGGATAAATTCAGTGAGGTATCCCTGCCTCCATACACATTACATAATGTATTCTCATCAATTCAAAACCTAAAAAGCCTGTTCAATCAAACCATTCCTAGGTATTTGTCTGAATATGACATGAGAAATACAATGTGCAATAGAGAGTTTCCAAAATTCGGCATCAATTCATGAATGGAGAGTCCAGTGTAAACTCCTGGAATTATCACCCACATTGCACACTTTTCCTACCTGCTGTATGCCCATGGCGTATGTCTTGAGGAAGAAATCCGCAAACTCAAAGTATTCCTTAGTCACATTCCCTGGGCTTCCATACCTACAAAACAGGAGAACGTTTTTGTACATACATCTCCAGGAAGCAAATTCTGTCTCCATTCATCCTCAGGTAAGGTGATGGTGACTACGGGGCCTCACCTCTCAAACAGCCTGGTCAGGATGTGCATGGCCCACTTCTTACACTTCCACCACACCAGCTCCGGACGGTCGTCTTCATCAACCTCCAATGTCTCCTACCACACACACACACACAAACATAGACACAGGTTTCGAAAACATGTTCATACTATGAAAAAAACAACAAGTGGAAGGAAGAGAGAGATTGAAAGAGCAGAGCGCGAGTGTGTGTGAACACACTCACTGGAGGAACACTGCGGTCCATCACAGCCCTCAGTATCTCCATCCACTGAGTCATAATAGTGTTGTTGATAAGCTGGAGAGGCAGGGAGTACTGCAGAAAAGAACACACACTCCGTTACACACTTACATCCACACTGTCAATGACACACCATGTCTCCCACAACGATGACAGACACAGCCACTAGTTTAGAGGGACTACCTAAAACAAAGAGATCTAACAAAGACACACCTGTACGAGTGCGTGGAAGATCTTGAGGATCTGTTTCTGGATGAGGACAGAGAAGATGGTGGAGTCTGGCAGCAGCTGGATTATGAGTTGCTGGATACGGGGTAGAAAGATCTGCATAGCTGCCAGCAACGGCTCCCTGTCATCAGCCTTCTTATACCTGGCCCACACACATACACATTGATGAGCATTATGCAGATCAGCACACACACACACAACACCCTCAGAAACAAAACACCTAATCAACCAACTACAACTATCTTTGATGACGACTCCAATTCCCTGTTGTACCGTCATCAGTGGCCACCAGGCAGAGAGAGGGGTACTAAGGAGAGACAAACAGAGCGGAGGAAGGGAGAAGGTGAGAGGTGGGACTCACTCGTAGTTTTTGACGAGCTGGTACAGGGCCAGCAGACTGCCATACCAGCTGCCACTGTTCTGAGACTGCAGATACACCCCAATCTTATCCACAACGGCTGTCCAGCGACCAGGGAAGTCGTGCTTTATGATGGCTCGCAAACACACCGTCAGCTGGGCCCTGAGAGATTGAGCGAGCAAGCGAGCAAAAGGGTCAGCATCCTTGTCTTTGTGAGATATACCACAAAACGACAACATAACCTTGAGTGGTCGGCTGGTGTCATGTTTCTACAGAGCCAATATGTTTGGATCCCAACACTGGATGTTCAATGCACGAACACCACCACAACAATTGAAATATAGCTACATTCAGATTTCAGTCAAAGCTATGGAGTTACGACCTACCGTATGGACTCTGGGCTCTGGATAATGCCCTCCACTATGTTATCTCGAATATGCTGGCGGTCATTCTCATGGATGTTGAAGGGAAACACCACCTCCCCAATTGAGGGCTCGCGATCCTGCCAGTACTGGCTAACCATGTTCTTCAGGTAAATGGCCGCTGAACAGGGCCGGCGCACAATGATAACATCACACACTGAAGATCAGACGGTACTGTACATTACACAGTGTCAACTACTGGTACTGTCAACTACTTTTCACAAATGCTTATACCATTTCATTACCACCACATACTATAGTCTATTTAATAGTTTATGTCAAAGTCAACACGTAGTCAAATATTTAATCTAGTCCTCGTTACCTGCTTGGCGTACGGGGAACTCTACCTGTTCAGACACAATAATCTGGAGCAGGGTGGGGGCAAAGTTGATGATCTTGTAAGACTAGAACACACATGAATAAACACCTCCATTGAGTTGTGAACCAACATTCATAAGACAAGACACAGTGAAATCAACCAGTCAGCAATACGTTTTAAATCGAGATAATACAATGAATTTCTTCGAGTTTCCCTGAATTGAGATGATCTGTTGGAACGCAAACAAACTAGTCCGATTTGCAGGGTGTATATCAAATATTTATTGTGGGGGCATGATGTCAGAAATGGTATCTCACTGCATGGGTAAGAGTGTCCGAGAGTATTCTCTTAAACCAACACACACAGGAAACAACAACACTCGGTTGATTGATTTTGTTACTTGTTTAGCAACTCTACTTGCCTATTCTGTTTATCAGTGACAATGTATCACATTATCCTCGCTCTGAACAATATCTGGATTGTGAAGCTGTAAAATGAATTACATTTACGAGGCAACAGCTTATGTTTCAGCGACGTTTTTCAAACAATTAATGACCAAATGGAACCGCAAGAGCACGAAAACTAAACTGGGAAGGTTCGGAAAAGTATTTGGTTCTCGATGCTGGGCCTTACAATTATGATAACACGAACCCATTCTTAACATAAAGGATGTATGACAACCCTTTACAAAACAAACTTATTTCGCTCAAACACCCACCTGATTGAGTTCATTTTCAGCCGCTATTCTGAGGTTGGGATCAATTGTCCCCTTCAAAGCCTGGATAATTCGATTGGGATCCATCTTTATTCGTTATACTGTCAGTTTTGCGCTTTCACAATCACATACATGTACTGGTCTAAATTTGACTAAGCGTTTTGGATGTGTATACATTAGCCCCGCCCCATTTGACCGTCAATCAGCGGGCGGTGGACGTAAAGCAACAGCGGCGTTTTACGGTAGAACTTCTTCATATGCATCCGCAGTAAGGTGAGTCATTTACTGCCCCCCTAAGTGCTGGAGTATTATGACTGAAGACTGTTTAATGATAATTCAAAAAAAATTGGATGTATTGTAGCCTACTTACGGTGTATAAATAATATGCTTCTGTCAGCTTTAACCAAACCATCCAATGTTCATGAGTGGTCACGGAACCTGTAATGGTGTAACCTTGATTTTGCCACCAAATAATCTAAATCAAAAAATAACCGCATTGCGGTTTTATGGCTCCGCCAGCCAGTCAAGTTGACAATCCTCTCTGTCCAGACTTATGTAAGCAACAGGCTAATGTGTCTTCCTCTAAAATGAAATTTTTTAGTAATCTTTGCGCAAAATATTATGTTAATACGTGTAGACTATGAGGTGTCCCTTACAAAAATAAGTATATTAAAGTATACTATAAGTATACAAAAATGGATAGTACATTTTTAGTTCACTTTTGATATACCTTTAAGAAGTATGCTTAGAAAATAGTTCACTTTTGATATACTTTTAAGAAGTATACTTTTTTTTTTAATCACTCTTGATATACTTTTAAGTATGCTTTGAAAATAGTTCACTTTTGATATACTTTTAAGAAGTATGCTTTGACAATAGTTCACTTTTGATATACTTTTAAGAAGTATGCTTAGAAACAGAAAATGGTATACATTTCTTCTGGAATAGGTTGTAGGATGTCTTTTATTATACAGCAAAAACAGTCAAAATACTTTTAAAGTACATTAAAAGTTAAATTTTTTAGATCCATCTTGTATATTCTAATTATTTATGTCTAGAAAAATAGATTATGCATTGCATATTGAATCTTTTTTGTTCCTGAAGCCGTAACCTTAATTACTTCCAAAACATTTTGAAGCCCTATACTCTTATACTATACTAATAATTATCAATTGGAGTATTAATGGTAAAAAACGAAAAAGCTACTTGAGAAAGAAGCAGACAGAAGGGTTGCATTATGCATTTGAAGGTAAACTGTCAAACTGACTGAAGAACGAAATAACAACGTGAAAAAATTAAAATGGTGTGGCTCATTGGCTGGTCAATTCCCATGATGCAAGGTGGTAAATAGTGTTAAAATTTGCTGATAAGTTTGCCGTTTGTTCGAAATACAAATGTAATAATAATAATACATTTGATTTTCCAAGGCGCCTTTCTCGGCACTCAAGGACATCGTACAGAGGTATATAAATGTTGTAACCCGGGAAAAGACAGCCTGGGTTAACTCACTAATGGCTTTACCTTGCTCTGCAACTTCAAAACATCCTCCAAAGTAACTGACTTCTGCTCCCTAGCAGTGTCAGCAGTACAATGTGCATCCCCAACCAAATCACCTGTTTTACTTTTTATTTTGGGTACTTTTACATTCCCAGAGGGGTCCTCAACAGTCCACATGTAAGCTTCCTCACGTACGTCTATGAGGGTAGAGTCAGGTCTGTCCCTTACATATTTTCGAAGGTCTCGTCTAAGAGCCAGGTCCCTGACTCCCTCGATGAACTGGTCTTTTAACATCAGCTTCTCATTGGCTACTACCTCAGGGCTTTGTTTATACACCAAGCTAAGAGCTTGCAACAAGGTGTCACATCCACGCACGGGCACCAGCCCTCTAGAGGGCGACACACATCCTAGAGCACCTAACCTGTCTTCTTCTGCACTGGGCTACACCTGCGGTGATCACCACTTCCTATTTAAGCACTGGGTGTCCTTCCCCCTTCACTCTGTCATGGAGTGTGTGAGGACTAACGTGTGAGTACTAACGTCCCTTGTTCAAGGAAGACTTGTTTGTGGGCCTTGACCCCGTTTTGTTACCACCGATTGGGATTATACTTTTCTTCTGGAATACCTTTGTTAATCGGAATACCTTTGTTAAGGAGAATAAACTCTTTTGTTGAACTCGATCTTGCAATCTGCGTGTGTGCCTGAAACCCCCAGCCTGATAGCATGACAGAGTCAAGCCAAGGCACAGCAGCTCTGCAGGAGATCATGGACGCTATAACTCAGCTGGGCGCTATCGTCAACGGCCATGCACCACGACTGAGTCGTTTGGAGCTGGCAATGCAGCAACTGGACACTACCGTTCAGGGGCTGTGTGCACGACCTCCCCCAGGTCCACCAACCCCAGATCCTAGCAGGGGGGCTGGGCCCAGCCCCCACGTGGCCCCTGCTCTGCCTCCCGTCTCTCCCACCATTACCATACCTCTATCCGCCCCCCAGCTATTCTCTGGGGATCCTAAAGCCTGCAAGGGCTTTATGCTTCAGTGTTCACAGATCTTTCTCCACCAAGCACGTCTCTTCCCCACCGAGCCAGCGAAGGTGGGCTACATTATCTCCTGACTCTCGGGACCAGCCCTGGAGTGGGCAACCGCTGTCATGGATTGCCAGCTGCCCGAGGGAAATGACAGTCAGCTGTTCCTGCGTCGCCTCGGGCTGATGTTCGACACGGAGCGCACCGAGAACCAGACAGCACAACGAGTCCTTGCCATCAACCAGGGGACCCAATCCGTAGCCCAGTACGCCGTAGAGTTCCACACCGTGGCAATTCGGAGTGGCTGGGGGGACCAAGCCCTGCGTTCGGCCTTTTACCGCGGGCTACAAGAGGCTGTGAAGGATGAGATGGTCAACCGTGACTGGGGACAATCGCTTGACGAGCTGATCACTTTAGCACTCCACCTCGACGCTCGCATTCAGGAACGTCGCCGTGACCGCCGGGAGGCCCGATCACCCATGACGACCTCCCAGCCAAGGCCAGCCACACCCATCCCCACTCCAGCACCGACCCGGTTACCGGAAGAGCCCATGGAACTCGGCCGCCTCCGGCTGAGTCACGAAGAACGCAGCCGCCGTCTCCAAGGAGGCCTGTGCATGTACTGTGGGTCATCCGGGCACCAGGTTCAACACTGCCCAGACCTACCGGGGAAAGGCAGCACTCGTCAGGGGACCCAGGGCCTCTGGTGAGTGGTAGCGCTAAGACCCCTGGACCCGCCAACCGTCTCTCCATCCCCATATGTCTCCGTCACATCGGCAAGAACAATCCCATTGTCTCCCTCACTGCCTTGGTGGACTCCGGCGCGGCAGTCAACCTGATGGACATCACCCTGGCAAAACAGCTGGGGATTCCAACCACCCCGGTGGCCATTCCTCAGGCGGTCCAGGCATTGGACGGTCGCCCTTTGGGCTCTGGACATCTGGAGCGGGTGACGGTTCCTCTCATCATGTCCTCTCATCACGACCACCAGGAGACCATCCACTTCTGGCTCACCACCACCCCGCAGGACCCTCTGGTGCTGGGTTACCCCTGGCTCGCCGTTTGCGTGGGCGGTTGGCTCTCTACTCCACTGGGGCCCAGCTTGCGCCACTGCGGGTCACCTCCCAGCTCCCACACTGGCAACACCCTGTGTTTCCCGCATCACCCCGGCGAAGGAATACTCCGGATCCTCATTTCCCACCACCATGTCTCCTGTTCGGTCGGCTGACGCCTCTCCAAGCGTGAACATCTTGGCCCCTCCAGACAGAACAGACCTGAGCACGGTCCCGGCCTGCTACCACGACCTGGAGGAGGTCTTCAGCAAGGAGAAGGCCGCCGCTCTCCCTCCTCATCGGCCGTACGACTGCGCCATCGACCTCTTGCCTGGTACCTCTCCTCCTAGGGGGCGTCTCTACTCCCTTTCTGTCGCGGAGAGCCAGGCAATGAAGGACTACATCGAAGAGGCGCTGCGCCTTGGGCTACTTCGCCCATCTACGTCTCCGGCTGCAGCACCCTTCTTCTTTGTTGGGAAAAAGGACGGCAGACTGAGGCCGTGCATCGATTACCGGGGACTGAATAACATCACCCGGAAGAACAAGTACCCTTTGTCCCTCATGTCTGCCGCCTTCGAGCGCCTCCAGGGCATACCACCTGGTTCGCATGCGGGCCGGAGATGAGTGGAAGACCGCCTTTATTACACCTAGCGGACACTATGAATACCTAGTGATGCCGTTTGGGTTGTCAAACAGCCCTGCGGTTTTTCAGAACCTCATCAACGACGTGCTGCGCGAGTTCTTGGAGGTGTGCGTGTCTGTATACTTGGATGACATACTCATCTTCTCCAAGTCGCTCCAGGAACATGTCGGCCACGTCCGAGCCGTCCTGAAGGCCCTTCTACGGAACAAGCTGTTCTGCAAGGCGGAAAAATGCACGTTCCACTCTGCTTCCACCACCTTCTTGGGGTTCGTAGTCGGCCCTCAGGGACTCTCTATGGACTCTGCAAAAGTAAAGGCCATCGTGGATTGGGCGATACCCACCACCATCAAGCAGGTCAAGGGGTTCCTGGGATTTGCCCATTTCTATCAGCGGTTCATACGGAATTACAGTGCCCGGGCGTCCCCTATCATAGCTCTGCTTCGGGGGGGTCCCCGCCGGTTGTTGTGGACGGAGGCTGCCCAGAAGACCTTTGAGGACCTCAAGCAAAGGTTCTGCACAGCACCGATCCTCACGCTCCCAGACCCAGCTCTGCCTTTTGTGGTGGAGATAGATGCTTCAGACTCGGGGGTAGGGGGTGTGCTGTCTCAGCGTGCAGCAGAGGACGGCAAGCTCCACCCCTGTGCCTTCTTCTCCCGAGCGCTCTCCCCGGCGGAGAGAAACTACGACGTAGGCAACAGGGAACTGCTAGCCATCAAACTAGCGCTAGAGGAATGGCGTCACTGGCTCGAGGGCGCAGCCAACCCATTCCTCATATACACCGATCATAAGAACCTGGAGTACATTGGAGAGTCCAAACGACTGAACCCCAGGCAGGCCCGCTGGGCCCTTTTCTTCAGCCGTTTCGACTTTGTGGTCACTTATCGCCCAGGTTCCAAGAACGGTAAGGCGGATGCCCTTTCACGCCTCCACACGACTGAGGCCGAGCCAGCAGCGTCTGAGCCCATTATTCCTTCCTCGAAGGTCGTGGCGGCCGTACGCTGTCATCTGGAGGAGGAGATTCAACGGGCACTAGGACCGTCACCGGCTCCCTCCGAGACTCCTAAGGGCCTTCTGTTCGTGCCTCCATCCTGTCGCACGAAGGCCTTGGAGTGGGCACACGCCTCCCGATTAGCCGGCCATCCAGGGGTCCGACGCACCCTGGAATTACTCCGGAGACGATTCTGGTGGCCGAAACTCCGCCAGGATGTGACGGGGTATGTGGCAGCTTGCACGGTGTGCATGGTGGCTAAACCAGATAACCGCAGACCTGCAGGACTCTTGCAACCCCTTCCGGTCCCACATCGCCCCTGGACCCATATCTCCCTTGATTTCATTACGGGGCTTCCCCCGTCACAAGGGAACACCGCCATCCTCGTGGTGGTGGATCGTTTTTCCAAGGCCGCACGCTTCATTGCCCTGACCAAACTCCCCACGGCCAAACAGACAGCGGAGATTATGGTGAGAGAGGTGGTGCGCTACCACGGACCCCCAAAAGATCTCGTCAGCGACCGAGGTCCCCAGTTCGTGGCACGATTCTGGAAGGCTTTCTGGGGCAACTTGGGAGCTTCGGTCAGCCTGACCTCGGGCTACCACCCCCAGTCCAACGGGCAGACTGAGCGAGTCAACCAGGCACTTGAAATCTACCTCCGGTGCTACGCCTCCAAAGACCCCACCAGATGGAGTCAGCACCTTCTGTGGGCCGAGGTTGCCCACAACCAACAGTGGAGCGCGGCCACGGCTGCCTCCCCATTTGAAATCATGTGGGGTTATCCCCCTCACTTGTTCCCCTCCTCCCCTGTGGATGGGGATGTGCCCGCGGCTCGCAGCTCGGTGGCTCGCCTCCGCAACCGCTGGCAACAGGCTCGTCGGGCCCTGCTCCGGTCTCAGAGACAGATGAGGCGACAGGCAGACCGGCGACGACGACCGGGTTCGACCCTGACGACTGGGGGCCTGGCCCTGAAGGGGGAGACCCGGAAATTGGAGACCCTGCAAGAGGCAGCCTCATAGTTCAATCAAAACGAATACATTTGGCAGACCGGTGTAAAAATGTACCTAATCTCTATTAGTCTAGTAGCCAACTAGGTGAACCCGGAAATGTTGAGTACACCAAAGTTTTTTTTCAGAAATGTGAAGTATGGGTCCCCAGTATACAGAAACTGCCGGATGCTAATTTGCATATGTCGAACAATTAGCATAATTAGCATAATTAGCTTAATCGTCCAATTTGACCACATATTTTGCACTGTATGGCCAATTTCTACAATATTCGAGTCTTTTTAGAGGTTTTAGAGGATGCTGAATTCAATTCTGGCACTTTCATACTTTAAAATGGTAATTGAATAACAAATTTGGATACATTTAGACACATTTGTTATTAATTTTGGACAAAATCTAAGGTTATTTTCATGCTAAACACAATAATCTTACATTTCAGAATCATGAGTGCTCTTGTGAATGTTACAGTTTTTCTTGATTGCTTTGACCTGTTTAAAGAAACTGGGATCCACTTGGTTTTCATAATCACTGCCTCAGCAGAGCAGAGGACACCTCTTGCAAATGTGTTAACACTTTCTCATTGGATTGACACATTTTCCCCACCCTTTTGCAGAACAGTTAACACAGATGTCATTCAAGCAGTCCAAACTCCATTGTTTTAGCTTAGGAGGCAGCCATTGTGAACATGGTTGTGGCAAACAATGCCATAAGGCTGCGTGAAATCAGGGCAGCAGTGATTGAAGATCAGGGCATGTTTAGGAACATCAACAACGTAAGTGTCTCCACCATTGACCGCATCCTAAGAAGGAACCATATGGCCATGAAGCAGCTCTATACAGTTCCATTTCAAAGGAACTCAGACGTTGTGAAGGAGGCCAGATGCCAATATGTGGAGGTAAGGAAACATTACTACAGTATACTGTAATGCCTTATCATATCATGCAGTTACAGTCAACTGGAGTCACTTTTCATTGTAATTTTGCCTTTTTTACTTAGAGAATAATGGAGCTTGAAGCTGAGGGGGCACGTCTTCATTTACGTTGATGAAGCCGGCTTCAATCTCTGCAAAGTAAGGTGACGTGGAAGGAACCTCATTGGGCACAGGGCCACTATAGCAGTTCCAGGACAGAGGGGCGCCAACATAACCATGTGTGCTGCCATCTCCAATGATGGTGTCCTATGCAATATCCCCACTATTGGCCCATACAACACCGAGCGCCTCATAACATTCCTGGATGCACTTCATGACAGGCTGATCCCACATGAGGAGAGATGGCTGTTGAGGCCTGGCATGCCACTCTTTGTCATCGTCTGGGACAATGTGGCATTCCACCACTCTCGCCTTGTCAATGAGTGGTTTGCAGTACACCCTCGGATGACGATGCAGTTCCTTCCAGCATATACCCCATTTTTTAATCCCATAGAGGAGTTCTTCAGTGCTTGGAGGTGGAAGGTTTATGATCACCGTCCCTATGAGCAGATGCCCTTGCTGAATGCAATGACTGCTGCTGCCCAAGAAATAGGTGCAGAGAAATGTCAAGGTTGGATAAGGCATGCAAGAAGATTTTCCCTCGGTGCATTGCAAGAGAGGATATTGAATGTGATGTGGATGAGGCCATGTGGCCCCATCTTCAAGACAGAAGAGACTGAGTATCAGTAGTGGCTATTTCTTATACTCTACAGTAATACATATTTATACTTTATTCTAATAGATTTTATTTTGTGTAATATTTACAGTATTTCAGTTTTCAGCCACAGTTTGAAAATAAGAATCAATGGAATCAATAAAATTTGCATCAAAGCATTTCTGATTCTGGATCCAATTCTTTGCAAGGAGGCAAATTTGACAACAAATGGCACTGGCATGAAAGCTATGTACAGTAATGGGATACAATGACAAGCAATGGTGCACTGATTCGCACTGAGTGCTGTATTTTATATTTTGTTGTTCACTGTGTAATGGTTGATTGGAAGAGCTCATACACTTGTTTGCAAGTTGTGGTGTTTGAAACCAAAATTTGCTTTTGTTGCATATTTTAAACCTTTTGGCACGGTTAGAGCCCTTTGCAAACATAATGTGACATTTTGACCATGAGTGCTACTGTTTCGGCCAGTGTGTTAACTGTTTTGAAAATGTGGAGTTTGAGTTGACTGCTGCATCAAAGCAATCAAGAAAAACTGTAAAGCATTTTTTTCAGAGTGTAGTCAAGCTGAATCCCCTCCTGATACTTGATTCAAATTAGCATTTCTGGAGGAAAAAGCATTGCGATTCCAATAAACTCCCTCCGGACGAGGACCCAGTTAAAACACCGCCAGACGCAAAAGTTGTCTGGGCAACCCGGGTCAGCCTGCCAGACGCAACACTAACCAAGAGGGCCTCACCTCTGCACCACAAAAAGCACACACTGGCAACCACCTTCAGGCAAACGGCTATGTCTCACAATTAATCCACAAAAGGCAGCCTCCTCATCTTCACTATCCTCGTCTGTTCTGTCATCTTCTCCAGATCCTTCATCACTCTCTTTGTGTTCTTGCTGTTGAGTGAGTATGTTGCAGCATATCACATCATTGCCTTTGCAGGAACAATAACTTGTACAGGCCAGAACTGCAGCTGCACAGCTACACTTTGCTGATGTGCAAGGTTTCAACCCGGCTTTGCAACCACAGCTGACAACATCTAACAAAGCCGGAGGAGCAACTGGACTTGAATCCTGGGTGGGCATAATCAGTTCCTCTCCTTCCTTTAGGCCCATCTTCTTGTCCCATCCAAACAAAGTGATATCCACAGCCGGTGGATCAGCCTGGTCTGCTGCTTTCCATAAGAGCACCTGTAGGTGGGCACGTCTTCCATGAAGGTGCATATTACGCTCAGTAGGAGGTAGTGTTTTCAGTGCTGGGGGCCTTCTGCGCTTTCGGTAAATGTCATACCAAGCTGCATCCAAGGTCACAGAGTTCCTCTGATTGTACAGAGCCAGAAAGAAAGTCCTTGTTGCTTTGGTGATCTGTAAATCTGTGGCTTCTGCCTCTCCAATACAGTGGAGAAGCTTGCCAGGTACAACTCTCATGGCCTTGAGTGCAGATACCTTCCCCTGCCCAACAGGATATGAGGTAGTATCACATCCTGAAAGAGCATGCATGGCCAAAATGGAACAACAATGGTCACCCAGGTTCTTTGCAGTTGCATGTATGCTGAGAACAGTGCCATTCCATTTTTCCATCTGTAGGTTAGTTGTGATACCAACCTTCCAACACCAATAAACCATAAGCACAAAGACATCTGTGTCATCACTAAGAATGCGAACAGTTGAAGCCTCATGTCTGACAGCATCTAACATGTAAGATATAACTGATATATCAGCCTCATCATGAGTGTCAATGCTGTCAGCTTTACTGACCATCACAATCTTACTTCCTACATTGAAAGTACACAGGAGTTTGCTCAGCCTTTGCTTGCTGTCCTTGTTTTTCAAAACGTTGTCTCGAATAGGTAGAGGTGTAGTCAATGAGAGCTTGTACTCTGTGGAGCTCTCCCTTGCTCTTCTTTGTCTCTCATGGTCCTTGGCAGACACCTGCAAATATTTGACAAAGATGACAAATGTTTGGGTGTTGTAACAACTAAGCCGATGTCCCATGCTGGCTGCAAGATCTGCCACTGTCCCAGACGATGGCCAAACCACGTGATAAATGAGCTGAGATGCATCTACAATGACAACATCTGGTGGCTGGGGATTGCAAACTGGAATTCCAAGCTGCTGGACAATCACTGACTTATTGCCCTTTCGGAGGCATCCATTGTCATCAATGATTGACATAAAACTAGACTATGCTCCCTTGCTTTACAACATGCTTATTACAACAGCTAGCTGCAACAGCTTATTTGCATAAAAACATGACTGTACCTCAAAAATTTAAACAAATTTAGGTTATCAACATTCACAATGTGAGTTTACTGTGTTCATCATGAAAATAACCTTCAATTTCATCCGAAATTAATCAAAAACGTGTCTAAATGTATCCAAAATTGTTACACAATTACCATTTTGATGTCTGAAGGTGCCAATTGAATTCAGCATCCTCTAAAACATCTAAAAAAACTCAAATATTGTAGAAATTGGTCACACAGTCAAAATCAATTGTTAATCTGGACGATTCAGATAATTATGCTAATTATGCAAATTGCTCAACATATGAAAGTTAGCATCCGGCAGTTCCTGTATGCTGGGGACCCATACTTCACATTTCTGCAATAAAACCTTGGTTTTTATTAATATTAATATTGGCTTTTATTAACAAGTTTAAAAACAGTAAAGTTATCGTATCTAAAAAATAAGAGCTAAGCTGGGCGCCGGTGTTGGACCGAATTCTCACTCCCCCGCAGAATCCCACTCCCCTACGCGTGAACGCGCACTGCCTACCTAGCGTATTGCTAGTTGTAGTTTGACGAACCGAGGCGATTTTTACAAGCCTAGGTTCCCTCGTTTTAGGCTTTGAGGAAACTGTCAGTAGGCTATTTAATTCATGTTTCATCAAAATATAAGTTATGTTGTGCTGCACTTGAGAGCCTATACGATTTGTATGTCGTGCTACTCGTAAAGTCCGAATGATTGTCTCAAGAAAATAGACGTACTTTGGAGCTGCACTTGAAAAACGATGTTGATGTCGCTGCACTTGAAAAACGATGTTGATGTCGGTGTTGTGCTACACTGTCCTATTATCGGAATGAGGGTAATATGTGAATTATGTTGTATTTGCGACTGCTGTTATGTCACTGTCTGGTAAAAGCGAGCATCCTTCTTTGTATTCATTTGTACGAATCACTTTTAGTAGAACTATTCACTTCTGATTCTTGATTACGTTGTAGGCTACTTGCTGTTATAGGTATACTTACTAAATGCACTATATGCCAATTAATTGGCATATAATCGTCTGGTAAATGAGTACATTATTTTACAAATGTAGGCTATGTAAAAAGGCCCCTGCTCACAGGTCCCTCCTACCAGAATTCAACTTATATTTCCCTCTCACTAAACTACTTGCCACACAACTGTTTTGTGTTTACAATCATATCCATTTTATAGATCCTGCTTCCCACAGCCTAGTTTGTGTCTTCTAACTTGCAATGTACAGTGTTTGGTTTTAGTACCTGATAAGCCAAGCCTGGACCTTCCCTTTGTGAATGGCTAGTGAAAAACATCTAATAAATGATGACATTTTGATTGGTTCCATCACATTTATTTTAAACAAAAAACTATAATGATATATTTAACAAAAAAGGTAGAAAAAAAGAAAGAAAGTGATCATTTAAATAAGAGTTTTAACAAGTCTGAGGCTTGATCATGAAAACAGGTCAGGGATGTTTACGGCAGGCAGCACAGACATATTCCTCTCAGTTGGATTTTAGCACAACAGTGATGGAACCTTCTGAGGCAGCTGTCACAGCCAACCTGAGATTTTGGATAAACATTAAGATTAATTTGTGGAATAATAATGAATGATCAAACATTAGGAATGGCAAAGACTGTCACTGTCACCTATAATAACATTACCATTTATACAAAGAAATACCAATGCTTCATTATAAATGTGTCTAGTAGTGAAAAAAGTATTGTATTCAACACCAGTTGACAAGCTATTACCCAGTTAGTGTCGCCATCCAGATTGTCCACATCCCCGCATAGTTGGGGTGTGTCAGATCTTATAGCCCCAAGATATGGGGGGGGAGGATTTCGGCAGGTATGAAAAACAGTGTTGCCAAAATCCTACTCCCCTTCTAACGTTTACATTTTTGCAACTAGTATCAAAAGCTTTTTATGGCACACTTTACAGGGCATGAGGAGCCACCAAAATAATTTTGGGGTGTGTCAAATTTTATAATCCCAAAATATGAGGGGGGGAGGATTTCGGTAGGTATAAAAAACACTGTTGCCAAAATCCTACTCCCCTTCTAACTTTTACATTTATGCAACTAGTATCAAAAGCTTTTTATGGCACACTCTACATGGCATGAGGAGCCACCAAAATAATTTTGGGGGGGTGCCAGATTTTATAGTCCCAAGATATTGGGGGGGGGGGGGGAGGATTTCGGCAGGTATGAAAAACAGTGTTGCCAAAATCCTACTCCCCTTCTAACTTTTACATTTATGCAACTAGTATCAAAAGCTTTTTATGGCACACTCTACAGGGCATGAGGAGCCACCAAAATAATTTGGGGGGGGTGTCAGATCTTATAGTCCCAAGATATGGGGGGGGAGGACTTCGGCAGGTATGATGAACAGTGTTGTCAAAATCCTACTCCCCCAGTAAGTTAAAAAGAAATACTGAATTGATGCCTCATTAAATAGTTGATTCAAGTAGCAGTTGGTTTTTAGGATTGTTAAATTGGTGAGGTAGCGTGCGAGATAAAGAGAACTCATACACATTAGCCTACTGCAATGCATACAAGGTGAAAATAATGGGGCATTTAGTTGTATTAAACATAGATGAACACAGCTCTATTTGAATATTTCAGGGAATTCAGTTTTATTATACTGTTTCTAAAATGCATTGTGAAATGCATTGTAGTGCAAATGCGACGTTTTCACAACTGATTACGTAGGATAATGTCTGCGGATTGAAAAACATCTGATTGCTGTTCTGCTACAGGGCAAACTGTTAACTCCTTAATGGAGAAAGTGTTTGTCATTTCACAAACAGAGTTACAAAATTAAGCTGAGTTGTGGGTTTTATAAGAAGCCTATTATTAATCTGCAGATTAGAGAGAATGTTTAAATAACACAACGACTTATAATGAAGTCTCTGAGGATAGGACGGTGTTGATAGTGAATAGAGAAAACAAATATTACATGATTTACAGTCAAATAGGGTTTGTCAGGAATCAGAGAGCAATCCTCTTTACAGAATCTCTCCAGATACGCCAGGGTCCTACTCTCTTGTGCACTCATCTTCAGCTCAGCCTACAGGTTTGCAATAGGGTTAAATAAATATTGCCTTTGTGTCACCTTATGTATATAGGCTACAATATTTTACTGCTGGTAAATTCCTAAATATTACTGTGTATTTGTATCGTTCACTTATATTTGCCAATGTGTTGCCAGTAATTCTGGAGTTGGCTGTATGAACAGGTGATAAGCAAATGGCTATTGTGATCAGCATAAGCACATAGGAAATGTATTTTCTTCCACCCCCTATATCCCTGAAATATTCAAATAGAGCTGTGTTCATCTATGTTTAATACAACTAAATGCCCCATTATTTTCACCTTGTATGCATTGCAGTAGGCTAATGTGTATGAGTTCTCTTTATCTCGCACGCTACCTCACCAATTTAACAATCCTAAAAACCAACTGCTACTTGAATCAACTATTTAATGAGGCAGCAATTCAGTATTTCTTTTTAACTTACTGGGGGAGTAGGATTTTGACAACACTGTTCATCATACCTGCCGAAGTCCTCCCCCCCCCATATCTTGGGACTATAAGATCTGACACCCCCCCAAATTATTTTGGTGGCTCCTCATGCCCTGTAGAGTGTGCCATAAAAAGCTTTTGATACTAGTTGCATAAATGTAAAAGTTAGAAGGGGAGTAGGATTTTGGCAACACTGTTTTTCATACCTGCCGACATCCCCCCCCCCCCCTCATATTTTGGGATTATAAAATTTGACACACCCCAAAATTATTTTGGTGGCTCCTCATACCCTGTAGAGTGTGCCATAAAAAGCTTTTGATACTAGTTGCATAAATGTAAAAGTTAGAAGGGGAGTAGGATTTTGGCAACACTGTTTTTCATACCTGCCAAAATCCTCCCCCCATATCTTGGGGCTATAAGATCTGACACACCCCAACTATGCGGGGATGTGGACAATCTGGATGGCGACACTAACTGGGTAATAGCTTGTCAACTGGTATTGAATACAATACTTTTTTCACTACTAGACACATTTATAATGAAGCATTGGTATTTCTTTGTATAAGTGGTAATGTTATTATAGGTGACAGTGACAGTTTTTGCCATTCCTAATGTTTGATCATTCATATCATTCCACAAATTAATCTTAATGTTTATCCAAAATCTCAGGTTGGCTGTGACAGCTGCCTCAGAAGGTTCCATCACTGTTGTGCTAAAATCCAACTGAGAGGAATATGTCTGTGCTGCCTGCCGTAAACATCCCTGACCTGTTTTCATGATCAAGCCTCAAACTTGTTAAAACTCTTATTTAAATTATCACTTTCTTTCTTTTTTTCTACCTTTTGTTAAATATATCATTATAGTTTTTTGTTTAAAATAAATGTGATGGAACCAATCAAAATGTCATCATTTATTAGATGTTTTTCATTAGCCATTCACAAAGGGAAGGTCCAGGCTTGGCTTATCAGGTACTAAAACCAAGCACTGTACATTGCAAGTTAGAAGACACAAACTAGGCTGTGGGAAGCAGGATCTATAAAATGGATATGATTGTAAACACAAAACAGTTGTGTGGCAAGTAGTTTACTGAGAGGGAAATAGAAGTTGAATTCTGGTAGGAGGGACCTGTGAGCAGGAGCCTTTTTATATAGCCTACATTTGTAAAATAATGTATCTATACACATTTACCAGACGATTATATGCCAATTAATTGGCATATAGTGCATTTAGTAAGTATACCTATAACAGCAAGTAGCCTACAAAGTAATCAAGAATCAGAAGTGAATAGTTCTACCAAAAGTGATTCGTACAAATGAATACAAATAAGGATGCTCGCTTTTACCAGACAGTGACATAACAGCAGTCGCAACTACAACATAATTCACATATTACCCTCATTCCGATAATAGGACAGTGTAGCACAAGCATCGACATCAACATCGTTTTTCAAGTGCAGCTCCAATGTACGTCTATTTTCTTGAGACAATCATTCGGATTTTACGAGTAGCACGACATACAAATCGTATAGGCTCAATATACTCAGTATATCGATCAAAATACCACTTTTACACAACATTAATACAGAATTTTTACTAGTGCAAGATTACAGTAGAATAAATGTTACGCCACCGGTCACTCAACCAGTCGTTTGTAGGCTGGGCTAGCAAGCTAGCAGTGGCACAGAACAGTCACGTAATGGGACGAGACTGAATTTAAAAGTATAAAAACACTAGGGACACTGACAACGTCGGCAACCCTGCACCATGCATTAGTAGTTTAATGTAGGCTATTCTTTAAACTCAGGCTCGTCGTCACATTACGTAACTTTGTTCTGAACAGAAGTGGGTGTGCAGACACACAAGAAACCAATCCAATTGGCCAACGCTAGCGATTTCACGCTCCTCATTTAGGCTACATAAAGTTGAGAAAATCCAACTTTCAACGCTCCGCTCCGCTCGCCTTCCCACAATGCCATAGGCAAGCGTCAACGCCCGATTTCATTGAAAATGAATTGAAAGCCGACGCACCGCTCCGCTGTAGTGGGCATGCACCGTCATTCGAGCGCGCGGAGCGCGCGAGATTTTTTTTTTTGCCGATTTGACCTTAAAATAGTTTTGGGAGCTTTATGTAAAATAAACAGCCGTTTTTCAATTGGTAAAACCTTGTCTAATGAATGTGATGTATTTTTGTCTCTTAATCTTTCTGCCCCATCATCTTTACGTTTCTTAGCCTGGTTTTCCATCGTTATATTGTTGCTAGCTAGCTTTCGATCTGTCAGTCCCACTTTTGTGTGTAAACGAGACGACAGTGACACCCGAAGTGCGTTCCTTATATCCAGTTTATTCCGTGATTTTGTTTGATTGCTGTCACGGCAGAAAATCCCGTTTCACAAAGTATGTTGGAAATGGAAGCAGGGTTTTCAGTGCTTTTGTTGCGATCTCAGGATATTCAGCAACATCAAGAGGAAGAGACGCGCGTGATAGTTACCGCTCAATGAAGCCCACAAACTTGCTAAAAAATGAGTAAACACCATAGAGTTAATATAACTAGAGTAAGCTACTTTTGTCTTCCAAGATGGCGTCCCCATTCATTTCTATGAAAAGTGCTCAGTGGCGCAGTGAGGCAAGCGAGAGCGCGAGACTGGACGCGACCATCTTTCCACTTCCGTGTCTTCCGGTCTAGCTTTAAACAGTGGCTCTTTTTTTCCCTAGCTCCGAGACCTCGTGCACGCTTGCAACTAGCTGTACACGTCATACTTTGCGACAACCAGTCGCGAGCACAGATTTATATGGTTACGAGCATAGATATATATAAACACGTGTTTATATATATCTATGGTTACGAGCGTGTGAGCTAACGCATTGCAGTTGCAGAATCTATGGGCAAGTCCGATAAGAATCAGACACATGATGCAAACTTAACGGAAATGTAGGCTATTCTGTCACTGTATAGTATTCCTTTCACTTGTTTTTTAGAAATAGGCTATAGGGCTATTCTAGATGGAACTCATCACATATGTTGCTTTTTTTCTTCGTGATATGAGTATGATTTCCAACGCATTGTATCGGATGAAATAAACTGTTAACATGAACAGCTCCGTCGTTGTTCTCGCCAGGCAAAGAAAGCTTAATAGTTATTTTGGTAACCGAAATCTTCCATAATGCAGACTTACCATAGCTTACTGTCAACTTTATATTCAAACGAAATGCCACGAAATGCTACAAGACGTTTCCATCAGATGTAATTGGGGGTGAAACATAGTCACTGAGGACCTTCATTGTCCCACAAAAGCAGTCTGGCTTGATGACACGATCAAAAAAAGAATAATGGGTGTGTTTATCAAAAGCTTCTGAAGGCAAGACTAATATTATTTAAATATATATCATTTCCTATTGTGGTTAACAGTTAAAGTATTAATCTTCGTCTTTGCTCCAGATAGACATGTCAACAATCTATGCTCGCGCTTAACATAATAGGAATTTGCCATCATGTCATGAACGTTTTTACGAAAAATCAAATCTGTTTTATAACAACGGGAATAAACTATATTAACAACATTTCATGTATGTGTGACAACGATTTGCTAAACTTGCTACAACAAGGCAGGCAACTCAAGCCATTTCTCCCTGTGCTCATTCAATAGAAGTAAATGGCTCATTCAGCTCAATGTAAATCGGCTATCGGCCAATGTGAACTTTTGTGCTCTTGCCCTGTTAGTATCCGCGAGCACATTTGCAGGCAACTTTTATTGACGTAGGCAAATAAATGGGGTGCTAGTTTACCCATTTCGGATTGGTTTCAAACTTAGCAAAAATCAGGAAAAATTATTCTATGAAAAAGCTAGTAGTATGAGCCAGGTTCGATAATCGAACAAACATTATTGGGGGAGATAGTTTTGTAAATGTTGACTGGAGTTAATAGAATAAAAACGACCGGAAGACACGGGAACCTAACCGTAAATGCAATACCACCTACATCCACCGGGGCCGTTGCTTCAAGCCGAGGGGCGAGGGGTGGGGGTCTGGTAAACACACGTCTTTGCAGAGCTTTTTTGCTCAGGGGAAAAGGCCCGCAGAGAACGAGAGAATCCGGTAATTTTTTCAGAATAAAACGTCTTTCAGACTCTGATAATCAATTAAAAGGAAATAATGTTATTATTGTTTTTTCTGTGCGGCCCGGTACCAAATGACCCACGGACCGGTACCGGTCCACGGACCGGTGGTTGGGGACCGCTGTACTATAGCATGAAGCAGATTTACTGTGGTGAAATTATTTTCGTCATTCGTGTCATGACCACTGCTGTCATGATCACTGCTGTCATTATCGTCATCGTTTTCAGCCAGCATGAAGTCATTTCTACAAATGTGTAAAATAATTCAAATTAACCCTCACTCACTGTAATACACAATTATGATAAACCTGGGGCATTCTAACCCACAATTACACCAGTGTAATACAAGCAAAGTATTATAGTGTAGTATAATATGAGACCCAATGCCATGTGTTTTATGCTGACTAGTAAGCAGTGCCGAGGAGCTCACAAAATAAGGAGGTGATTTAAATTCAGGCACAAATAAATACATTTACAAATACATAATGTAATATCTTTATCAATAACAGCAAGTACCTGTCTACAATTTGTGAGGCATCCACTGCTGAGCTTGTTGAAATTTTGTAAAACACCTACAAAAAAAGTTTTGTTGATACAAACTGTACATAAATATACCAAAATCTATGAAAATGCAAACAAGCCAAGGTACTTTAAGTTTACAGAATTTATCATATATAACCCTCCAATCGATTACAATTATAAAGATGTTCTTAAACTTAAAACAATCCAGAGTGCCTGCATTCTGTTGTTCATTATAACATATCCATACACCACATAAATATCTCACATCAGGCGTTCCTGCATTCTGCCACTCTAGTGGGTCCAACGTCTCCAGCTATAAGAAGAATATAAACAATTTCTTCAATTTTCATTTCATTAAATTAACTAAGTAAGACAATGATGACACAACATTCATTTGGGTTTACCTGAAATGACGTATAGGCTCAAATGTCTCTCTCTAATACATTTTCCATTGATGCTGCTGCTGACATCTGTTGTAAATTAATTACATAATTACTTCATATTACTGATATGCAGAATTTCTGTGAGAAAGAGGTTTTTCTCCTTCTAAGCCAAGAGGTCATGCTGTGGAGCTCACCCCAGTCCACATAAGGGCCTTACTTGTTTCAGGGAGCAGGGTTCAATGAGTTACGATACGGTCAGGTATACATTTAGTCATTTAGCAGACGCTCTTATCCAGAGTGACTTACAGTAAGTACAGGGACATTCCCCCCGAGGCAAGTAGGGTGAAGTGCCTTGCCCAAGGACATAACGTCATTTGACACGGCCAGGAATCGAACTGACAACCTTCATATTACTAGCCCGATTCCCTAACCACTCAGCCACCTGATAGGCGATTCGAGGTTTTAAAACTGGGGATGCAAAGGGTAGTAAAAAAAAATAGCTTACAAAAACACGATCAAAATTAATCATGTTATCGTTTTTTGCATTAATATACCCCTGATCTAAAAAATGTTCCCTCTTATTTCTCTGGTTTCCTATTGAACTGTAGGTGGACCTACATGGATCATGACTACCTGGCCTGACAACACCAGGCTGACCTTGTCTAAAGCCGCTGTCCACAGCCCACATGGTGGACTTGTCTACCTGGTGTCCAACCCGGGTTCAGTCTGAAGAAAGGACACAGTTCACCTATGTTTATTGAGCTGCTGGTATTCTGAACATGCAAAAATATGAATGTGACTTTTAAGGTAATCCAATCTGATCTCACCAGCAGAAGCAGAAGACAACACCTCGTTGTCCGACTACTATTTGATTGATATTTGATATGTCAGCAACGTTAGATCAGAGGAATGTGCCCATATTGTGTACAAGCTTTTACCTTTACATCTCATGTGCTAGCGATAAGTAGTTATTAGAGGGGGCAGGTATCAATGTAATGTTTTATGTGAAGCTATTAAATGAATCCAAAGTCACATTTATATTGTACGAATTATAATTGCTTTCTTTTAATAAAGTATGTTTGCAATATACCATCTCCATCGTGTTTATTTCATTGTATTCATAAAATTGATCATATCTTCATTTATCTTACTAGCTAATGGATTGTACTGTGGCCTGTAATTATTTTGGCTGTCTATTCTGTTGCTGCGGGTTCTCCATTGCATCATCACTGTGGGGATGAGATGGGTTGTCCATAATGGCCATCAGCTACTCTCAGCCTCCTCTTCCAAGCTGTCCAGGATGATCCCCAGCAGAGAACTCACCTTTGATGAAGTATCTTGTTCGTCTTCATTAACAGAGACTAAGTTCAGTTCTGTTTTTTTTATATGTGACTAAAGTATTATTGATCTGCAGATTGGGAGAGAAAACAGACCTCGGACAATAAATGACGGCACAACACCAGGCTTAGGTCTCAATCATGTTTCCCATCTTCAAAGGTCGGGGGAACGTGTTTTATAGGGTCAAATAAAGTCAACATAGATATTGATAGTCAGGTATTAATGGTGTTAAAACAGTCACAGAGAAAGATTCACAGCTCCCCGCCCATGACCACTCAGGGCAGAGAGAGATCATAGGTGGCGCTCTCCCCGTCATCACAAGGGACGTTTACCCAGTAATTTCTCGTGACCCTCAACATCTATTCAACCTGACTACACACAATCTACTCTTATCAATAACAAACTCACATGAGAACATACTAACTTAGTATCCAATGACATTTCCTATTGATTTGTGAAAGTTCTAATCATCAGTTAAGTACATGGGAAATCCCATACATGCATGTACAGTGAGACAGACACAGTGATGCAATGTGTGTCCAAGTTGGGACTGTAATTGGAATGCTCAATAACACCCATTGGAAATGCCAAAGTCCTAGGAATTAATGATTGTATCTTTTGTTATGAACCGCATCATTTCAACATATTTGTGAAATAATAAAACACAATGCCTGCCTTTTCCCTCCCACATGAACAACATAGGCCTACTTATGTAAAATGAGCTGGTTTTGGATTGTGTTGGACGGTTTAGCATCTATAGCTCCAAGAGGAAAGTTTAGTAGTTTTATTACAAATAATTGAAAGCTTAATGTATGCCAGTAGTGCTTGAAATTATTTGTGTCTATTCCAATATGTAATGATGGTATTCAATGACACGTATTCAAAGTCTGTGTTCTAGAAAGAGTGGTCTGGAGTCGCAGAGGTCCGATAATATCAGCTTTAATGCAGCAGTTGGAAATCAACAAGTACAGAGCTCTGGGGTTGTCTACGTTTTCCTACACGCAACAGTTTGGGTTGATTCACGAAGTCCAACTGGCTATCTGTCCCTGCCCCAGCATATATTATACAGTAAAGTAAAACAAAAACACAAGAAGAGGGTTGAGCTTGTTCTCCTGTGCAGCAGGGAGTTGTTCTTATACGCGTCCCACCTGCTCGGGTGCCGTCTCCACCCGGTTTCAAGGTTGTTTCTGAAAATGAAGAGATAGAGACACAAAATACAGCCTTTTTCCCACACTGTGGTCGAAACTTGTCTGGATTGTTCCTCTTTCTCTGCCCGCACCCATGACTCCCCCCGCCCTCTGTGAGACACAATGTTTAAGCCTGAGCACACTTCTAAGTTCATAAGACAGAACTTTAATAAGAACAATGCATAACTTTAAGCCAAGGCCAACAGGACTCAATGACTACAGACCCGTCGCCCTGACCTCTGTGGTAATGAAGTCTTTTGAGCGCCTTGTGCTGGCACACCTCAAATCCATCACAGACCCTTTCCTGGACCCACTGCAGTTTGCCTACAGAGCCAACAGATCTGTGGATGACGCCGTTAACATGGCCCTCCACATCACCCTACAGCACCTGGACTCCCCAGCATCCTATGCCAGGATCCTGTTTGTGGACTTCAGCTCTGCCTTCAACACCATCATCCCTGCCCTGCTTCAGGACAAGCTCTCCCAGCTGAACGTGCCTGACTCCACCTGCAGGTGGATCACAAACTTCCTGTCTGACAGCAAGCAGTGCGTTAAGCTGGGAACACAAGTCTCTGACTCCCGGTCCACCAGCACCGGATCTCCTCAGGGCTGCGTCCTTTCCCCTCTGCTTTTCTCCCTGTACACCAACAGCTGCACCTCCAGTCATCCGTCTGTCAAACTTCTGAAGTTTGCGGACGACACCACCCTCATTGGGCTCATCTCTGATGGGGATGAGTCTGACTATAGGTGGGAAGCTGACAACCTGGTGACCTGGTGTAGCCAGAACAACTTAGAGCTCAATGCTCTTAAGACAGTGGAGATGGTTGTGGACTTCAGGAAGAATATAGCCCCACTCACCCCCATCACCCTGTGCGACTCCCCAGTCAACACTGTGGAGTCCTTCCGCTAGCTGGGCACCATCCTCTCCCAGGACCTCAAGTGGGAACTGAACATCAGCTCCCTCACCAAAAAAGCACAACAGAGGATATACTTCCTATGGCAGCTGAAGAAATTCAACCTGCCAAAGACAATGATGGTGCACTTCTACACAGCCATCATTGAGTCCATCCTCACCTCTTCCATCACCATCTGGTACGCTGCTGCCACTGCCAAGGACAAGAGCAGACTGCAGCGTATCATCCGCACTGCTGAGAAGGTGATCGGCTGCAATCTGCCTACCCTCGAGGACCTGCACACCTCGAGGACCCTGAGGCGTGCGAGGAAGATTGTGGCCGACCCCTCCCACCCTGGTCACTCCCTGTTCCAGCTACTCCCCTCCGGCAGAAGGCTGCGGTCCATCAGGACCAAAACCTCACGCCATAAGAACAGTTTCTTTTCATCTGCTACTGGCCTCTTCAACAAGGCCAAGGACTCCCATTGACATTCATTCACTTATTTAACTATTATAAGTCCATCTAATGGCAATTCAGTATGCATAAGCCACCTTATCTCAGTATCCGATTGAATGTTGACCACTCACGCTGCTCATTCTATTCTTATTTTTATATATATTGTATTTTATATTTAAATTGTTGTATTCTTAGATTGTTTAGTTCTTAGAAATAGTTAAACTTTTGTACTTTTACTTAATTTAAGATCCGTATATGTTTAGTGTTTTGCACCTCCCTGCCACAGTAAATTCCGTGTTTGTATAACATACAGGCGAATAAACCGAATTCTGATTCTAAACACCTATATATTCTTTATGTTTCAAAGTATTGGGTGGTATAGTCTCATACATTTTCGTGCGTATGTGACCTATGTGAGATGTCTTCTAAATCACTCGGAGCCGGTCAGTTGTTAACATCCAGTTTTACTTCTGCATTTACAATTGGAAAAACGTGTGAATGTAGACGGACAACAGCAGGCACGCTCCGTCTTGTAGAAAATCCTCCGTTGCTATGAGGAATTCCCCACAATGCCACGCTATAGCTACTCGGAGCAGGTACACATTTGAACAGTAGATGGCGTAGTTCTGCCAATTTAGTGGAATTTAATCTGAACCCAGATAACTATGTTACACGTACAATACATTCATAAAAATTAGGACAATGATTACGTTTTTTGGGGTCTCAAAACATCCAACTTAATCCATTTTCAAAATCAATGTTGAACTAAACCGAACGCCAACGGATTGCAAAGTCTACAATGGCCGCAGTGGGCAACGCTCTTAGCGTAGAAAATGTTACGCCTTTGCAAACAGAATTTACGTAGCCTGCCTACTCCCGCCCACATGCTAGTCATTAGCATACATTGTTGATATCCAGAATTCAATTCTGGATATCAAGAATTCGAATTGTTGATATCAAGAATTCGAACTGTTGATATCCAAAATGCAATTCTTGATATCAAGAATTCGAATTGTTGATATCCAGAATTGAATGGTTGATATCCAAAATTCGAATTGTTGATATCCAAAATGCAATTATTGATATCCAAAATTCGAATTATTGATATCCAAAATGCAATTGTTGATATCCAAAATGCGAATTGTTGATATCTAAAATGCAATTGTTGATATCCAAAATTCGAATTCTTGATATCCAAAATGCAATTGTTGATATCCAAAATTCAAATTCTTGATATCCAAAATGCAATTGTTGATATCAACAATTCGAATTTTGGATATCAAGAATTCATTGGTTAAATGATAAAACGGCTCCTTCACATAAATGTCAACAAATGGTCCTTGCGTCTCCACCTATAGTCCTTGTCACACAGTATCTTAAAACAACCACAACCCCCTCTTCTAAGTCCTCAGCCCCAAGATAAGGGTTGTGTATGTTTACCCAGAGTTCAGATTTGGGGTTAGGCCTCTCTTTGCACCCAAGGAATACTGAACTCAGAATCATTCTTATACAGGATAACAGTTACATCTTCAATTTTTCCAACACTGTTCCCCCAGGGAAATCTGTTCACCTTGTGTTCTCAGTGTAAAAGACTGATGTATAGATGAAACTTGCTATACATAATGATCACAGTAACATACATCACCACCATTACTGTATTGCTTTATAAATGGCCACTCTAATATACAGGGGGGGAACCACTGTCCTCAGGCCTCCAGGGAAATCTGTTCCCCTTGAGTTCTTAGTGTAAAAGACTAATGTAAAATATTTGAAAAATATTTTCTACAAAAAGTTTTGAAATGTTGAAAATAAACTATTTCCAAAAATAGGTTTGCATCATTGATGAGTACAGTACATTTTTTCAACCTTTTATATAGTAATTTTTTTCAACCTTACAAAACCTTTTCCCCAGGCCTCCAGGAAAATCTGTTCCCCAAGGGAAATCTGTTCCCCCTGTGTTCAGTGTAAAAGACTGATGTATAGATGAAACTAGCTATACATAATGATCACAGTAACATACATCACCAGCATCACTGTATTGCTTTATAAAATGGCCACTAATATACAGGGGGGGAACCACTGTCCTCAGGCCTCCAGGGAAATCTGGTCACCTTGTGTTCTCAGTGTAAAAGACTAATGTAAAATATTTTCTAGATTTCCGTAAAGAACTCCTTAGATGTTGCGTTCACAAGAATGGGACATGGGCAAGTACAACCCGAAAAATTATGTCTCCGGCTACCACTGTTGCCAGGGGAGGCATAACAAAAAGTTCCAAAACATTCTACTTGTACACACACACTAAAATGACCCATTACAAAACCTTTTAAAAAGGTGTAGAAAAACAACAAAACAAGCATCTGTTAGACTGATATTGTATTCTTTTTTTTATTGGAGGCACATTGAGGGATTGTTTCACATCTCATCTATTTAGAGTATTCATCTTTGCCGGTCAGACAAAAACGGTCTGTGCAGTCACCATACCCCACCACCCTAACACTTAAAGCCAAAATCTCCATTCCACAGCAAGGCAATAACAAATGGTTTCAGTGCTTAGCATTGTCAAGTTTAGTCAGTTCCCATTCATTACACATTTACTCTGCACGTTGCTCATTCAACAGATTTGATCAGTCATTGATTCATTCAGAGAACAAACAAAAAAGGCACAAATCCCTAATACTGTATTAGATTGGTCTAGTTGGAACATAACAATGCCATGTGACAGTAACAACAGTAGTCACAGTAAACTTGGAGACCACAATCACATTGATGACATTCATTCATGGCACTTGGGGCTAAAGAAGCAAAGAGTTAAATCCTCAACTCCAAGAAGCAGGTTACTGGTTGATCATAATTATAATAGGTTAAACATGGCTCTAAACTGAATTGGTGCTGGACTCCATGTGAGAAGGGCATTGGGAAGACAGTTATTGGGAACGTCTTCGGTCTTCCTTCAGTGCAAAGCAATACTCTTCTCCTCCTCTCCATGTGGTTACAGCAGAAGGGTCTGGTCCCAGCTCAGTCCTGGTAAAGCAGGAAGCCTGAGAAGGTGCTGTACTTCCAGCTGCTGCCATAAATGGCGCCACGGTGCAGCCTCAGCCACACTTGGTCTCCCTGGTACAGTGGCAGGATGGCGTGGTTGCTCGCAGTCTCGTGGTCCGGCGCCCCATCGTTGGCGTACGCCGACACCATCACCTCTTCGTTGCGCATCAGGTTGATGTAGAGTGGGACGTTGACGGCCAGTTTGAGGATGTGGAAGATGAAGACATATGTGCCGTTGGCCGGGCAGGTGAAGCGCCCCAGCTGGGTGTCAAACATGTCCCCCAGGTTGCTGTGCAGAAGGTCAAACGCGATGGGCTGGTCCAGGGTGCCGGGGGCAAAGTTGACGGTGCGGGCAGAGGTGAAGGCCACACGGAGGGGCTGGGGGAGTGGGTACAATTGCATGGGGAGCAGGGTGTGGCCCTGAGGAGTGACCGGCACCTCCATGGTGGAGACGGAGAGGGAGTCTCCGTGGGCGGAGTCCACCAGAGTGAAGTTGGTCTCCCTGTCGGGGCTGCTCACTTGGGAGGAGTCACTCCATCCTGCTGGAGCAAAGGGGCACCAATTAGAGAACAGTTAGGAAACTTATCAAAAACACAGCCAGTGTTTTTCCCTTACATCTCCGTAAGCCAATGGGAAGTCCATGTGGTACCTACCGCTTGAGTTGTGCCTTGTTCCTCCTGGCCCTCCCCCATGCTTGTAGCAATGCTGATACCCACTGTCCTAATGGCAGAAAAATAAAATACAAAAACATTTAATAAAAAATACAAAAACACCAGACAAATGGCCAAAAATCGAGACAAGCAGGACTTCACCGTAGCCCAACAGCAGCTTCACAGTGATCTGGTAAACTGTGCCTTACCCTGGCTCCGTACGGGAAAGGCCCAGCATCCCTGTGGTGAGCATGCGGGATAAAGCCTCCTCTTGGGGAACGCACACCACACCGGTACCAATCAAAGCCACCTGGAGATTGAGAGAGGAGGAGGACAGGGTGAGAGTGAGGAAAGGAAACACATCAGAGGCTATATGGGAAACGTGGGAGAGAAGATTTAAGGTAAAGATTCAAAGACTTCCCTTCAGAATACGATGCTGCTAAGGCAAACAGCAGGACAGGGGGAAGGAGGATCTAAGAAGAGGACTGAAGGGAAGGAAGGAGTACAGGAGGAAATAAGTTCACAGGAGAAGAGTAGATAGATACCTCGAGGCCCACCTGCAGAGCGGAAGGAGGAGGAGTGTGCCTGCCCTTTGCCACCACGTGCCATACCTCTCGAAGATCCTCTAGTGTAGTATGATTGGCCAGCTAAACCCATGTTGCTCCCTGATTGGCTGGGAGGCAGGTAGACCTGTCCGCCATTCCCAATGACATACTCAGACTGGTAAGCTGGTAGGAAACAAGACAGTGGTTAAACAATGGCATATGAAAGATGGCCAGCAAAGGGAGGGTCGGTAGAATGGAGGGGTGGACGGTTCTACCTGGTGGCAAGAGTTCGTCCTCAGGGAGAGCAAACTCTGGTGGAGTCTGGGTGCTGGCAGTGATGTATTGGAGGCCGCTGGCTTCAGCAAACACACCGGTTTTACAATTGTAGTCCACATCCCCATTGGGAGGCAAAGGGGCATTCACCTTGAATACCTGTACAAACACATCAAATCAACAGATCATTTAACCTTTGTGCTGCCTTCGGGTCACATGACCCAAAGGTTCATAACGAACCATCGTTGTGTTTACCCAATTTTACCCAATCAAAAACAAATAAAAATAATTTTCTTTTAACCTTCGCAATGTGGGGGGTCTGAGACAGCCCAACGGTTAAAAGAAAATGATTCACTTTGTTTTTGTATGCGGTAAAGTTGTCACAATACGACGGTGGGTCACAATGACTGATGGGTCAGAATGACAAGGGTTAAAAAGGGGGGAGGTTTGGGATTTTAACCAGGAAAATAAAGTATTTCCACAAAAATCTACGATAGTTGTAATATATATATATTTTTTTAATCTGTGAGACATGGTGGGCTAGTGGATGTGCAGACTCCCCGAGTGCATGTTGTAGAAGGGTGCTGGGGGGGCCATGTCGTTAGTGCGTCTGGCGGGGAGAGTGGAGAAGGGCTGAGTTTGAGAGGTCCCAACATTAGAGGGGGACTGCTTCCCCGACTTAACAGGTGTCTGGCGAGGAAAGAGAGGGAACATAGACATACTCAGGAAATGGAAAGAAAACACATATCAAGTGGAGGCGAGATAGGACGCCTGGCAGTCATACCGGAGGTCGGGTTTTCTCCTCCAGGGTGGAGAGGGAGGAGCCACGCCGATAGAGCAGTGGCGATGGAAACACCTCACAGTCCTGGAGATGCAGGGGTTCCTGGACACGACATCAACATGGAGCAGGAGGAGACATGACACAGAGGGGGTGGGGGGATAAAAATGGACAAAACCACATGAACAAACTAAACACAGTCATGTGGGTATGGTCGTTACATCAGCAAGATCTTCAACGTTGAGGTCCAGGTCACAGTCATCCAGAGACTCCTCTCCATTGGTCAGACTGGTTTTGTGCTCTAGAAGTCTTGCAGGCTGCGTAGACTGGAGAAGAGGGAACAAGAACATTAACATGGCGTACACTTCTGAAATGAATCATGCCATCGTGATATAAGGCTTGTTTTTCCAATTGAATGTTAGACCAAGAACCCGAAGGTCTTACATGCAGTGTTTTGAGAAGGACCTCTGCTGGGATGCTCTTTGGATCATTTTGTGCTGTTGAGGGACAGAAAAGATAGTGTCCTGATTAATACAATCTGCTACTTGGCCTAATGTCTACTATTGAGTAGATATAAGGGGCTGATTGAGAATTAAAAATATATTTTCTGGTACCCAGAGGAGAGGGGGACCTAGAGGCCCTTCTGCCCAGTCTAGTGTGCCCGTTGGTGGGGGAGTTCTCGATCTCCAGGTCAGAGTCCTGGAGGAGATGGAGGATAAAATGTAACAACACTGCCTTCCATGGCCATGTCCTGTCCTCTTAAAGAGATTTGACGTGTAGAAGTGTATTCATCCTGTCACACCTGCAGGAAGCTGAAGGATCCTCGGATCTTGGTCATCAGGTCCTCCAGGTGCTGCTCACGCAGGGTGGGGTTCTTGGGGAGAGCAGGTGGGGAGTTGTAAACCTCTATGAAGGTCTGCTGTGCCAGACAGGATGAGAAACCCGTCCATACTGTTTCAGTACAGGAAATGGAAAGAAACCTATATCTCTATAAAAGATTGCACTTACAGCATTGGTACCCGGCTCCCCTTTAGATTTCTTCTTCTTTCTTTGCTGCACAGATAGAAAATATGGAGCTTAAGACAACAACATTCTTGGAACTCTGATTTTAGAGGGTTAACCTTAAGAAAAACAACTTACTGGTTTAGAAGCTTGTTTCTTGATGGTCACCGGCACTTTGGGGATGAATACTGCAGCCCCTCTCCATGGTTTCTGGATGGCACACTGAAGGGAGACCGGCGTTTCCGAAAACTCCATATCCCATGAGTCCGGAGGTTCCTGTTCCTTTGTTGCCTGGAACCCCACCTTCCAGTTCTGAGTGGGAGAAGTCTTGGGTTCAGGGTCAGACTGGGAATCCTTGATAGAATCTGAGTACGCAAGATATGCGTTAGATATTCTTACCTACCTATTTGAAGAATTACTTTCGTTGAGCTTTGAAAGGGCTGCAAATTAATGTTTTTTTACATAAAAAAATACAGGAACTTTATTCAAATGTAAAGTTACACAACTGAACACTTACTAGAGACGCTGGCGGATGCCTTCTTGACCATGGGAGCCTCCATTTCTTTCAGACTGGTCGCAGGAGGAGTTGCGACAAGATCAAAGTACCCACAATGCAACAGCCTGTGGAGCTGCTCCTTCAGTATCTTGTCTAGAAATATTGTAACAGATGTCATGACAGATTACAGAACATCTACTCTTACTAATTTCAGGACATCAGAGACTAGAGGTTTAGCATCTGTGCTGGTGGGTGGAGGTACAGGAGGTGGTCACACTCACAGGTGGAACCAGCCACTGGTTTGTCTCCGCCCTCCATCAGGTCCAGGTAGACTATAGCTGCCCTCTCCATCTGATTCTCCAAACTATGACCCACAGCAGAAAGGTACATCAATTTATTCACAATGCCAAGAGGTGAGCAAAGCGTATTGCATTTATGGGGGAAAAAATGTGAGGAGAGATAGTGGGTTCAATAAAAAAAGACCTAAAATCACCTCAAATGTTCATCCCTCTTAACACCCAGCAGTGCGGCGAGATCGAGTAGGCTCTGCAACTCAGGGGCAGGAAGGTGGGGGGCAAGGTTGAGGCCGGATAGGAGGTCGTTCCTGATGTGCTCGTGCTGTAGGCTCAGGAGGAGGTGCCTCACTTGCAGAACGGTGCAAAGCAGTCTCCGATCAGCCTCCACTTTGGCCACCTGCTCCTTCCTCACCGCTTTTCTCTGGGCCCTCAGCAGCTGCAAGTGGATGACAAAGGGCCCAGTTCCAAACCCACATCTTCAGCCTGCATGGTCTAACAAATTTAAGATGGCTCTCAAACTAAATTTGATGTAAATAAATTCAGACATCCCCATATACGCTCTACCGTAGTGTCTCGTCACTCGCTTGGCAAGGAAAATGTTCCAATGACGTCTATGTAACGGTGACAGAAATGCCCGTGTGTGCAGCCTCACCTCATTGAACCTAACAGCGATGTGCCAACCCTTGGAGGCACGCTAGAACCGCAGGATTCCAATTCTAACAGACTGGAATCCACTGAGCCCTCTCAGCCTTAGCTTACAGGCCTCCCTTGAACCATATGAAATGACTTAAGAGTTTAGTAGCACACCAGCATAAACCATCATAGACGTACCAATGGAATCTATAGCTTCTAAATTCTACCTAGCCTCCGCCAAACTTGAACACAGAGGGGACAATGGAAAAGGATGTTGTTTAATAACTTAGAGAAAGGCAGGTTTCTCATGTTAATGACCCCTAAACAGGCCCAGGAAGGCTTACATCTTGTGTTAGGCCATCCAAGGTCTTATGCAGCTGCTGTGCAAACGACAGGTTGTGGATTATCTCATCGTACTTCTCCACTGCGTCCTGTGGAAGACACGCACCAACCATGAGTTACGTTGTCCACACAATTACTGGCATTTGTATGAAAGCTACTTTTCTTACGAGTTGGTCTTTATTGAGAGTTTCGCCTTGTTTTAAGCGGTTTAAATAGTCTTCCAGTTTAATCTGTAAACAAAAGATTAAGTTGAACTTTTAAAATTGTTATGCAACTACCGGATTGCTCATAAAAATAGAAACAATCATTCCTAGACCCATTCACCTCCACCCAGTCATCTATCCATCCAACCCCTCCTCTCCACCCTACCTTTTTTTTCTCTATGTTGCGGATCTTGTGTTTGAGGCAGATGAGTCCATCCTCTATGTAGCGGTCATAGCCCTGGTAGATGGTGTTGGAGGCCTCCAGGTCCATCTGGAGTGTTTTCAGCCTGCCAGTAGAGCCCATCTTGGGGCTACCAGCCTTATGGCTTGCCAGGTCTGCTCTAGAGCATTCTGATGAAGCTGAGACATCTAGGACTGGGGATGGAGACAGCTGCACCATGTTCAGCTCTTTTCTGATAGAGTAGATCAAAATGAAACAATATTATCTTTAAGGTAAGGGTGCAGTGACAACTTCTGGTACGCAGATTATAAAGAAGCGTCTTGGGCTCCGGCCAGACGCATGACAGTGCATTTATCGCCACAGAACTAGAGGCTATGTTGTGATACTCTTATGAAACCTGACAAAAAACATTTCCATAACCGCACGTTTCACACTGGCAAAACTACTGAGGGATTATTTTCTTATCAACGCTGAGAAACGCTCACCATGTACGCGCGTTTGGCTGCCGACGCTGATTTTTTCACGCGCAAATAAATTCTAACTGTGAGCATTTTAAAACATACTAGAACAAACTACGCTCTTTTTCATAATAACTTCCACATTGATGAAACAGGAAACCTACCTCGTGCCTTTGGCTTGTTGGCGCGATAAAGATTTTGCTAGAGCAAATCCTGAGTGCAGGTGCTTGACATCCAAAATCGGAAGCTAACTGCCCTTTTCCCAGACCGACCTAACGTAATGTTAGACTACACAGGGCAAACCCTATACCAACTCATACCTTATATACTCTGTTTCCACTCTCAAATCTTCTGGCGGTGGGGGCGCAGAAATGAACGTGACGTCATCTTGCTGGGCATCTGCTATGGAGAGCGGCGCTGTGCGGCGCGGACGCTGCACCCGTCCACACCTAGTAGCATGTCTTCTCACACCGCACCGCTTTACTAATGGTGCAAGAAAAATGACCTTACTTTTTCTAATACAATCGATATCTAGGATATGCGTTTCATACAACAAAAAAAGTCCACTGGTGTTTATGCGAAAAAACTAAGCAGCTCATCTCTATTAATGCCAAGAATCTCTGTATCTGTGTGTGTACAAATTAGAATTGGTTTAGTTTCCCACGATCATCTCAAGAACCGGCCACTCTGCAAAGTTCCTATTTTGCAGGTGTCCTTTTAATAATCCAACGGAGTGCAATGCCGCGATTGACATTGTTTGGATATGCATTTTGACATTTTCATAAAATGCACACGAGTTTGGCTTGTTGTCCTCGCTCCGGACTCAGCCATCTTGAGTTGACTGGTCTGCACTAAACTAACTCTCGCGAGCCGAAACGATATGGATTTAGCAATCCGAAAACAGGCATAAATCATGAACAATAGCCTATTATTTATGTCAGTGCAATACAGAAAATCCAAGACTATTTTACTGATAAAATACTGGTTAGCTAACTAAGAGAAAGACGATATATAAAGTGGATGGTTTGGTGTTGCTGGAAAGGTTATTCTACATTTGTTGATGTGTAGTGGCTCTGGACTATAGTCACAACGGTTTAGCCTAGGACAACAGGGATTTTATTTTCATTGCTATAGGCATCATCACTTGCTGGACAACCTTTCAATTGGCAATTCACAAATATGTTTTGGTACCCTATAATTCGCTTTTATGACCGATATGGCCAGGTTAGCCGTGCTGACTGCATATAAATCAACTGTTTTCGAAAGGAATGAAATGAAATGCTGGCTAGCTAACAGAACGACAATATAATGTGGATACTTTCAGTATACTGTGCACTAATACATAATTCAGAATTTGAGACTCGTAATTGTTGAAAAATGAAAACCATCGGAGCATTTCAAATAATAATAATTTAAAAAAAACAATGACACACTGTAAGGAAACTTCACATCTGACATTTATTGATCAAGTAAAAATTACAGTGTAGAAAAATACAAAATGTCCCTCTAAAATCTGCCCCTTTCTAGACAGACACAGTTCAGTACTTTTCTATCGTACATGCTAATAGCACGACTAAGGAGAAACAAGCACAGTCTACGTCCGCAGTCTCTACCGATCATCTCCGGAGAAAATAAGAGGCCTCAAGTTTGGTTGCATAACACTTCTGAAAAAAATATGCATCTAACTCCAACCTTTAATAGGCTACAATCAATACAACTGTACAGTTTCTGGCAGCAGTTTACATCATCAGCTGGTTGAGGCCCGTCAACTAAATAAGTTTCTCCTGAATACATTTCAACACATAGTTTTAGTAGAGAAAAAAAGAGATGTAAAAAAGGACAAAGTACATTGACAAAATAAATAACATTAAATAATTGGCAATTAACAAGACTCGTAAATGTATATATCAAGATGATATATACATTTAAAGGGAGTCTCAGTTCGTACCCATAACTTATTTCAGACATGCTGGAGAGAGTAAAAAAAGCTCAACTAAAGCTTAAATTCTCCAAAAGCTGCCATCATATAGTGCTAAACACTGTAGAGTGTGGTATATAAACACAACGGAAATGTAGTGTATAGAAATTTAGTTAAGAGGTTTAATTTGTCAGTGTTCATGCAGCTTTGCACACCCTAGCGGTAGGAAATGCAAATAGTTTCTTTTGTAATAGAATAACAAATACATAAAGTGCAGAAAATGTTTTAGCGTGGCTATTAGTAACCTATTTATAAATAAATGACAGTCACTACAGTGAATAATCTAACATGGCAAAAGTAGACAATATTCTATGGCCCCCTGTACATACAGGGTTAGCTAGAGTAAACACATTTCCTGTTTGGAAGAGGAAATCAGCATAAATAAGCAGAGCCAGCTCCAGCTCCTCCTATATCCATTATTGGCAATGACAGCTGTGGGACACAGTACAATCAGAGGAACATATTTTGTGAATTAATCATTTAGTGTTTTCTTTTCCTTTAATCACCTATATACAAACATATATATTCAAACTTTACTGTATCTTACTTAAATGGATGGATCTAAGTTAAACTGTGTTATACTAAGAGACAACATGCAGTTTTCATGCAATAGAAACAGACCCACAGAGAACTGGTGGGTCAGAACCACAAGGTCTGATTCCTGTTTGGTGTAGGGGGGCCGTGATAACAAATCAAGATGATCCGTGGATGAAGATAGGAAGCTCCTGAAAGAGCAGGTCTAAAGACTGTTGATGATTTTAGCTTATGATGGTTCATGTGAGAATGGGAGATGCTCCTAGACCAGACTTTAAGAGAACACAACTAGCAAAGTACACAAGGGGGGCCTTTGTGTGCTGTGAATGTGCTTTGTGAATACACATTTAACAAGTTAATACAATAAGATTTTTTCCCATTAACACTCTATATTCTCACAACACGTGTACAGGAAACAGTGTGTTCCCTCCACAGACACAGGGCAGACGTGACACTGGGCACATTAAAGCTGCCATGACAGTGAAACTAGAATAAGCGGTTTTGAAATGCATTATGCTTCCCCCCCCCCCCCCCCCCTCCTCCTCGAGGCTATGTCATTATGTGTTACTAAACAAAAGCTCAGGGTCTTTTTGGTTTCACCCATCCGGTAGCACTCAGGATTAAAAAACAATGAAGAAAAATAAAAGACGTAGCGAGTGTATGTACGGACCTGGGAGAGGACAAGTCAGGCAGTGGAAGGCTGTTCTCTAGGCTATGGCTCAATCCTAGATGTAAAAGGTACAGTTCTAGAGGTCTTAGTTTGTGCATGCAGCTTTAGTGGCATCAAACATTGGATAGTGGCTATTAAGAGGGTCAGGTACATTGAGTTAAACAGGCAGAGATGGAACAAATAGCTTATTTCTGGTAGAGAACAATAAATAACAAAAATATTGGAATAATACACAGTTGCAGCAGCTCTTGAATAGAAAACAAGGCCATGAAGACAGCCTTATTTGGAGCTCATGCAGGTATCAGAGAAACGCAGACTTTCACGTGAATTTTTTGTCTCTTCGCCAGTAACAATGTTGTCATCACCACTACCCTGCCCCCAGCTCCCCCCCTCTCCCTCTTTTTCCACCGGGGGGGATGGGGGGCTGTCAGGCAGCTGGGTAATCGCTGCCTTATCTCCTCGACCCTGCCCGTCCTCCTCCTCATCCTCCTCTTCCTCACGCTCTTGTTTTTTCTGGCAGCAGGGCTTGTAGAGGTGGGGGTCTATCAGGACCTCCCCGTAGCGGCCCTTGTAGATAATGCCGCAGCACACCTTCCGTCTGCAACAAGGGGATGAACATGGTCAACTAAACACTTGTGTCCAAACAACTAAATACACCAAGGGAGTCAAAATACTAATAACCACTAAAACAGGGTTTTTGAGTTGAGCATGGGAAGTTGCAATATCCAAGACGGAACAGGTAGAGATTAGACTACGTAGGAGTTAGACTCAAGTACAGTTAGACTAGGCATCACCTTTTCCAGTAGGTCAGGTCCAGGAAGGAGAAGACAGGAGAGCGGGCGGAGTCAGGCGAGAGTTCGCTGTCTGAGCCCTCATCCGATTGGTTGCTGTAGGTGGGAGACTGGGCCGGCGAGGCACTGGAGGTGGTGCTGTGAGCATCTGAGTCTGTGGGGTGGGGAAAACCGTGACAACAACCAATGAGAAGCCTACTTGGGTAGATAAAAAAAGTCTAACTGTTAAGACAAATGACAGAAATGTGCCGATCTGCAGGTAACAACTAAAGACTGTGCTGCTTCAGGGTGCTTAGCTGAAGGCAGTGTCTGCCCTGACAGTTGCTCCTTACTGTGTCTCTTCAGCTCGCTCTGCACTCGGCTGATCTGGCTTGGCCTCACCTTCTTCATTTGCCTGAATTTCACATTGGTCTTGACGCTAGGGCCGCCCTTGGCGTCGACGACCTGAAACAATACACAGCAGGGTTGGGGGGGGGGGGGGGATGTTGGTGATGTGTGATGTTACCCGTTTCCACAGTAACAGGCACCTGCTCATGACCCCTTTTACGTTGTCCTGTTGAACTCCTTACAACATGGATGTTTGATTGTGCGTTTAGTGCCCTGTTCTGTAGCAGGTCCTTACATGGTTCCAGTTCTTCTTGGAACCTGCCGGAAGCTTCTTCCATCTCTTCACCAGGAGGACGCAGGCATTGCAGATCTCCCCACACCGCACCTCTCCCAGCCTACGACAGACAGCGGAAAAAGGAGGGAGAGACAATAGAGGGATTTTTAAGCATAAAATAAAAAGTGCAGAAGCGAGAGCAGGAGTGGAAGATTTCGCGTATGTGAGATTGACACGCTGAAAACCCTGAGCGATTATTAATATCTCTCCTCTGGGGGTGACTATGAACTATTCTCAGCCTCCCCTCTCCTCATGCTGACTCACGTCGATGGCGGTGGACAACAGCGCAAGCTAGGCAGCGTGGAGACAGACGCATGCAATGTGAAAGTGGACAGAACGGTGGATGAATACAGTCCTCTCGACAGAGGATGTCCATGCAAGCTCACTGCATATCCAAAGTCTCACCCCACCCCTCTAGGTTACAGAGGGGGGCTGACACCTACGTCGATAGCAGTAGACCACTCACCGAAAGCAGCTCTGGAAGTCCCCCTCGTAGCGCTGGCTGTCGGTGAAGCGAGAGCTGGAGGACTTGGCCCGACATATGCAGCAGCCGTCTGTACTCCTGTACATCTTTGGCTTGTGGAAGCCAAACATCTAGACGTGAGAGAGGAACACACAATGATATAATCAAATAGTCTGCTTTCTGGTGAATGACAATTTCAATCTGATTCACTGTGAAAATAAACTATGGTGTAAAGGGGAAAAGTGTAGATAGCTCTGTGGAAAGCTTTGACCAATTAAATGAATACATAAATGGGAGCCTTGAATAGAAAACTATAGTGTCTCTCTCATGGTGTCCCTATGAAGGACATATGGTGCAAATTAGAAGATTGTCTGAGCTGATTGATAGATTATGGTGCTGCCATTTTAAAGTTAATCTGCTAATTCTGTGTTTTTCCATTGGGCGGTGATGGAATTATACTGTGAGCAAAAGCATGTATGTTAACAGCGTCACAGGCTTTTGAGACGAGCCCCTTTTGCCTGGCTTGACCCAGACATAAGAGAGCGGGGAACTAGGTTATACGTCACAGCGTTAGTGGGATGGGAACAGCACGGCCTGGAGATGTTACCGACGATGTTACGTAACCGTGGTCCTGATGCAAGAGAAACCATGTGGTCGGTATGGAAGAGATGCGGCATTATCGACGACTTGTTTATTTTTCACAGTAATATGATTGTTGATTAAAACAATAGAGAATTAATCTATTCTATTATTTTCATAATAAATGGGGCGATGTAGACTCATCAAAAGATTGTATCATCTTTAAGACTGACATAACAAAATGTGGCAACATCAGCAGGCAGGAAAGCATGGGCTACTTAACTTGTTGGATTTTGCATCCTAGAATAACGATAGGCTACAAACACCCGTTTTTCGAGTGTTTGTCTTCAAGATTCACATTTGTGGAGTGCTGGGGGCTCGTCTCCGGAGATAAAAGGAAGCCTCCGGCATCTAGCCTATCGTCAACAAGAATTCGCCGCAATTTTGTCAGAACCCTTGTTAAACCGCACAAAGGCATTTTGATTTAGCCTACTCAACTCGTTTTACGTAGTGTTTTCCCCCAAATTATTCAGCGACAATTAGCAATTTTGCCCGAGGCTTTCAGCCGATTCAATTTCGGAAACCAAAATCGAATCAAACTATATAAAACCCAATCATATCTAGAGCTGTCTGCCAAATGAAAAAAGTCCACCCTAAGGGAACTAGTCGGTCAAACATTTCACTGCTAAAGACTACTGCAGTTGACATGTCCCTCAATGCTTTGACGCAGATCACACCCACACGTCAAATTCCTACTCTGAAATATTACATTTGTCTTTTACACATCATTTGATGTTTTAGTCATGGGAACTCAGCTCAGTCCAGGTAGCTTTTAACTTTGTCGAGCCAATATGCCCGACTTTACGCACTGCCGACGAAGGCTCACCATCTAGTTAATTTCAGTGAACACTCCGAACAACATGGTTTAAAAAAAGTTTCCACTTTAAAAAAATTGCTTTAAAAGACTCGTCCCAAGAAATGAAAGGAAAGCACTGTCACTGTGCAGACAGACACCCAACACCGAGGTTAACAAGCGGACGTTTAAACTGTCGTTACAAAAGACATTCCAATGAACAGGTAATAGTAGGCCTTTATATGACGCTATGGACATCTAACTAGAAACGAAAGTAACGAAAGTTACATATGCAGTGAAGGACGTGCAAGGTGTTGGCTAAACAAACGGTTTTCGTAGGCTTTTAAAGTTGTAAAAAATACTAAAATAGTCTAACTTCCAATCATCAGTGTAGAGATTGAAATCGAGACAGTTTAAATTCCGCGTATTGCAGTTTTATTCTTACCTTTTGTTATTCACAAATGTGGCTATTGACTTGAAAGGCTGAGTTCGTCGTAGGCAGTAAATCTCATTTAACAACACCGTCAACACACTATTGAGATGTTACCAGTCGTAGTCGACTTCCAATGTGCCAGTAGTAGAGAGGTATGCGCGTGCGCAGAAAGCTAAACCACCATTTTCTGATTTTCTTCAATCAAAGCGATTCACATGGACTGACGTCTATGCTTGCGTCTACATTCTATTGTCCATACATGGCCTGAAAATTACGTGTGCTACGTGTGGGGGGTGGTACCAGTTGCCATGGTGCGGTAGGGATCTAGGGGCGCGGTCCTTTACACTTCAAACACAGGGGGGCACGCAGATGTTATGTAACCAGCAGAGCCACAGTACCAAGGGAGAAATTGGTCACTTTATGAAATGAGATAATGGCTTTATGTGCATATTGGTGACACACAGCAAGTCACTGGGACGTTTTCCTTTTTTCAAACTGACTTTTTAATGAAATGCATAATAAATATCAGAACAGAACCAAGCTCATTGTTCCTACACAGACACAGAAATCCATTTGGTTTTCCTTCCATAGAGTAGGCTAACATCATTCACACAGGCAGCCATGGAAAAGGTAGGCGTAATAGTTCACTAGTATTTCCTGTTAAGGGAAGAACAACTTCACTCAAGAGGTTGAAACTGTTACACTGCACGGTGTTACATAACAACAATGGAGAAGAATGTATGGAATGGACCAGACACTGTCCATTTACGACAGAGCCAAAGATGGACAAACTTCTAAACTGATACACTGCAAACCCTGTTTCTCTGTTTTCAGGCCACGAGCGACGGTGTCCATCCTGGATGTTTGTCTTTATTATGAGATAAGTATAAAAGCAATGAAAGAGCCTAACAATCCCACATTTCATGTATGTTGTATCAATTTGGGAGACGAAAAGACACCCTTCATTCCTGTTAGTGTCCTCCTCTTTTCTGTTCTCATCCGTAGTGTTCTACAGTGCACTCAATTATTCTAGTCAATCAGAAGTTCTTAGCATAAAAGTCATTAGAAAACACAAAAGCAGTAACAGGAGCAAAATCGTGGTCAAACTGCGTTCAGCTGGGATGAAAAGGGAAATCAGTGGTCACATTGGTCTCTAAATAGAATGTTAGTTTCCATATATATATTTATTTACACCAGTGTCTTCACAACAGACAGCAACTGGTGATGACCACCATCTTTCAACAATACCACAGTTCTCAGACAAATAAATTACATTAAATCAAACCCTTCCGAATGGAACCTGCAAGAGCCTTGCAGGCTGGCCCATCCTTTGACGAGTTAACACTGAACAAATACTGAAATACTGTGGGTTAAAACCTAGAATAGTTTGTTTTTTGGCTTCTTCTTTTTGGATTCAAATCTACCTAGTAACTGGACTTTTTTTGTTTTTGTTTGGATGTGCACACAGAGTGGGGATTAAAACAAATTATGGCTAAATTTAATCATCCTTATAAACATGCAAAAAATGCAATGCAGTTTACAACAGAAATGCAGCGGCATGCTCATGGAGGATAAATAAAAATACATATCAACATCATTGGTGGGAACAAATCTATTTCATACAAAGATGAAGACAATTGTCTGGAAATAGACGAAACCTTCAACACCTGTCGACAAATTAGTAGATTTCAGTCACTAAAGACATCCAGTAGGGGCTATTTGGGGTCCAGGGAACTGAGGGATTCTTTTGACATATTTTGTATTCCAGTGCCTTTCACATTTAACACGTATGAAGAACTATGGGACATCTGGACAGAACATGGAGTAATGCTTGTCAACACTGACTGTGCTAAAGAGTTCTATTGGGATCAACTAGCATAAGGATGTACCAGCACTGTGAGTGTGAAAGATGAGGAGAAAGATGGGTTTGAAAGATAAGTTGGTTTAAACTCCTTGTAGAGGTGACTGTCTAATACAAAAATAAAAATTGAGGGTCAAGCATACACACCGACGCACACACACGCTCAAATTCAAAAACAACTCCTTCCGGTGCCTGTCATCTAAAAATGTCCATGCAGCTTGAGACAAAATCCCGCCTCTAACCCAAGCAGTGGTTGTGTCCATCAAGATGCCTGCCAATGACAATGCAGTGCAAACAATCCTGTCCAACAAGGTGGGAAACAAGCAAATAACTAAATCACACAGCTATGTTGAGTGGCTCAGTTTGGTAAAGAAACATACAAGTCCAGTTTTAAATGATCAACATCTTTAGCTGAGATTATTATATAAGTAATATTTTCCAGTTTGGAGGCTGCAGGGAGGCTGCAGGGACAAAACAATCTATTTTCTGTTTGGGTTCTTCATGGTCCACTATGATCCACAGACATGCATGCTGATGCTAACCGCTAGCTAAGTGTGGAATACGGTCTGGCAGAGAATTACAGAACACAGGCCAGAAAGGTCTCAATCCACGCACACCACTAATGTCGCGAGAGAGCTACACCCACTGTTACTCAAAAAGTATAGTAGCCTACTAAATGTCAAAACAAGCGCAAATTTGCAGTAGCTGCGACCACGTTATGTGCATGCGCCAAAGTGGGGGGACATCTTTGTGGACCAACCAACCGAGCAAGCTAAAGAGCTGCTGGTTAGGCTAAAAACACAGGCGAATGATACTGAATTGACTCTCATCACTGACGCAAATGTCAGCTGAGAGGCTAACTCTGTTGCTTTGGTAGCCGACATGTCCCCGTTCTCCTCGTCACGTTTCCTCTTGCTGCTTTTGGGGTTACGCCATAAATCCCAAAGCGAATCCTGGTGCAGTTAAGGAGGAAGGGGTTGTGTGAAACGTAGTCTTGTCTATGTGCGGTCGTGTCAGAGGTTAAAGGTCGATGCCCTTGACCAGGGAGGCCTCCAGGGTGATGGGGAAGTCGTGAAGGGTCTCCAGGACGCTGATAAGGGCGTTGACGGTACTCCGCTCCCTCAGCAGAGCGGAGTCCTCATACATCCGCAGGATCAGGGGACATTCCACCAGCAGGGGGAGCCACTGAGGCAGTAGTCGGTCCCTGCAGGGATGGACGGTGGGAAGGAGAGAAAGAGAGGGGATGGAGGTTGATGAAAAGCAAGAAAAGGAGGTAAAGTGTTGAACAAGACAAAAACTATCAGCAATTGATCTGTAAAATATTTTAATCCACAATTGTACCTGTGTGCCAAATTATGTCAGTGACATAAGTTTTTATCTATCTTTGTATTTCTACTTACTATGTTTATTGATATGCACCAACCTACCAAAGCAAATTCCTCATATGTGTAAACCTACCTGTCAATAAACCAGATTCTGTTTCTGATTCAGTTAATCAATCAATCAAACTTTATTTATTCTGAGACATATTGTCTCTGAATACATTAAATGTGATGGTCACCATCTGTTACGTGTGTCCTGTCCTCACCTGGCTCCCAGACAGACCAGTAGCTGGAACTTGCCGTCCTTGCCGATGTTCCGGGGGGTGGAGTTGATGGCGTTGACATAGCGACAGAGGGAATGGCAGGTAATTCCCATTGGCTCCGCCGTCTCCTGCAGGTCACCCATCTGATCGGCCGACTCCATAAACGCCACAGCCTTCTCTGTGGATGGCAGTCGGGATGGAGGTAGAGAGAGAAGGATGAGAGAGGGGGATGAGAGGAGAGGAGGAAAGGTGGAGTGATTTAAGGGGGGAGGAAGGAGAGATGTTAGGTGACAGAATGCAGGAGTATCAGTTTTTTTATTTAGAGTTGTCTACTCTACATGAAGGCAAATGTCCTCTTATCAAGTAATATTGAATCCATCAATTGATCACATATTCATTGAAATGCTTTAACCATCCAAAAAGGTAGGAGATTAAACTGATTTTGATATAACAGCGGAAGAAAGAGATCTGCAGGCTCAATGGGACTGTAATTGAATTAAGTACTTGTGGGAATACTATTCAATTTCCACCAACACACCACTATAGACAGCCAGCTCAGATATATTTTCAGATAGCTGGCAGGTGACATTTCTAGGTTCTACCAGTAGGACACGCCCACGCTCCACTTTCCATACACACAAACACACTCACCCACAAAGTCCCAGACAAAAACAGTCTTCTGGAAGAGACGGGCCGACTTGAAGCCATGGTGGAAGAACTGCTCCAGGGCCCCGACCAGACCACACTCCCCACACAGCAGGATAGTCAGACTACCTCTCTGGAGGGAGGGAGAGAAAGAGAGAGATGACCAAAGACGAATAAAGAAATTGAAAGAGAAAAAAGGATGGATGGAGAGAAAAAGAGATGGATAGATGGAAAAAGAGAGAAAGATGGACAGATGGAGACAAAGAGAAAAAAGGATGGATGAAGAGAGAGAAAGAGAGGGATAGTTGGAGAGAGAGAAAGAGAGAGAAGGACAGAGGGAAAGGGAGAAAAATTGACATAGATATATCAGCACATATTCAGTGGGACCGTACAAGAATGTAAAGGACAGCCCACATGCTCTATTGTAGAACTAAAAGTCACAGGCGACTTTAACCGTTAAAGTCACAGGAGACTTTAACCAAGCCAAACTGAGAGTCGTCATAGATGGGTGGTCTGTTGCATGTCTGGGTCAACTGTAACAGACGCACAGTTAATGGTCTTCTCTAGGGCACCCTACTCCGCTTTCTCTCTCTGACTGAACCAGTTGTACTGAACCACCCTTTTGTATCGAACATTTAAAGCCCTCCTTTTCTCTGGACTGTCAATAGAAATGCCATTACACTGGAGCACTCTGTAGCCATAAAACAGACAAACCATAATGAGAGAGGGACAGAGAGAGAGAGAGAGAGAGAGAGAGAGAGAGAGAGGAGGATGTGTGTGAGAGAGAGATGCACAGACAGAAAGAAAATAGGATACATTAAAGAGGAGATGTAAGGGGAATAATACTGGGATGGGTTTGTTAAGGGCCAGAGAGAGTTTGTTCAAAGTAAACCTAATGTAAGAATAACAATGCATGCTCTATCTTGATATCCTTCCAGGAACACAACACACAATTAGTCTCCCAGGAAGGAATCACTGTAGCTGGCACCACACCATTAAACAAGCCCTTCACTACGGGCAAAGAAGAAGAAAGAGCAGAGTATAAAAATAGTCTTCATATGTACACACACAACTACCCACGTAACAAACACACACACAACAACCCCCCCCCCCCGCCCCCCAACACACACACACGACAACCCACACACACACCTCTTTCTCCGGCTTGTGGAAGTGTTTGATGATGTTGTTGACCGCTTCTCCTATAGCTTCTTGGATTTGAGCTGAGGTAGGCTCTGAAACAAAGCAAACCGGAAACAGTTTTGGGTGAGTGAAGCAGAAGATGATGATGGAACAGCGGCGGCGGCATCTTTCAGAACTCACTGTATCCTCTTGCCGTCAGCGAGATGACGCTGATGCGTCTGGTCTGGGAGGGCGAGCGCTGTGCCGGCGGCGTGCGACAGCCCCTCCCAGAATCCTCCTCTGCGCTGGGTGCCAGCAGCTCCCCAATCAGCACGCGCTCCAGGCTGCCGTCATCCACGCCTTTCCCTAGCCACCGTCCACAAGGGAACCTGAGGAGGAGAGGAGGGCGGGATGAGGAAAAGGAGAAAAAAGAAAAGGGCAGAGGTCGACAAAATAATTTAGTGAGGGAAGAGGGACATCTAGACGGAAAACTAAAACAGAAGTCTGAAGAATGAGCAGGGCGCTTAGTAGAGGGGTGAGGGGAAGAAAAGAGACGATACTCACTTGTAAGTGTGTCCAGTAATCTCGTTGCGGACCATGACACAGTCCACCAGCCACTTGGCCAGCAGTCCAGAGTTATCGTGGCCCAACTGGACAGTGGTCAATTTTCCTAAGTTCTGACACTGCAAAGGCACACACGCACACACAGCATAAGTATCAAGGCCACAGCTTGGTCTAGATTCAGAGGGCTCAAACGGTAAAAAACAAAAAACTCTACATCTAACTTTTTCCAATCTATTTCCTTAGTCAACTAAGAATTACAGTGCACTACATAAAACAGATCATGTGCAACTAACAGGAGACTAATAAACTAGCCTCTTTCTTTAAATGCCACGTTTACACAACACCAGCCCAGTCTAAGTTCATACTGGGAAACATTTCATTTGGACTACAACAGCTCAAGTCAAATCCACTTTGCTTTAACAAGATATAGATAATCACAACAGCAATAGTACAAAGTAATAGAATTGCTTATAAAGTGCAGAAAATAGGATAATATAAAATACAAAAAGATAATAAATGTAAAATAATTTATAAGATTATATGAGATTGAATAATATGTATTTAAAAACAGTAAATACATATTATGTATTTAATTTCGGACAGAGCAATTTAAAACAATGGATTCTAAAAACAACACAGAAAAGAAACAACAACAGTACCAAAACTTTAGGTGAAGGCAGCGATAAATAAGTGGGTTTTGAGGTGTGATTTAAAAGCAGCGAGGGAATCTAAGGCCCTAATGATCTCCGGGAGTTTGTTCCAGAGAAGGCACGATCTCCCATTTTAGTAAAGTTTGTCCGGGGAACTGCAAGGAAGTTTGAGTTTCCGGACCTAAGTGTCCTAGATGTGAAATGAGGGGTGAAGAGGTCCTGGAGATAGGTTGGACTGGTAGTGTTTATGGCCTTGTGAACTAGGAGAAGGACTTTGTAAATGATTCTTAGTGGTTGATTGGAAGCCAGTGGAGGGAGTGGAGGACTGGGGTGATGTGTTCCGATTTCCGTGTCCGGGTGAGAACCCGGGCAGCACTGTTCTGAACATACTGCAGCCTCTTAATGGTTTTCGCTGGTAGACCTGCCAGCAGAGAGTTGCAGTAGTCAAGACGGGAGCTGATGAATGCGTGCACCAGCTTTTCTGCAGCTTGTTTCGGTAGAGAGGGTCTCAGCCTTGAGATGTTTCTCAGGTGGTAAAAAGAAGTTCTGCAGATGGATTTAATATGTGCATCAAAGGACAATGATGAGTCCAGCTTGACACCCAGGTTTGTGACGAGTGAGGAGAGAGGGGTGGGGTGACCATTTATGGTGATGTTGGTGATACCGGCCTTTTTTGTTTGATGGGGCGTGCAAATAAGAATGGCTTCTGACTTGCTGCCATTTAGCTGTAGGGAGTCCAGTGCTGGATGTCATCCAGGCATTTGGTAGTCTGCGATAGTGCCAGGTGTTTGTCAGGTGAGGTCCGGAGGTAGATTTGTGTATCATCCGCATAGGAGTGAAATTGGATGTTATGACTCAGAAGTATTTTTCCCAGGGGCAGCATGTAAATTACGAAGAGCAGGGGCCCCAGGTCTGACCCCTGGGGAACACCGGAGGTAACGCATCTAGTGCTGGAGGTGAGATTGCCAAGTGCAACATATTCCTGCCGTTCTGTGAGATAGGAATAAAAGAAGTCCAGGGCAGTGCCTGTACTTCCCACCTCCTGGAGGCGCCGATACAGGATACTATGTTCCACTTAGGGTTGCAAAATTCCGGGAATATTCAAAGTTGGAAACTTTGCCGGGAATTAACGGGAATATACGGGAATTAACGGGAGTAAACTGGACATTTTTGGGCAATTTAACTGTATTTACCTTGTCATAAGCAGACATGCATGCAAACATTTACAATACAACTTTTGTGTGGACATACATACATCCTACTCTCACTGCTGTAAAAAGTTAGTCTACTGTATACAAATAAACTTGGTATTAAAATTAACATGGCTTCAGTTTACCAAGTAATCAATATGCTAGGTAATGAATGACAAACAGTGTTGGGAAAGTTCACGTTTTACATGAACTAGTTCAGTTCATAGTTCACAAATTTTAAAATGAACTAGTTCAGTTCATAATTAATTTTTTTTAACTAAGTTCACAGCTCCAAAAATGTATTTCAATATGTTGCAAGCTATAATTGAAATCTCTATCTGTCTGCAAAACCGCTCTTGGCCTCTACGCAATTCGGCGCTCTCACACTTGCCAGGCATAGGGCTGAAACGTTCAGACGCAACACTGATGACAAAGACGTTCAAAAACAACAGAACGTTTTACGTTACGTTTATGTTTCTGGCAGACAGTTCCCAACCAGCTGCATTCAGGGTCGGAACCCTAGTTCCACTGTATCAAAAGCGGCAATTAGATCCAGAAAGATAAGTAGACTGGGGGAGCCAGAGTCTGACGACCTTAGGAGGTCATTTACCACCCTCACCAGAGCAGTTTCGGTGCTATGGAAAGGTCTGAAACCAGACTGGAAAGATTCGTAAAGTTGGTGGGAGTGGAGATGGTCATGTAGCTGGAGGGCGACGACCCTTTCCAAGACCTTTGCTAAGAAGGGGAGGTTTGAAATGGGACGGTAGTTGGAGAGGTCCTCCGGGTCCAGATTGTGCTTTTCAAGCACAGGTTTGATGGCTGCCAGTTTGAGGGAAGGGCTACTTCACCAGTAGACAGGGACCTTTTTATTATGTGGGTTGCAATAGGGACAATGGCTGTGAGGCACACTTCAATAGGGATGTGGGGATGGGGTCCAAAGAGCTGGTGGAGGAAACTTTTTTTAAACAATGCTGGAGAGCTCAGCTTGGGGTGACCTCAGCAAAGTGATCAAGGACTAGGCCATCATGGGGGGCATGATCCGAGTGAAGATCAGGTTGGTCGGGGTTGATGTTGCGCCGGATGTTTTCGACCTTTGATTTGAGGAAGTCCATGAAGCGGTTGCAGTCATCAGAGGAGAGAGTAGTTGTGGGAAAACTGCAGGGTTTGAGCATCTGATTTATCGCTGAGAACAGGTGCCTAGGATTTCTATGGCCAGTGTCAATGAGAGTAGAGTAGTAAGATGCCCTGGTAGCTCTTAGAGCAGAGGAATATACTTTCTGGTGTTCTCTGAGGGACAGCTTGTGGACAGTTAGGCCAGTTCGCCTAAATCTGCGCTCAAGTGAGTGAAGGAGAAGGGGAATGCTGTTGGAGAGTATTAGTTAATAAGCGAAACATTTACGAAAATCGGGTGCAAGGTTATGCCACACAAAAACACCCAAATGTCCTCCAGAAATCCCACTGGTCATGCCAGTAAATCACATCGACCCAACGTCACTGGGAAGTGGGACAGAGCAGTGACTAGGGTCAGAGGTGAAAAGTCTAACTCACGTCGAAGGTCATCTCCAGGACATTCTTTGGGATCTGCATGACGCCCGAGTCTCCCAGCTCGCCTGACACACACACCCAGGGGTTAGAGGTTGTCATGGCGTTGCTCAGCTTCTTGATGGGGAGAATGACGGCTCGGTATGGGATCACTGCAGGGACAAAAATGGTGTTGAGCGTGTGTGTGTGTGTGCGTACATGTGTGTACAAAAATGCACAATTTCTCTGGCACTGCCTTCAAGGCATTTTCTGCCCTAAATAATGTATGTTATTTTACGTGTGGCCAAGCCGGGGACGGGGTACTCACTGATGGTGGTGAAGACACTAGTGAAGCAGAAGTAGTCAACAGCATTCAGGGACAACAGGTGAAACAGGAACTGCTCCTTCTCCTCCTCACAGCGCAGGAAGGCATAGCGCTTATACAACTTTCTGGATGACCAAACACACCAGTGTTGTCATACAAACATGTAGACAAGACATTTATGCCTCTGTGTGACTGTGTATAGGTCCATGTGGTTATGTCTGTCCATAGGCCTGTGTGAGTTTGTCTGTGTGCATCGGTCTGCAGGTCTGTGTTGGTGTGTATGTGTGGGTCTGTGTGTGTCCTCACTTGGCTAAGGCTTGTCGGGAGAGCAGTTGTTTGAGGTGTTGCGAGAGAAGTTTCTTCTCAAGGGACAGACGGATCCAGGCTCGCGCCCTCCCCACCTCTGTCTTTATCTCCCCCATACTCTGGATGTGTCTGTGGGACATGGGGTGGCAGAGGGAGAGGAGCAGAGAGGGAGTGGATGAGAGGAGAAGGGGAGAGGAAGTTAGGGGGGGAAACTGGGGTACACTTTGTTAAGTGGACACAGACTTGTCTTCCTGACCTCATCGTCTAACCTATACGGGGGGGAGTCTATACCTCATATCCTGTAGAAGCGACACGCGGATTGACGGCATTCCTAGCAAAGATTCAGACTTGCGCCTCTCTCCATTCGATACTGAGGAAGCAGAGACAAGACACTCTTGTGAGTTGTTATAAGTTTCAAGTTTTTATTGTCAGGTGCACAGAACAACACAATGTCAAACTGGGCACTGAAATTCTTGGGACAAGACAACGCAAGCAACCTAGCATAACATAACACAACATATAAGTACTAAGAACATAGATTACTAAATTAAAATTATAATAATAAACATCCTAATATACAGAAAAGTATGCAATATACAATATAGTAGACCGCTAATACACATAATGACCTATACTAACCTAAGACGAGAGCTATACTAAACTAAGACCAGTGGGGTACAGTTAGTGCAATAGTGCAATATTGAGCTGAAAGTGAGTGTGTAAAAAAAAATAATAGGCATGTGAGCCTCCGGTACAATCCAGAATAGGGCTGAACGATTTCGGAAAATAAGATAATCGCGATTAATTTGCAATTGCGATTTAATATGCGATTATTATGATGTATTATTAATATATATACTAGCCTACTGATCTCCAGTCAGCAACATAACACACAAAGTTCAGAAAAACTAAGGAGAACATACCACCTGGATGTAGCCTACCTCATCGAAAATATTTTGGTAAATCAAAGCTTAACTAGAAACGTAAGCTTTAGTTGCACCTTCTTAACCCTGTAAGACCCCTTGTTGCAGAATTGCAACGTCACATTTAGCTCTTTAATTGCTAATTTCTTTTTTTTTAAAGAGCAAATGTAACCATTAGCATTGCAAGGCAAGACAATAGGACCCATTGGTTATGGAAATGTGGTCGTTCCAAATAAATCTTATTTGCAAATGTATTTTTTGGAGAGCTAAAGGTGATGTTGAAGTTGTAGGGTTGGGTCTTACAGGGTTAACTAAAGCTAGCTAGCTAACTAGCTACCGTTTCGGAAAAATAACTTGCGCTGTGGAGACAGTCGGAAATATTTATAACTCACGCATCTAAAGGTTAAATCTTAAAAGAAAAAGAGACACTGTCTGAACATTTCTGATCCAGTCAGTAGCCTAACAGAAACGGTATGGCACCGTCAGCTAGGGTGACCAGACGTCCGGATTAAGGCCAGACAGTCCGGATTTTCAATGCCCTGTCCGGCGTCCGGCGCAGCATCAAGCCGGACGCATATTTGTCCTCCTTTTTGGAGTTGCACTGGGCCCTAAAAAGCCGCGCTCTAGAATATTTTGCTGGAACGCAGTCTAACAAATGATTGGCTTAAAGCGGTGTTTGATTAATATCTGATAGGCTTAAATTAGGTTAACCCTATATCATTGGTTAAAAATGTAAACAAGGCTCCATGTGCTGGCTACGTCATACATACGCTGCTGTCTACATTGACAGAACGACCGTTAATACATTTACAGAACGACCGTTTACACATAGAAGAAACATGCCTAAACATCAGACGTTCAACCCAGAGCGCTGGGCAACGGCACAGATAATGCTAGTTCTGCCGGGCACTCTTCCTTGACATCATTTTTTGCTCCGAACACAACAACAGCTGATGATAAAAAAAATGGCTGCTGAGCTGACCAAATTATATATTTTAATTGGGTGTGCTCACGCCTTCGGCGAGCACAACCATTGTTCTCTCACATATATATTATTATTTTTTATTGTTTATTTTCGCCCCCCTAAGGATCAGTCAATATTTGGACTACATAGACAACGCCTGTGTCAAAATGTTCGTCTTGGTCTCGATTGCGTTGCTTGTATTTTTATTTACGTTCCGTTGCACGGTTTAGGAGGTTACAACGTTTTTGTGGCAAAAAAGTGCCTTTAGTCAACGAAGGGTAGTCAGTGCTAGCTACGTCACCACGTCAGCAACGACGCATGGATTGATGTGCTGTTGCACAGCGAGTATCGTATCGTGCCGTAGTGTAGGCTACTACTACTAGCAGCATCATACATGTACATTTAAGCAAATCAAGACTTGCATGTACAGTAAGTAATGTCACATTAAAGAATGTAAAGTTTAAACTCAAGCTTGTGTGGTGCGTCGCTGGCTTCAGTGCCACAGCCTAAACTTTATGTCAAAACAAACGTTCTCATTTCCGGCGCTTTCAAACAATCCCCTCACTCAGTGAAGTTTGGCTAGCCACCGCAACTAGCTTGCTCGTAGCAAACTTATTTTGAATTAGCCATTTCTCCCTAAATAGATGTAAAGCTTATTTACGTTGTTGGGGGCATATTTTCAGTAGGCAGATGGTACTGTTTGAATCGCGATTCCATCTGAAATACTGCCGGTGACAGCGTTGTTACAGTCGTTTGTTTCAAAGTTTTTTTTTTAATGAATTACGCAATGAGTAGGCTAAATGCTTGAAAAATTTCACTAGAAGAGAAAAACTTAAAGGGACGGACCCACCTGCAACCGACGCAAGCAAGCACACCCTACAATTTCCCCAGAAATTGTACCCTCTCTAGTTTCTATTACAATTGAAATAGTTTGGGGAATGTCTGTCTTATTTATCTTTTGACTAACTTGTCTCACTTGTATTGAAGAATTGGATTTGTATTCTCTTTTTGTAAACATTTCGATCACTGATAATGTCCGGTGTTATTTGGCTTATTTGACACACTGGTGTGACACTGCGCAGCATCTTTTTTTTAAAGGCAAAATTGGCAAAGTGACTGTAGTCTTAGGTTCTGTTGAGCCTGAGGCCATGATCATACAGGTCAAGGTACAGTGTAGCGTGCAAAGCTGATCCTTCGTCTGCAAACTGCGTTACTCTCGCGTGTCACGTGACCAAAGTAAAATCGCAGCCTTTGCGATTACAAAATCGCGTTCTGTCCCATCGCGATATTAATCGCAAATGCAATTAATCGTTCAGCCCTAATCCAGAACATGTTTTCTACTGTGGTACACTGGGTTGAACATGTTGTTACCTGGAGACAGGGCCTGCTGCTCTGCTAGCTTCTCCTCTCTGGCCTGGTAGTGCAGCAGGTGAGACCACAGGGCTGACTTCCCCTGCAGGGTCATAAGTCAGGGGAGTTAAAGGTCACATCATTTATTAAAACGCACCGATTAACGAGTGTATGGATAATAGCCATGTGGTCATCTCCGAACCTTATGGAACAGCTCTAAAATAATGATTAGACAAAGTGGATGTATGTTTGTGTGTGTTTTCTGACCTGTATGATCTATAACCATGCACTCTATTTGATATTGAGCGGTGTGTGTGAATATTTACTGACCGGTTTGACCTAAAACAACACCCTCAACATAATTTTATATGGGCACAGAATGTGTCTGCGTGTGTGTGCATGTGTCTGCATGAGTGTGTGTGTGTACCGACCTGTTTGACCTGCAGCCCATGGCTCCAGATCCTCTCCAGCAGGTCGCAGAGGCTGGCAATGAGGGTATTCTCTTCCAACCCAGTGATGTTGGCCTCCCCGTGGCCCAACTCCACCGCCTCCCGGCCCATCTTCTCCACCAGCATCCGCTTGGTCTACAGGCACACACACACATCATACTTATGCACACACTCTTTGATGGTCATTTGCATGGACAGATTAAGAAACCACGGGCCCCTGGGCCTGGACTTGTCAAGGCGTGAAAAAAAAAATGCGAGGAACTTGATTGACAATAATATCTGCTTGCCTTGCTTCTTTTTCTTTCCTTAGCTTTTGTTTAGCTGCTCCACTTAATGTACGGCTGTTGTTCATTTTGCTTGTGCTCGTCTCAAGATTGATTGACCTTATCGTGAACTTGCCTGTCTCCAGTTTACTAACTTTAAATGCGCCCTCTATCGAGCAGTTTCTCATTAAACTCGTCGACTTATTAATTGAATGGGAATGTACTAGGGCTGAAACGATTACTCAAGTAACTCGAATAATTTGATTACATTTATTTATTTTTTCATATCACCAAAGTCCCTCTATTAAAAAGTATCTGCTATCATATAACTCGCTTAATGTGGCCTGCTCAGCTCCGGTATCATTGTTTCACACGGACTGTTATTTTCATGCCTCAAGCATTTTTTGTAATTGAATTATTCGAGTTACTCGAGTAATCCTTTCAGCCATAGTGTTGGAGTTGGAATAAAAACCTGTTTTGTCAGGAATAATATTGATATTGTTGTTTAAAAACTCAAAAGTACTTGAGTAATCAAAGAAATAAACGATGTTTATATTCCAAAAATATTCGATAGTTGTAACCCTAGAGTGTACATTTGTAGCCCACACAACCTTCTCTCTTTCTTGAAAAATTACCATCATAGGCTTAACAATATTATATCTTCAATAAATAGGGAATCACCTGATTCTTGCTAGAGATGGGCCTCTATAAACTGTTCAAAATAGTTTTTTAGGTTCATGTAAGGAATCTCACATGTCCCTGTTAAGGCCTACCAGTAAAACATTTAAAGAGGCATACAGTGAAATGTTATGATGTGTTATGATTGAGGGGCTCCATTCAGACAGATCTGGGGGGTGTTCCATCAACGTCGCTAATGCAAGTCGCGCTAACACGAATAAGTCTCACTTGGGTAAACGTCAACTTAGACTTAAGCCTCAAGCCGTTTCACTAACGTTCCGTTCCACTAACAGGCAATGCTAATTCAAGCTATACCTCAATAAGCTTAGACTGTGCAGCCCAGATCAGGCGATCGTCGAAAAGAGGAGTTCTGTCGCAAAAAGCAAAGCGCAAACCAGCAGAGGGGGTTATTTTCAGCAGCGTAAATTGATTTTGATTGTTTTTTTTTAGTTGTCCCCAAAAAGGACAATGTTGCCGCAATTAAAGGTCACATGACATGAAAACTTCACTTTAGGAGGTTATTTAACATTAATATGAGTTCCCCTAGCCTGCCTTTGGTCCCCCAGTGGCTAGAATTTTCGATAGGTGTAAACCAAGCCCTGGGTGTTCTTCTCCGCCTTTGAGAAAATGAAGGCTCAAACGCTCGGTTTGAAAATCTCCTCTTATTGACGTAACAAGGAGCCAGGCTACCGCCCTTCTCTCTGCTGTGCCCGCCCAGATAATCTGGCCCGCCAATGAGGAATTGAGCTACGATTGTGCAAGGGCGAGTGCAATATCGTGTTTTCCTGCAGAGACATCATGCCATGGCTAGCAAACGAACGAAGCATAACAGTTGCTCAGTGCTTGGATGTACAAATCAACACACAAGTCTTTTTGTAGTTCCGTCATCCGAGCCTCTAAACAATCAGTATCTTAATTTTATTTTCGCTGAAAATGCGCCTACACAACTTCTGTTGTAGGCGCATTTGTTTTGTTGTAGGCGCATTTGTTTTGTATGTCTGCGCCAAACACTTCAGCCACGACTGTTTCCTCAACTTGAGCTAATACAAAACTGGCCTTGCTGAAATTAAATTCTGGATCAGTACTAACTCTCCTTCGTCCAGCTACTAACCTCGGACAAGTAAGTTAACTAACGCTATATCATTTTGTAGCTTTACTGTATATGGTTACCTAGCTTGCTACCCTTAGAATGTGGCTGTAACATTAGCTCTGCAGCTAACAGCTGAGTTACTGTCGCTATGGAAAGGTAGATAGCATCAAGTATAAGTGTGAATACATATGCTGTACGTGAGTGTTGTACACTTCTTTGTTATTTGAATAAACGTTCTGCTGTTGGTGTTATGGCGCGCGCGATATCCACCTTTCCCCTCATTGAAATTACTGAGTGTGTACCTCTGCAAACCAGGGTTATCAGATGAGAATGGGCAAATTCGAGGTATTTTACAGCAACGGGGTTACAGCCATTGCGATACATCCGTTGTAAACATTAGCGCATGGTGCCGCCCCTCCGCTCCTCATTAGCATTTAAAGCTACAGACACCAAAACAGCGCGTTCTGAGGAAAGCTCCTTGTGGGACTGCTAGTAGTGGCTGTAATTCTGCACCAAGGCTGAATTTCGGGAAAGAGACTTCTGATACAGTATTAGGGGACCACTAAGGCCTATATAAAAGCATCCAAAAACAGCATGTCATGTGACCTTTAACACGGCAAGGGATACAACTTGTCAAACCATTACGACCGTTAAAATGCGTAAATTGTAGGCCTACCAAATCTACTTAACATAACTATATGCAGTTAGGCCTACTGATAATTAGCATAATTTGATGAGCTGTCTGAAACCGTTCTGACAGTAGCCTAGCCTATGGCCAATATTCTCAACAGGAGATTGAGAGTAATAGCCCAAAAAAGAACGTGGAAGCAATTGAAAATTGTAGGATAAAATGTAAAACACTGAAGAAGGCCATTGTTAATTGCACTTTGTGGGCTAATAATAATTTTGTCTTCACATCATTAACAAAATTAATAAATTACTTCAAAATAACTTTGCCACACACATTTATTGACTGATAGGCTAAATGCTGAGCTTTAAGATAAAAGGCAAAGCTAACCATGACTAAAATGGGGATTCACTGAAATAAGTATTATTGCACAGATCCAGCACAAACTTTCAGATCAGAAGGTGACCCAAACTGTAGCACACTTTGCTTGGCAGAACAGTCATTTAAAATTGCTCAGCATGCCTAAAAATATATAATTATTATATTACGCGTGTATATTTAATCCAATTATTACTATTCTGGCTGACAGTGTATGGACAGTTGCCCCATATTTCCAGATTTCCAATTAACATAGTCTGCCTCCATAGATCCAGAGGGGGCTTGGACAGTGGGGCGGAAAGATTTAAAGGGCTGCTACTGCACGACATGGGCTCTCACCAGTGTAGCAATGGGAATGGGACGACACCCCAAGTGTCGTCACAGCCTCACTTTGGGAAAGCATGCCCTAGAGGGCACATTGTAGGGGAGACTGTTGGACACAGCATCTAATCGTCTTCTTTGGACAGGGCACCATTTGGGGCACGGTCATGTAGGGGCAGCATAAAGGGCACTTCATAACAGCACCCTTTTCCACTGGAAGTAAGGTCACAGGAACAGTCAAATTTAGACCATTGTAAGGGCACCTTATAGGGTACTGCATTACATTTTCTCTACTATAAAGGAACTCATGAAGACATGTTTTGAAATTTATAGAGGGCACACTATCATTTATTGCGTTAAGGGGAACCCTGGGCACTCAAGCATATTTCACAATGTGAATGGCAGACACTAGAGAGCATTTTAGAAACGCTTTTTCAACCCTGGGGGCACCAGGCAGTCACCCCCTGAGTCTTCCAGTGGGCCTGGATACACCCATGGGGACAGTATATTGCACCTATAATATTGGGGAAGCCTGAAGAAGAGGATGAAGTAATATAGAGGCTTGTCAACATATAGGCTACTTCAGTGCTTGAAGTGGAGAAAAAAAGGTTTTTCTACAGTGGAAAACAAAACTTGGATTGCTGGTACAAGAACAATTTATTGTTAGCCTATTTATTAACAACATGAATGCATAGCCTCGGGAACATATTTTATCAGGGGGGTGGCTTAATGTTGCGGGGCGGCAGGGACGGACTGGGAGTAAAAATAGGCCCTGGACTTTTATCCAGACCAGCCCACCAGAACCGGCCCCGGCTACGCCACCACAGCTGCCTGCTAATGCATGCATAGTCTGTGTTTGATGTGATGCTAGTTCGGGAGTTCGATACTTAAAGGCCAACTTTTTTGGCCTTTATTTGAGCGCAAAATAGTGTTTTGAGCCTTGCGTAAAATAAAAATGGCCGTTTTTTAATTGGTAAAACCTTGTCTAGTGAAAGTGATGTATTTTTTTCTCTTTATTTTTCAGCCCCACCCTTATGTTTCTTATCCTGGTTTTCCATCGTTATTCTTCTCCCGGTGTTCCCGATGGCCAGTCCGCTACTGCGGGGCTATTCTGTGGTGGTGGATTTTAAAGTCATATCATTTTAAATTCTCGTGCTGTCAGGGGGTGCTGCAGCACCCTCAGCCCCCCTAGTTCCCGCAGCCATACATAAATGTATGTATTTATTTAAACAAGTTTGAAGCTCATGATTCGTAGCCTACCCGATGTTTCTGGTTGGACTTGGACCTCTGTTGACGTGTCTGGCTCTGGCACACGCGTTCTTTTAGTGCCTTTCTGAAGCCAGGCTAACATAATTACTTACAAACGAAAGTCGTTTAGTTTCTAGGTTTGAAAGCAGCAGTGAAAAATCTGTTTTACTCAGGCATCAGTTGATGCTGTCTAGATAACTTTTTCGAATCTAGCGTACCGGCACGCAAGAAAAGGTGCCGGTACGCAAGAAAAGGTGCCGGTACGCTTAAGAGTAAAATGTAGAGGTGCCGGTACTGCGTACCGGTGAGTACCGGCCCACTTCGAGCACTGGGCTACTTTTAACAATGAACATGCTTTATACAATTGAATAAAAAAGTCTCCTTGATTCTTTGTGTTTCAAGATGACCTGGAAAACTGATGATAATATTCAGGTACTGCTTTGGAGCAAGGTATACCCTTCATATTTCCTGGCATAGTTGCCTTTGCTAAACCTTTTTAAGTCACCAACCCTGTTCAAGAATGTCCCACATGCAAAGACACACAGAGATGCAGACAGACTGAACGGTGGTCAAGGCTTGGCTACAGTGAGTTTGCTTCCTTGTCAGTGATTCCAGCAGACTACATAGTCTAGGTTTACATACTTACATAGACTGCAGTCTACTAGGCTACCCTCATTTCTACTATTATAGTCTACTACTCTCCTTTCTACTACTTTCTACGATTTATCTACGTTTATTGCCATCCTTAAGAGTTGCTAAAGTGTTTTTCTATGTATATATTTTTTAAGAATGATAATAACATATATCTAGATAAACTATGCTGGGCCTGCTGAACTCTTCCACAGATACTGGTTAGGGAAGCATTACTTTTGTCTCTGAAGACCCTTGGGGCTGGTGGGATAAACGCTCTTTGTATAATCTGAGCACCTTCATCCACCACAGGGTTGTCAAAGAACGGATACGCCATAATTGATTGTAACTTGTCTAGATGCTCTGCTTAGTTTCTAAGGCCTTATTTTATGTCAATTAACCAATGGCTTTTGAAAACAGCTAAAGTGACATTATTTCTTAACTTGTTTATTTAAATTAATATATTTTTTGGAGATGAAGTAAACACGTAAATCATTCATGTCTGCACTTCAAAAAGTCTGAATTTCCGAACACGGACTAAAGTGCTTGCGCGCAGGAATTTACTCGACGGAACTGTCTTTTGAGATTCTGTTTCCACCTGTTTGAAATGATTTGCAACACATTTTAGTTTAGCTTGACTTTTAGCAGAGAATGTCTAATATGGGGAGAACCATAGATATATATAAAAAGACTAGATGTCTCGTCCGCGTTGCCGGACAATGGAGTCGAACGTCCGCACATGGCGGCCATCTTGCTACAGTCAACTCGCTCACCCATAACATTGTGTTGATGCTACATGTACTTTTTAAATGACCATAACTTGCATTACTGCATACTTCTATTCTTAAAAAAATAAATAATAATAATTATTCATAAGTATGCAGTGGCATAACGACATCTCTGACGTTGATAACAAACCAAACCGTTTCTAAATCGGTTGAAAATTGAACAAGTTATGGTCATTTAAAAAGTATATGTAGCACCAACACAATGTTATGGGTGAGCGAGTTGACTGTAGCAAGATGGCCGCCATGTTCTAGACTCCGCCGTAAGACAATAGGTGCGTTCGACATGGACTGCGGCTGCATGAAACGACCGGCGAGAGTAGCCGCTTGCAGTCGGGGAGGAGTTAAAAACGGCTCTGTGAAGTCGAACATTACAGCTTCTCGTGGTTTGCTGCGTTGACGTCACTCATGGCCGATCAAGCGCTGTTTGCTTACTTTACTTTATTTATAATTAAACTTAGTCTTTCCGTTAGTGAAGAGGCTGACTAAAACCCTTTCTTCAACACATTTTGTATTCAATTACACTGTTTGGTCCGGATTTGAGCGTTGGAGAAACTGGAGGTGTCAGAATAATTCCAAAACACGCGTCAAAGTTGTCGTGTGTGAGTCTGGCCAATCATGAAATAGCTGTGTCGTCATTAGAACCCGTGCAGTTGCTCTTGAGAAAATACGCTCGGCTACACAGCCGGCAGTTCTCAAATCGATCTTACGGTACTTTGATGGCTACGTCACAGTGACCTAGCCTCGGCGCCGTCTCAAGTCGGACAAAAAGTCTAACCAGAATTCATTGTTTCAAGTCAGCCGCCTGCAGCCGGCTGCAGCGCTGCATGAAGTCAGTTCATGTCGAACGCACCTATTGGCTGTTTATCAATCCACGTTTTTCTCCGTTCTTGTGTTCTTGCGAACTCGTTTGACGTCATCTTTCATTGCCCAAGTAGGGTTCCAATCAAAAGATTGGTTCAAAAGAACACAAGCAGAGAATGGCTGTTTATCAATCCGAAGAACGCTAAGAACGCAAGTACACTCTTTTGAAGAACGTTCTTGCAAGCGTCCTTACGAGAATGGTATGCGGGTTTTCTTGGCTATTGCGCAATACCCTGGACTTGCTAGGTTATCGAAAAGTCGGAGCAAATTTACCAAGTAGCCGTTTCATCAATAAAATAAACACATTTTCTGCGACTACACTGCCAATTTTTCGTCACATTTTAATTCAGATGCTGATTTTCACGTACCGTTTAGCTGAAATAGTAAAAACTATGAAGTTCGTCCGCCTTTCCTGACATCTTGCAATGACTTCTGGGAAATCATGTGCGTTCTCACTGGCCAAGTTACCATCCGATGCATCCTCGATAAAAGGGGCGGATCAAGAACATTTCCGGGTATTTTTGGTGTTCTTGTATACGTTATGCAGTGGCATAACGACATCTCTGACATCGAAAAACAACTTTACAAAAATGCCACATAAACAGCGCATTTGTGTGTGTTGGGGGTGGGGAGTACTCAACCCCTACTAAAGTCCTATAGATAAACTGAGGGGGTAAACTGAAGGGATAAACACTCACTTGAATGGTATCATGATGGTTTCTTTCTTGTGACATCTTCAAAGTGAATGTTTAGGCTATTCTTTAGTTTTTCAGTAGGACTTTTGGGGCCCTGTTAATGACATGAATGACTTAAGCCTAGCATATACTGACTATGGCGCATCGTGTCATATCATCATATCAATACAAAGTTAATAACAGACACTTCACGCAAAGGCTCTGGCTTAGGGGCCCCCTGAGCTCATGGGCCCCTGGTGCGGGTAGGCCCGTTCGGTAATCCATCCCTGAGTAGGACTATTGGGGCCCTGTTACTGACATGAATGACTTAAGCCTAGAATATACCGGCTACGGCGCATCGTGTCATATCATCATATCAATACAAAGTTAATAACAGCGATGTCACGCAGAGGCTCTGGCTCTGGCCCTGAGCTCATGGGCCCGGTAGGCCATTCGTTAATCCATCCCTGGTCATTTGACATCTCACTTCACCTCTCTGATTTTGTTGTTCAATATTCTGAAAAAATAAAACAGTTGTTCAAGTTCTGAAGAAAAATGTCTGTGTGTGTGCGCACGCGTCTGTGTGTGAGGTCCTCTCAGACCCACCTTCATCCGACACTCTTTGAGCAGGCCTTCCACAAACTTCCAGTTGGTCTGAGCAATGACGGCTGGGGAGAGGTCCGACAGCTTAGGCTGCCTCAGGCTCTTCCCCAGGCTACGAGCCTCCTGCATGTACTTCTGCTGAAGCGGACATGAACACACACACGTTAGCCTCTGTTAATCTGTTGTGTGTGTCAGAGTGTAAAGAAGGCAGAAAGAGAGAGAGAGAGCAAGAGTGTACAAAAGACTGTGATAGAGAGAACAAATATATACAAACAGAGAGATAAGGACGTTAGGGATGTGAACATGGTCCAAAGCACAGGGTTAGGAGTGGAAGGAGGGGAGCGGTTGCTGTTTGTTTAGAGAGTGGTGACCTTTTGCCGAGCTCCCATTTCTCTTCTCCGCATAAGCCATCTTTCACTCTTGCACTCTTTCAACCTGCTCTCTGCTTCTCCCTGCTGTTCAGAACCAGCTTCTTTGATTTCTATCATGCTACCTTCCAGTCTCTCTCTCATCCCAACCACAGGGCTCCACCCAGCACAAAGAAGAAACACTACTAGACTTCCCTGTATCACAGAGCAGGTCTCCTCTGACAGTGAGTGAGGAGTGAGTGAGTGTGTGTGTGGGTGTGTGTGTGACACACCGACGTGACAACTGCTGATAAGTCTGTACTGTTGTCAAGCCGAGGAAACAGGGAGAGGGTTGTGGGAGGCAAAGCTAGGAGTTGTGGAGGTGTGAGTGGGTTTTGGGTGTGCAGGGAAGGGGTTGGGATTGGTTGGTTGGTTGGTGAGGGGTTGGGGGGTGGTCCATCACTGTGACAACACCTCCACGTACCAGGCAGCACGCGGAGGCTGACTTTTTGGGCGGTTTGAGGGGTGGGGGGGAGGCCTTGTCCCATTCCCAGAAGGCCATGGAGTTCTGCAGGACCAGACACCCCTCTACCTGCTGAGGAGTGGTATGACCCAGACCACCACCCCCAGCCGGAAAACCGTGAAGCACGAATAATGAAAGAAACGAAAGAAGGAAAGAACGGAAAAATAACAGAAAAAAGAAGGCAGCATGCAAATGAATGCACAACACACAAAACAAAGAAAATAAAACAGGAAAAGACTAAAACCAGAAAATGACGTGATGACAAAAGAAAATAAAGCCTTTTTAGGCCGAGATAAAGAAAGGGCGAGAAAAGAAACAGAGCAGAGCAAACTTTCTAGACGACGGGGAAAAAGGGAAGTAAAGGAGACATGCTGCTACACATAGGAGAGGAAGAGGAGGAGGGTAGGCGTATGTGTACCTCTTTGACATCATTATCCAGAGTCAAATGCTCTGTGTGCTGTCTGCATCGGTCCTTCCTACGCTGGGCCGTGGTCGTGCGATTGGACCATCTGTTCCATCACACACACACACAAACGTAGAATTTTCAGTGGTTCCGAAAGAAAACCAATCTTGGCACTCTACCTCAGTATCGAGGTGTGTCATTGGTTCCCTCCGGAGACCGGGAGGTAGTACACTCACTTATTATTGGTGGGCCCTGTGGCGAGCACGTCGGCTTGCAGCTTGGGGAAGAAGCCATGCTCGTACTTGCCCTGGCCAATCTTCATATCCAGCAGATGGGGGTGTATGGCCGTGTGGTCTATCTTCATCAGACGCTGTTCAATTGCCTGGGCTGGGGGCACGGAAAGAATGGAATGGGTTGTACATTAAAGTAACACAAGGAAGCGTTGGTGGGAGGGGAACCCTTTTGTTCTAAGGGCCGTGCCTCTCCTCTGCTCCTTCACTGAAAGCTTGGCAGTGCATCAAAGGTCGGTGTTTGTATAAATAATTACAGGACAGGCTGTACATGTCTTTTAAGCGCTTCTCTCCACTCTGTAAATCTCTTTATCATTTTCTCTCCCCCTTCACCCACTTTATCTTTGTCCTTTACTAATCTGCCAAAAGTCTGTCTCTCTGTCTCTCTCTCTCCACCCCTCTCTTCCTATACCCCCCCACACCCACCCCCCATCTTATTACCTTTTTTCTCCCATTATAATTTAAAATGAAGCTGAATAAAAAAGCTCCTTTTGTCTGAGTCATTGTGCACCTGCACACGCCATCACCTCTGAACGAGCAATTACGTTTTTTACATCGTCCCGTTCAAATCAGCTCACGCACGTACGCACGCATGCACACACTCTCACACACACACACACACACACACACACGCACGCTAGCTGATAGAGAGACTCTCATTTGAGTCGGTCTCTATGCCTGGCTTCCTGCATTGCTTCTGCACGTTCAGCAGCAATCACAGATTAACAAGGGGAGGGGGGGGTGATGTTAATTAAGAAAAAATACCTGACCAGACACTATCACACAGAAAACGGGGTGAACCAAAATTTGTGTGTGTGCATGCACGTGTGTGAGAGTGTGTTTGTGTGTAGTTCAACACTAGAGGAACAAAGAGTGAGTAGGTCCTAACAGAGCAGTCTCTGAAATTTAAGAGAAGTCAGCTGTGGTGTGGCCAGACAAAAACTGAGAGAGGAGCGGAAGAAGAGACGAGAACCGGGCGGGGGGGGGGGGGCTGGGTTGTACTAGAGGGAGGTAGGAGAGAAAACCTAGAAAGAGGAATATGATGTGTGTGTGTGTGGGCGTGACAGCACAAGAGACTGTAGGCGGGGACTACCCTTGTTGGACAGACAGTCAGGAAGTCTGCTTACTTCCTACCTACTGTAGCTACTCAGGTCTTCCTACCTAAGTTTTAAAGCCTACTTTAAAATGTACTGTTCTGTCTCTCTCTCTTTCTCTCTCTCACACACACAAACATACACACACATCCCTGACATACCCGACTCCTTGAGGACGGTGCACCTCTGGTAGTTGGACGAGCGGAGGCTTGGGGCCCGAACGTTGTAGAGGCGGGCCTTGTCAATGCGCCCGTCAAACACTCGCAGCAGCGGCTCCTTGTCCTCCCACTGGGACATGATCTTGTTGTCGATGAAGGTGGCGAACATCTGGGTCTCGATGAAGTGGGACAGGAAGGGCAGGTAGGGCTCGGGCTGATCAGACAGGAAGGAGGCCTGGGAACAGGGGAGGAGGAGATGCGGGTTAACACATACAGGCAAGTACACATACGCACAAGTGAATCAGGAACCAGATACATAAATACTCAGGTAGCTACGCGTACAGACCCCTATTGTATGCATGGTCACAAACAAATGCAGCATGGAGATATTTCACAGGAACAAGCACAAACGGTGTGTAAAAAGAGGCTCTCGCTCTCTGATATGGGACTATTAGCTGCTGAATTTCGCCTGTGACTGCATACCTCCATGGCTCCCTGTTCAGTGTCTGGGACTGAAAATCTCTTCATGTTGAAATAGCAAACGCCAGACATGCTTATCTCACGCTGTCTTAGTGAGTTGTTTGGTAAAAACTAATCCAAAATGTCCTGTCGTACTTGGTGGAGTCCCCATGAATGGAACCACAATCGCTTGCCATTACATCTTTTTGTACAGGCACGAGGGGGCCAGTGTGTGTGTGTGCACCTTGTCAAAGTTGTGCATCTGCTCCCGGTTGGTGAGCCAAGACTCCAGGTCAGGGGCGCTCTGGATGACGAATGCCTCGTAGTCGGCGAACATGGTGGTGAAGCGGCTGGCAAACACCTCCCGGAGCTGCACATTCAGCTTGGCGTTCCTCAGCTCCTCTGCCGCCGTCCGCCCCCCTGCCTGCTGCTGGGCGCCCCCCCCAGAGGCGTCCACGCGTCCCACCTCCACCCCCGTGCGCCTGGCCAGAGCCCGCAGCCTCTCCAGCGTGGCGTTGCCCTGGAGCAGCTCCAGCACTGCCTTCTCCTTGCCACCCAGGTTCCCGTTGCGCCCGTCGTCCTCCAGCTCGCTCAGCGCCAGGCTCCTCAGACCCTTGGACACCGAGCCTGGGGAGGGGGAGGAGGTGGTGGGGACAGGAGGAGCGCCCCCTTGTGGGGACAGACCATAGCTCAGCAGCACCTCACTCAGCTCCTTGATGAAGTCAGGCTTGTTGGGGAACTGGGGGAAGTCCTCTGGCAGGTCGATGCAGTGGTTGTCGATGTCCACGAAACATAGATTAGCCTTGGGAAGGGACCGGGAAGGGACAGAGAGGAGGAGGGAGGGGAGAGACAGACAAAGAGACAGAGAATGGAGAGAGACAGAGACAGAGAGACACACACACAGACAGAGTCAGAGAACACCCTTACTTCCTCACATAATCATCCACCCAAGTATCTCTTGGGAGGTGGTATTTACCATTACAGAAAACAAATCTGAAAAGCCCCACACATTAAGACAGGAGAGAAACCATCTGAATCTTTAGAGAGTTATTTGATAACTCAAACAATAGTGTAGTTATCAAGAGTAAGAAGGTAAACCAAGGGTAGGTGTGATGGATCTTGGTAAATCCTCCTTAAAAAACAACCATATTGAGGACAGATTGGGGTTAGAATGTTGTGCACGTGCATGTGTGTGTGTCTTGGGGGCTAGAGAATGGGGACTGTAGGCCAGTGAGTGATTTACGATAGCAGATTAAAGCATGAGCTCAGCCCAAATCTGATATTATGACACCTCCGGGATAAAAAAATTGAAATCTCTCATCCAGACACACACGAGCACACACACAAACGCAGGTGTGTAAACACACAAACACACACGTGGACCTGTGTGTGTGCATGCACACAAACACACGCCCCACACTTGCATGTCGATTCTTAATCATGCACATTCAAACGTGTATTTTCTTCCTCATGAGGACCACAGAGAACCACACACACACATCGTCAGAGCACCCATAATCAAGGTTTTTCTTGCATAGAGAAAATGTTGGCGTGCGCCAAAACCGTTTTCCCGAGCGCCAATGACAAATCCCGAGCGCCAAAGGCACGAATACACCTGTACAAATGCAAATGAAATTTCCACTCAAAATGCTGACAAAAGTTTGATTTACGATTGGTATCCATTGGTATTCTTAACCTGGAATGATAATATATAGTGCAGTGTTTCCTCAATGGCTACATTTCTGCCGCCACGGTATCAGAAATCAGGCTGTACAACATTTTAGGCCGTCTATCAGCAGTGATTGTTAGAGTGCATGTCGGAGAAATGCACAGACACGCGCTTCACACCGCAGTTGAGATTGCGTGTGTGCGTCCTTGAGAACTGTAAAGGCCGATTTATACTTCTCCGTTTTTACGGAGACGGACACAGGGAACGCCCTCTCCGACGAGGAACTCCCTCTCCGAGCCCCTCGGAGAGCTCTACGTGCACCTCCTGATTTTCCTGACTATCCGTCCGTCCGTCATTTTACGGATACCGCTTGGCTGTGATTGGTCCGTATTAAGAACCGCTTGCGTCAGGGACGGGGTTGCCGTGACCAACAAGACGGAACAGAATCCTTTGACCACCATTGCTGTAAGTTTACAATTCATATTTCAGCTAAACAGTACATGTAAATCAGCATCTGAATTATAATGTGACGAGAAATGTGTAGTTGCTGAAAATGTGCTTATTTTATTGATGAAACGGCTAATTTGTAAATTTGCTCCGACTTTTCGATAACCTAGCTAGCATCGCAGTGCAGCGCCACCTACTCTTCTGGCAGTGAAGTGTTTTCAGCACCCACAGCCTTCGGAGTACTATAAATTCAACCAATCCGTCCGACTCAGTCCGACGGATGGGCGGGCGCACGGATAAGGACGGATAGACTTCGTTTATGGTTCTCCGTAGGCTGTGGGTGCTGAAAACAATTCACCGCCAGAAGAGTAGGTGGCGCAACGTTTTTTTGTAAGTCGTCGTGGAGTGTTTATTTACCTAGGTTATCGAGAAGTCGGAGCAAATTTACAAATTAGCAGTTTCATCAATAAAATAAGCACATTTTCAGCAATTACACTGCCCATTTCTCGTCACATTTTAATTCAGATGCTGATTTAAATGTACTGTGTAGCTGAAATATGAATTGTAAACTTACAGCAATGGCGGTCAAAGGATTCTGTTGGATTCTTGTTGGTCACGGCAACCCCGCCCCTGACGCAAGCGGTTCTTAATACGGACCAATCACAGCCAAGGGGTATCCGTAAAATGACGGACGGACGGATAGTCAGGAAAATCAGGAGGTGCACGTAGAGCTCTCCGAGGGGCTCGGAGAGGGCACGGAGAGGGAGTTCTTCGTCGGAGAGGGCATTCCCCTGTGTCCGTCTCCGTAAAAACGGAGAAGTTCTGGATAAGAGCGTCTGCTAAATGACTAAATGTAAGTATAAATCGGCCTTAAGTCTATAGTTCTTGCAAATTTAAATCAAGTTAACTGTTGATTTTTGTTGTTTGTATTTTTCCCCTGCTAGCTAAATTGTCTGGTGATTCGATAGCGATTGCTGCCCTTGCTCAGGTTTGTATTTTAGGTGCATTATTATGCTGAAGTAGTTTTCATTAATAAAAAGTGGGTTTATTGTTATTATTTGCTACAGAATGCTTAGCCTATCAAGATCAAATGAAGCAGGCAGTGTACATGCGTCAGAGTGGCCTACCTTAATCGATAGACTAGGCTACTGACTGATTAATTGGCCATTTAGAGCATACTTTATGCCATTTAGAACATACTTTATGAGTGTAAGGTGTCTTTAAGTAGCCTAACTTTATTGCTTTAGGGGAAATAGGACGAAAATATGTGCAATATTACATTAGCTATTAGACTATTAGGGGGGGGGGGGGGGAGATGCAAAACACCTGGGAATAAATACATTGATTAGAAAAAATAAGAAAAAAAAGAATACATTTATTTATTTTTGGAGCACCGAAGACCCATTTTGACCCAGGAAAAACCCTGATAATGGCAGCTCACAGTTGTAAAATGGGTTTACAGCCTGGCCTCCTAGAGCTCCAGAGTAATCTATCACTCTGCCACTCTCGTTCCAGACACCACCACTGGAGAGAGGAGACAGACTCCAACACTCTATCCAGCTACTGCAGCCCTCCCCATGGACTCACTGGCAGGAGCCACACACACCTGAGTATATCGCACTAGCATAGCCACCACGCTTTGTCAATTGTAGTGGTTTATTAAACAACAAAGCTGTTATTTCTTTAATCTGGGATCTGTGGTCTGGTCTGTTAGCTAACTGGGTCTGGGATTGACACATGTGCCATTAGATGTTTTGCAATGGACATACTCAGTTGTAGAAAGCACAGATCTGACCTCATGTGGATTGGACCAAGATAGCTGGTTTTGGGAGAAGGTGACCCATCCCCTGCTTTAGGAGTTCCAGGAAAAGGGAGGAAAGCTCAACTGTTGGGTATGCTTGAGCATTTTGCTTACAGGAAAAGTAATAGACCAGAGCTCTCGTTTCCAGAAAGTTTGGCCTAGATTGTTTCAAGACAAAATAACAAGAGTGTGTGTGTGTGTATCTAGGCTGTACTTTTTTGCCATTCTAAATGAAAACATGTACGACAGCCCTGCCAAGTGGAAGAGATGACTCGCTTCCGAAGAGTGCATCTTCCAAAAATGAGGAAAACCCCCTTAATAATTTAATCTGCGCACTCATTCGCTGCTCCCACTCCTCTGTGATCCTTTCCTTTCGCCTTTCCTCCTTTCTCTCATCCCTCCATTCTAGCTCAGAAGTAGTGTTTAGTCGCGTTATTATTAGCTAAACTCATGAGGCTGTGGTTAACGTGTCTCATTTTAACGTTAGCTTTAGACGTTAGCTTTAAACGTTAGCCACTGGAGCTGAAACCGACCGTCTGAGACAAAACGTGTGTGACTAGCGTGTGTGTGTTTGTTTGTGAGAGAGTGTAAAGTGGGTTACCATGTGTGACTAGTATACTGTGTGTGTGCGTGTGTATTTGTTTGTATGAGAGAGTGTAAAGTGGGTTCTTAGTTCTTAGTTCCTACCTGACTGACTGCATGTGTACTAAGCATCCCTTGTTGGCCAAATACTGTAGCTAGTTTTGTCATTCACATAGCAATCACACTGAACTGAATTTGGCATCAACAACATGACTTTGAATACCTTATTCTAGACCAATACATACATTTAAACAAATGGTTTTGGCATTAACATGCCTCCCGAGACTACTGCTTAGACTACTTCTGTTTTGATTAAAAAGAGAAAAAAATACAATTTTCATTGATTTAAACAAGACTAAATGTCATCAGTTTTCGTCGACTAAAACTAGACGAAAATAGTAATGGATAAGTCTGACTAAAATAAGACTAAAATTCTCAGACTTTTAGTCGACTGAAACTTGACTAGACTAAAAAGAGTATGAACGTGACTAAAACTAATAAAAACTAAAATGACAGCAAATTTTACAGTTTGCCCTCTCCACACAGACACGCATAAGCGCGCACACACACACAGACGAAGGGTTCTTCTGCTTGTGATGTTTGAGGACAAGCCTGCTTGAGAGAGGGGATGCGACACACACACAGATGTCTGTATACCCTTACGGAAGAAAAATATATTCAAAAAATCTATTGGTAAGATATGTAAAGATATAGTGTCACATGTATGTTTAATATATGGTAGAATATATTTTAAATACAGTACTGTGCATAAGTCTTGGGCACCCAAGATTTTTTACACAAATAATGTCTTATACTGTATTTCTTCAATTAAATGCTATAGCTTTTCTTGAATTACATGTTTCGATGAGGGCGGTGTGTACACGAGGGCAGCTTTTATTATTATTATTTAATTTGTAATCAAGAACAACACAGGAATTGCGCAAAGCAGTTTATTAATTAGTAGGCGACATCTCTGGTGTCTCGTCGGTGAGGAGGCAGATGAGGATACTAATAGTGATGCAGAAAGTTTTGTACCAGACCTATTTGTAGTAAAAATAAATTAGAATTATAGTAAATCTAAATTTAATGTTGCTGCATTTTTCGAGGGCGGCGTTTAAGTGTATCAGATTTGAAAGCAACGTTTAATCAAAGAAATATGTAATATCATTTTTTTATTTGTGCAGCAGTATAAAAGTGCAATTTTGCTAAACTTTTGGTTACATTTTATTATTTCTTAAAGCATTTTTCCTTAACCTTTTTTATTTTTATTGTGCCTAAGACTTTTGCACAGTACTGTATACGTAAAATTATATGGAAAGATATACATGAAATATATGTACATATATGTTGTACAATGTATTTGTACATGTATGAGAACATGCACATACAATGTATGTACATGGTGATATATACATTTACATTTAGTCATTTAGCAGACGCTCTTATCCAGAGTGACTTACAGTAAGTTACAGTAAGTACAGGGACATTCCCCGAGGCAAGTAGGGAGAAGTGCCTTGACCAAGGACACAGCGTTATTTTTTCACTGCCGGAATTGAACCGGCAACCTTCTGATTAATAGCCCGATTCCCTAACTGCTCAGCCATCTAGAAGGTATTCTAACAACGTTGTCACCGGCAGTATATCAGATGGAATTCAACCAGTACCATCTGCTAACTGAAAATATGCCCCCAAAAACGTAAATAAGATTGACATTTATTTACAATGGCTTATTCAAAATAAGTTTGCCGGAAGCGATCATTGTCAGTTTATATTTCCAATATCTTTCCATATAATTTTATTTATATTCCACAATATATTGAACACATATCTGTACATATATTTCATATCTTTGCATATAATTAGGATTCCTTCATCAGGAATAGGCTTTAAGGTGACACCCCCCCTGAAGTACCCTGCAAAGTTTCACCTTGACATGTGAAAATATGACTGAATTACAGCTGTTTGAGCTTGGACCAAATCTGACAATGCTTGCCATAGGAGAAACTTCTTATTTTATTATCCAGTTACTGAACATGGCAAAGTCCAGATCTGGGAATGGCTCAATTGGAGATGTTATGCTGGTAAACGAAGGGTTGTAGGTTTAAAACCAGTCATAGGCATTTTTTTTTGTGGACAGAACGGTTTCTAGTCTTCTGGTTAATCTCAGTGTAACTATCTATTATGTCAATTTTACAACATTTTGCCATTGCTGCTTGCAGCTATATTTACATATATTTAAAATATATTCTACCATATATTAAACATACATGTGATACTATATCTTTACATATATTACCCATATAAATCGGAATACATTATGGTGGTATTTATAAATATACAATTGCATATATTTTGGGATATATAAACTGCAAATGTTTACTCCTCGACAGGTCTGCATACGCCTTTGTAAACCGAGATTTGTTAAACCGTTTGTTAACCTCGACCGTAGGTCGAGGTTTACAAACAAATCGTTTTAACAAATCGAGGCGACAAAGCGTTTGCTGACCTGTCGAAGAGTAAACATTTGGTTTCTTATATACTACAACAATACGTGGGAAGATCCCAAATCAAACACGTAGAATCTGGAGCAGACGCCATGTTGTCAGAGCAATCAGCTGCACTTGCACTGGTGACGTCACTTCATCTCCAAGGCAACATATCAACAACATCAATTCGGGGTTCCAAGATGGAAGTCAACATGACAGCAGCGGTGTGATTTCGCTCTGTCAGGTAACTCGGAGGGTTTGAGTTTAACTAACCGATGCAACTGTAAATATTACTAGAAGGCACCATAGATAAGTGACAACATAACAAGGACCTGAATGGCCAAACTGAAAAGCAAAAAGACCTTGAGTCTGGAGAAAACTGACGACACTAACGTTACTCCGAACATGCAGCACATGGATGAAGCTAGCAACAACCCTTTTGACATGCAGGATGTGGATGAAACTAACGGTCAAGAAAAAGATGGTGACTGGTTTGAGGCAAGTCCAGACGCACAATTTGATTCGGAGTCACTTGTGACTCCACTTCCAGATACTCCGTTAAAACCTCCAACAAAAAAAGCAAAATGCGACAACAGAGAGACTTGCTGGTATCAGGGCCGGCCCAAGGCATAAGCGAACTAAGCGGCTGCTTAGGGCCCCCGTGGCCACCTGAGGGCCCCCAAGAGCACATGAAATTACAGTTTAATGTACCGTGTTTCTTCAATTAAACGCTGCTCTCGTTTAAACGCCGCACAAAAAATTTACATTTTGTAACAAACGCCGCCCCAGAAATACGGTAGGAGTAGCATGTCCTGAAATACCTAGTAGCAGCATGTCATTTTAATGAACATTCTCTTGTGTTGCACTAGGGGTCCATTGTTAGCTAAATACGTTTCAAATATCACATCAACATACCTTACTTAGCAAATTACTCTAGCTAGCTAGAGACTAGCTGTTAGTCGGCATTAGAAGGGAGGCTTACGAAAAAATAGCCAGAAAACGAATAGCAGTCTAGCCCAGGGCCGGCCCAAGCCTTTATGGGGCCTTAAGCAGAATTTATTTGGGGGCCCCTCGGCGTCGCCAATTGTTATAATTTTTTCTTAATTACTGTATTTCTTCAAATAAACTTCAATTTATTACAGATTGTTTACAGAGCTGCCAACTCTCACGGTTTCGCCGTGTGACACACGCATTTCAACCATTTCTCACACTCTCACGCCACACATTGTATATCTCACGCTGAAAAGGCAACGCCAAACAAGTAGCCAAGCTAACGTTGTAAACAGTAACGGACGAGGAGCAGGTTAACGGAGTGAAGCATAATTGAAGCGCAAACAGCCGTATAAACTCGCCTGGGGGGGGGGAGTGAAGCTCGCGAAAGCTCGCCTAAGGAGGGGGAGGGGGGGGGTTGAACCTCGCGAAAGCTCCCCCCGGGGGGGGGGGGGGGGGGGGGGGGTTGGTACCAAATCTCACGCCAAGGTTTTTGGAAAAGTTGGCAGCCCTGTTGTTCATTTTCGGTGCGCCGTTTATTCGAGGGCGGCGTTTATTTGAGGGCGACGTTTAATCGAAGAAATACGGTATTCTACAGGGCTGCCAACTTTTCCAAAAACCTTGGCGTGAGATTTGGTAGCAACCCCCCCGATAGCTCGCCCCCCCACCGGGGCGAGCTATCGCGAGCTTCACCCCCCCCCCCTCCCCCCCCGTCCTTAGGCGAGCTTTCGCAAGCTTCACCCCAGGCGAGCGCAAACAGCTAACTTCGACAGTTCAGCAGCTCACTCTGGATGTTAAACAACAGCAACAAACACTAGAAGTTATAAAAAAAGAGATAACTTTATTACAAACAGAAAATATTACTCTGAAGGCAAACATCGCTGACTGTCAGAATTACAGCCGAAGGTGGTCCCTGAAGATTCACGGCGTGAGGGAGGAAGATGGAGAAAATATCAGGAGTAGAATCATCGAAATCCTGTGCAAAGTGGCTCCTAATATTCGTGACAACCTGAAGGAGGGGATCGACATCGTCCATCGTGTTGGGCAGCGACGACAAGACGGCTCAAGTAGATCAACCATCATCCTTTTTGCAATGCGGCGTGTTCGTGATGCTTTCTGGAGGGAGGCGAAAGGCTCAAAGTTTCTTTGAGACAACAAACTGAGACTCACAGAAGCTCTATCCCCTGAAGAGAAAGCAGCCAGAGAGAAACTGTGGCCCTTAGTGAAGAAAGCAAGAGATGAAGGGAAGAAGGCCTCGTTTCGCGGCTCCTCTGTCTTCATAAACGGAAAAAAGATACTGTTCACAGGTAACATAGAAAGTCTATACAGTCTAAAGTCTCAGCTTATACTGAGAATGGTCACTCAAGATCTTTGATACTTAGGCCTACTAAAGTTATATCCTTTTCTTGCGAGTATGCTGTTTAACATTGTTCAGTTTCCACCTTTGTTGGGTGGACATTTACTAATTCTTTGTTGGCATATTTAGCCGTAAGCTCCATGGTCCTTTAGCTAGTTCTGCCTATAATACTACTTGTCTTTATTATGTATATACATTGCGATGGCTGTATTATAGTCTTCTCTGTCACTATCTGTTATGCCATTTTGGATGTTTGTTAATCTTCACCTCCTTTTTGGTGGATTTTCTTAGCACTTTTCAAGGTTTTGTGCTTACAGGTGACCCCTTTTCTATAACGTTTTTGTATGGATTTTATGTTTAATTCTCTAAATGTCATGTCTTTAAATGTCAGAGCTATTAGAGATATTACTAAGAGAAAAGCAATATTTCTTCGTTGTAAAAGAACTGAGGCAGATTTTATTTTACTTCAGGAAACACATTCTTGTGAATCAGATGCAAAATTCTGGAAGGCTCAATGGGGTAATTTAGTTCATTTTTGCCATGGTACTACTCATTCAGCAGGGGTTTTCATTTTATTACATGAATTTAAAGGGGATATTCTTGAAACGTTTTCTTCTCAGGATGGTAGATGGATTACACTGATAATTAAACAAGACAATGCTATCTTTATTGTTTTCAATATATATGGGTTTAATTCCCACGCTTCTAACAATGTCTTGTTTAATGACATAGCTTCCAAATTGAAAGATCTGAATCATAAATACCAGGGTTCATATATAATTCTTTGTGGGGACTTTAATGAATGTCCCGATGACGAGATAGATAGAGACCCCCCCAGACTGAACCAATCTTCACGGAACAATAACCATGTGTCTCCAACCTTTCTTTGACTGATGCATGGCGCTTCTTCAATCCCAGTACCAAAGACTTCACTTGTACCTCGTTTCCACCGACATGGTGCTGGTGCCGGTGCCGGGCCGGTGCCTTATCTGGCACCAGTTCTGCGCGTTTTGACCAAAATTTAGCTGGTGCTGGTGCTGAGAATCCCGCACCGGCACGGCTCCCTGGAGTTGCTGGGCCCAAAATCAGGCACCACCAACGTCACAGAGGTTATGGGCGTGGCTATCCTACCCGCAACAAAAGTTTTCGCCGCCATTGTTTTTCAGCTGAGCCGTCAAAAGCCGTTACTTTATAACAGATCACATCATCTTCAATTTGTCAACTTCAATGAAGTCAATCATCTTTATGCCCCATTAACTGACCATAAGCAAATTATGTTGAAGTTAAGTGCAACTAAGGAGATTTCTGGTTTTCGGGGTTATTGGAAATTTAACAACTCTCTTTTGAACGATGATTCCTTTAATGACTCTTATCAAAAATCTAGCAGAAGAATTCCTCAATGACGGCCTAATTGACAACTACAGGACAAAATGGGAATTCTTTAAGTACAAAGTCAGACATGTTGCTATTAAAAGGAGTAAGGAAATACAAAAAGAAAAAAGTAGGGTAGAAGCTGACCTGATGCACAAACTTGACACTCTACTGACAAAAGTAAACATGAACTTGGAAGAAGAAATTGAAATAAGGAGAATCCAGCTACAGCTGGACCAAATGTATTTAGACTTGGCAAAAGGAGCGTTCATTAGGTCAAGAGCCAAATGGCTGGAAGATGGGGGAAAAAACACTAGCTACTTTTTTGCTCTTCAGAAAAGAAATTTCAAAAGAAAATCTTTATCTGCCCTCAATATTGATGGAGTTCCTTCTAAAGATCCAAAGTTAATTTCTGATTTTGTCTAAAAATGTTATAGGAATTTATATCAATCACAATTTAATGAAGCAGATTGTGCAAATTTCATGGATGATGTTCAGGCAACCATCCCTTCAATTGATGAGGACTTTAAATCATTGTGTGAATCTGACCTATCAGTTAATGAAGTTAAAGATGCACTTTTTTCAATGAAGAAGGGCAAATCTCCAGGAATTGACGGCCTATCTGTTGAATTCTATATACATTTTTGGGAACTTCTTCATATCTCTTTATTATGTGTATACAAAGAATGCATCAGCCACAAGGAGATGACAGCTACAATGAAACAAGGCATTATTTCTCTTATCCCAAAACCTGACAAAGAGTCTCTATTAATTGATAATTGGCGTCCTATTACTGTCTTAACAATAGATTATAAGATATTGGCTTTAGTTTACTCGAACAGACTTAAGAAAGGGCTTGACTCTATTATAGCTGAAACTCAGACAGGATTTATGAAGAATCGACATATTAGTTGTAATATCAGACTCATCTTAGATTTGCTGGATTATGCAGAAGCAGTTAAGTCTGAGGCACTTATTTTGTTTCTAGACTTTTATAAGGCCTTTGACACAATTGAGCACACATTTCTTTTCCAGTCCCTTAAAGCGTTTGGCTTTGGTAACAGCTTTGTTGACATTGTCAGTATGTTCTATAAAGATATTAATAGCTCGGTTATAATTAATCTCAATACTTCTAAAATATTTCAAATTAATAGAGGGGTCAGGCAGGGGTGCCCTATCTCCCCCTTCTTATTTATCTTAGTCACAGAATTATTATCGCTTAGAATTATATCTGACAAACATTTTGAAGGAATCTCAATATTTGGTAGGGAGTTAAAAATTTCCCAATTGGCGGATGACACTACGATAAAAAAAAAAGACAAGAACCAGTTATGTAATGCTATTAACTTAATAGAGCATTTTTCCAAAGCTTCAGGTTTAAAATTGAATATGTCCAAATGTGAAATTTTATCTCTGCATGGTTGTGATGTTAGTGTAATTGGAAATATTCCAGTTAAGGATTCCGTAAAATATCTGGGTATATTTATAACTAGAAATCTTATTGCTAGACAACATCTACATTTTTCAAGTAGACTAAAGAAGACAAAAAATATTTTTAACATCTGGCTTCAAAGGGATTTGTCTATTTTGGGTAGAGTTCTCCTCTCCAAAGCAGAGGGTCTATCTCGTTTTGTGTATCCATCTTTATCGTTATTTGTAAATGACTCAACAGCCACTGATAGAATTTTTCTGGATTTTATTTGGAAAACTAAATCACATAAACTAAAGAAAATTGTACTTTCCAATAGTAAAGCAGAAGGTGGTCTAGAAGTCCTAGATTTCATTGACACAGTGAACACCTTTAAAGTTAACTGGTTAAAAAGATGTCTTATAAACCCTGAGTCAATTTGGTATTTTATCCCAAATGAAATTTTTAACAAAATTGGAGGTCTTTCTTTTATTTAAAAGTGTAATTTCTTGCCAAATAAATTGCCAGTTAATTTATCGAGGTTCCATCAACAAGCCCTTCTAGCTTGGAAGCTTGCTTTTGTCCAAAATGTTTCACCGCATAAAGCTTTCCTATGGAACAACTGTAACATACTTATTAGGAATAAATCCTTATTTTTTCCTAGGTGGTTCCAAAGAGATTTAAATCACATTCTTAATCTTTTCAATGAATCTGGTGATATGCTATCCTATGAAGAGTTTATGAATGTACACAGTTTCCCAATTCCTTTCAGAGAATTTAATTCTTTAATTCGTGCAATCCCAAATGGTTTAATTTTACTTATAAAAAATCACTTGAGTTATGGTATACACGATATATCACAGCCATTACTATTATTGGATGGACTTGACTTAACACATATTAAATGTAACAATAAGCATATTCGCCAAATTTTTCAGAGAAAGACTGCAGTGGTGCCAAGAGGCAAGTTTTTGTGGAGATCTAAAATTGAGAACATAAACTGGAGGAGGGCTTGGCTTCTACCGTATAAGTACTGTATTTCTAACAAGGCTTAGGAAGTACACCTCAACATTTTACACAACATATACCCTACTAATTACCTCGTTGCTAAGTTTGCCGACATTGACTCCTCCTGTACATTTTGTAAACAGAACGTTGAAACATTATCTCATCTGTTTTTTGAGTGTGAAATTTCCAAAAGGTTTTGGACAGACTTGGAGTCTTACTTTTTTGAACCAACCAACTCTATCTACACCTTTAACCTTAAATATATAATATGTTTCTACAATAATTCAGGTAATGGTGCCCTGGAGTACCTAATTAATTTTATCATTCTGTATGCCAAATTCTATATTCACAAGCAGAAATTCTCTAATTAATCTCCTATTTTGTGCCTTTTCTTTTCTCATAGAATTTAAATCTCTACTGAAGTCTCTTAGATCTTTGGATAACAAAAAAGTATTACAATTGTGGAAACTGTAGAATCCTTTTTCCCTGAAACCTCTGACTAGGTTTGTTTTGATTTTCATTTTCGTTTGATTATTATTTTTGTCTATGTAAAGATGCTGCTTCGTATGTTGTATAATTTGTGTGTAAGTTAGTTCACTTGATGTTCATGTGCTACTACTTTTTACCTGATTCCTTTGTTTTGTGATTGCTAAAATTACAATAAAAAAATAAAAAATAAAACAACATCAATTCGTCTTCTGTCTGCTTCAGATACTTCTTTAAAACGGGAAGCGATTGCGGGGTGTTTGCGGACCTAGGCAAAAACCATATTTGGTTGTTTTAGTTTTTTTTTTGGCAATTTAGGCTACTTTGTTGCCGAGCAGATGCCACGTTGTTAAGGTCAATGGCTACATCTCCAAGGCAACCGCTTGTTGCTAGGTCCGTAAAAACGTTTATTTACCTCTGCGAACTTTCAGGAGGTATATAAACGGATTTATTAACTTTTGAGAACGTCTTCTGGACCAATAGGAACAGCGTATTGGTCCAATTATTACACTAGTATATAAGAAACTGCAATATATTTTTCTTCCGTAAGGGTATTGATACAATAGATGGCACAAAACATGTTCAAGGGCCCTCATCAGGCCCTGTTATAGGTTCCAGGATTATGAATAGGAGCCACACAGTCTGCCAGATGTATTCTTAGACTCAGGTCTTAGACCAGGTCTCATTGGACAGAGTGCGGATTCAGGATTGGATAGCCTTGGACACTGTCTACTCAGCAACAATTCGCTTTTACCGCAACGGCCGTATGACAAACAAACACACACACACACAAGCACACACACAGTAGCACAAACATGCACACACAGACACCACATAATGTCACATGCGTGACAGCACACAAACAGCTGCCGTCACAGACACATGCATAAGCGCACGTGCGCGCATACACGCACACAAAGTCACATGCGTGACAGCACACAAACGGCTGCAGTCAAAACACATTGCATGGGCGCACAAACAGATGCACACACACACACAAAAGCACAAACATGCACACACAGACACAATGCAAAGTCACATGCGTGACAGCACACAAACAGCTGCAGTTAGACACATGCATGGGTGCACACACACCCACCACCTCAGTAAGTACCTCTTGAGGCAGCTCCAGCTTGGAGCGGTCGGTGCCCTCCTTGGATTGCAGACCCATCAGGTAGGGCACGGGGGCGTCCAGGAAGTGGCGCAGCGAGGCGGGCAGGATAGGCACGTACACATGCTGCCACTGGAATGGGAAGAGCAGGGTGGTGATGCCCTCTGCCACCGTCATCAGACGCTGGTAGTCTGCGAGGAGAGGGGGGGTGGAGGGGGGGTGGAGGTACGCAGTTTGGGTGAAAAAAAGCAGAACCCGACTTTAATCAATGGATCTAAATTGAATTTGCGAGCAATCGGTGGGGGCAAGATTCTGTCGTGATGGATTCCCTTCAATCACCTTTTGGTGTGTGTGTGCTTGTGTGTGTGTATGTGTTGTCTCAATACCAGGGGCCACTGGCCTTAATCTGTATTGAGTCAAGCCGTTTCATCAGATATGATTAAAATGATGCCTGAGTGACCTCCATAGAAAAGAAAGGGGAGAAAATGTCATTTTTTTTATCCGATCAGTCTCTCCAATCCCTTCGTCCTTCCATCTCTCCCTCCCTCCCTCCATCTTTCGCTCTGACTTTAATTCTCTTCCCTTCCATCTATCTGCTGCGCGTACTCATTCAAAATGCATAAGGCTTTCCAAGGCCAAGATTGCATTGCATTAAACAGACCCAAGCAATTTATATCCAGAAAAAAAACTGGGGAGTTGCCATGTTCATTGTGAAAGAGTTTGTGTGTGTGTGTGTGAGGTCATCACACAGGGTGTATGTGAAGCGTCTAGTGCAGTAGTGTAGAAGTGCTTGTAGTTAGTGCATGCTCTATGTTGCCTTCTGCTTGCAACTCTTAGCCAGCAGCGGTAGCTGAAAGCAATCTCCCTCATAGGGAGTGAAAAGAGGAGCCGAGAGCGAAAGTCTCCTCTGCCAGTACATAGCCTCTCCACCACCAAGACTCCTGCAGTGCCTCCTCGTGGCACTGCACATGGTAACTGGGTACCCTGCGGTCCCAGGCTAAACTGCAGGGGATCTCGGAGCAGAAGTGGGTCCCAGAGATGTGGTGTGCAGGCCCACCACAAGGTGGACACACCCGGGCACCCGTCAACCACCGCCCAGCTATGGGTAAATAGCCCCACTGCCTTGTGGGTTAGCCTCTTGAGGCAAGGCTAAGGGAGCAGACCCCGACAGAAAAGCAATGCGCTGGCGGTGCACAATAGGCGGGCCTAAACAGAGCCAGGACCCGGCAGCCTCCTGCAGCCTGGATGGGGAACTGGTCGTCCTGGGCTCACCCATGCCACCAGATTTACCTCACGATGGCGAAGATAGTGCTACTGGGGATAGCGCGCCTCCAACGGCACTCTAGATAATCTCTTAATCTTATCCACCTCTGACCACGGTGTATACTCTCTGGATCCACATCTGGTTGAAGACTGGCGGCGATGGGGCAACTGGCGACGGGAGCAGGTTTAAATAGACTGGGAGCTTCTAGTCAGAGCCCTGCACGTCAGCGGCACAGTGGACTGCGTTTATATAGAGCTTTTCTACCTTAGCGGCACTCAAAGCGCTTTACAATGTTTGCCTCTCATTCACCCATTCATACTCACACTCACACACCGACGGCAGCGAGCTACCACGCAAGGCGCCGGCCTGCCCATCGGGAGCAACTTGGGGTTCAGAGTCTTGCTCAAGGATACTTCGGCACATGGCCTGCGAGGAATCGGGGATCGAACCGCCAACCTTGCGATTAACAGACGACCCTCTCTACCCCCTGAGCCACAGCCGCCCCCCAAGGGTATTGGTCGCTATCAGCTGGGACTGAGTCTAGGTCATTCCACTTCTGCGGTCGAAACAGAAGAAATAAATCCCGAAACCTAAAACTGGCAACATGGAATGTAAGAACTCTCCTGGACTCCTAAGGCAGGACCAAAATACCTCACAGAAGAAGAGCACTGAGCTGAGGCGTTACAACATCGATATCGCCGCACTTAGCGAGACCAGGCTCCTTGATGAAGGGTCGCCAATAGAGGAAGGGTCCGGTTACACCTTCTTCTGGAAAGGCCACCCCCTAGGTGGACAACATCTGCACGGTGTGGGACTGGCCATCAGGAACAGACTGCTACCAAGACTCACTGAAACACCTGTGGGCATCAGTGAAAGACTGATGACCCTCCGTATCCCCCTGGCGAAGAGCCGCTTTGCTACACTTCTTAGTGTGTATGCGTCAACCCTGCCATCTGACACTGAGGTTAAAGACTAATTTTATCAGTCACTGGGTGAGGCTCTCCACCGGATCCCCAAGACCGACAAGATCCTCCTCCTTGGGGACTTCAATGCTCGTGTGGGGCAGAGTGATAGGATATGGAAAGGAGTGCTTGGCAGGCATGGTATTGGTCAGGCCAACTCAAATGGCATGCGATTACTTACTCTCTGCTCTGAGCACAACCTGACCATAACCAACACTATCTTCCAGCAAAAGACCAAATACAAAACATCATGGATGCACCCACGCTCTAAACATTGACACCTGATTGACTATGTCATCGTGAGACGTTGCGACATCAAAGAAGTTCTCATGTGCAGGGCCATGAGAGGTGCAGAATGCTGGACAGATCACCGGCTAACATCCTGCTCCGGTTTGGATGCCCTGCAAGTTTTTCAACATCCTCCGACAGTTTCATGATGGTAACAATGCTAAGGTGACGATAATAGGTCTGCCTCCTTCCCTGTGTGCACAGGGTCAGGCAGGGGTGTACTAGCACCAGTGCTCTTTAACATCTTCCTCCTATGCGTCACCCAGCTTCTCCATAAGAAAATTGAGGACAACAGCGGGGTGACAGTGGTCTATAGGCTAGATGGCAATCTCTTCAACATCAGGATGCTGCAAGCAACCACCAAGCTGCACAGAGTGAGGTCCTTGAGCTGCAGTATGCAGATGACTGCGCTCTTGTGGCTCACACTCCACAAGACCTCCAGGATGTCCTGGATGCAGCTGTGAAGGCTTACAGCAGAATGGGGCTGACCATCAACATCACCCTAACAGAGGTAGTCAGTGGAGTACCAACATCCCATCCACTCCACCCATCTTCAGCATCACTGATAAGCATCTGCAGTACCATCATTCAAATACCCGGGGAGCATCCTCTCTGAGGACAATAACATCGACAATGTTCCACATCGACAAGAATCCAACAAGCATCAGCTGCCTTTGGGAGACTTAAGCACCGGGTCTTTCAAAACAAGAACTTATATCTCCATTCAAAAATCTCTCTGTGTATCAAGCCGTTTGCATCACCACCCTCCTCTACAGTTGTGAAGCCTGGGTCACTTACAGCCGCCATGTAAAGTCCCTGGAGCATTTTCACATCCGCTGTCTCCAGCGCATGCTAGAAATCACTTGGCGTGACCGAGTGCCACACACTGAGATCCTCAGGAGAGCAGGCTGTAAGAGCATTGAGGCCACCATCACCCACTACCAGCTACGATTGCTGGGGCACGTTATAAGGATGCCCCTCAATCGGCTGCCTCACAAAGTGATGTATGGCCAGCTCGCCCAAGGCCAACGCTCTGCTGGAGGGCAGGAGAAGCGCTATAAAGACCAAATAAAAACAGTGCTAAAGAAATGTAAAATCAGACCTGGGGACCTGGAGGGCTTGGCTGCTGACCGTAACACCTGGCGTCAGATGTGCCAAGACGGGACAAAAGCACTGGAGGAGGACAGGACAGCCAGGAAACAGGACAGGCAGGAAAGAAAGCATAAAAGAAACACAACCTATTACATACACATGTCCCACCTGTGACAAGACCTGTGGATCCAGGATAGGACTATACAGCCACCAGAAAACTCACTGTTGAAAGTCAGAAGTGGACGTCATCATCGGCCTCGATGGACAACTACAAGCAAGCAAGCATATTGAATCCCCACACACAACCTGGCTGGAACCCAGTCTCCTTCAACAAGGATCGGAGCACGATATGAACACACCAACACTAACTCAAGCACTCAAACCCACCATCCTCTCCCTCTGTTGGCCTTGTTTGGCTTTGCATGTGTATGAGGGGAGTCATTAGCTAGTGTGCATGTCGTGGACATACATGCATTGCAAGTATATGGGAGACTGATGGGTTGTGTGTGTGTCTATGAGAGTGTGCCACTGCAGGTGTCACTGCTTCTTGTTTGAGACTCGGGATGCAAATAAGTGAGTTGAAGAGAATTAATGGATGAAGTATATGTCTGACTCAGGAGAGGAGTTTAATTTAATAACTGTGTGTGTGCGGGTGCGCACGTGTGTGCATGTGTGTAGTGGTTGTGCTACAATAACAGGATGAGTCCTTTCATATAATGTCATGTATAAAAGGCTAGACTAGACAAAGCGTGGGAGATGAAAGTCACACTACAGATAAGGGGGAGAGAGTGAGAAAGAGGGAGGTGAGAGAAGAAAGAGAGATAAACAGAGAGTGGGAGATTAAAGTCACACAGCAGAAAAAAACGGGAGAGTGAGAAAGGGGAGAGAGAAAGAGAGAGACAGAAAGAGTGGTTGAAACCGAAAAGGTCGAGCTGAGAAAGTGCTGAGTAAACTCTCTACCTCAGCTGTAATGCACAGCAAACCCACACATACCCGTACAGGCCTGGAGGGAACACACACACACAATAAACAGGCTCTAATGTCTCACACTGCAATACTGAATAATAAATGAAGGGAAAACCTAGAAGGGGTGCAGACAAACGCTGCAGTCTGAGGGTGAACAGATAACTGACCTGGGTGACAACACAACACTGTCTGCTTTACAGTGAAGAGGTTGACATACCCCCCATCTAAACAACCACCTGGCTTCACTGGTAGAGAGAGAGAGAGATGGGTAAAGAGAGAGAGTGTGAGATGGGGAGAGAGGCAACGGGAGAGAGGAGACGGCACAAAGAAAGAGGAGGAGAGAGAGCGAGGGGGGAGACAGAGCAAGAGGGGGAGCGAGAGGTACCAAGGGGGGGAGAGCAAAAGGAGGAGAGTGAGGTGGGAGAGAGAGGGGGAGAGAGAGACAGAAGAAAAAGACAGAGAGATAATATCTCTGATCAAATCTCATCCCAGATCCGGATCACTGTCCTGAGGGAGCCAAGTTCAGTCTCACACACAGACCTTCTATGAGCCCTCATTAACACCATCAGAAGGCTAACCCCTCTCATTTGCCTCCGCTCATAATATCATATTCACCCATTCTCTTTTTACAGATTGTAGACTCACCCCCTTCTTCCCGCAAAATAAAAATCTAAGCTGTCGCAAAAGGTTCATGGTTGGGTGGGGGAGTGGACGATAACAGAGAACGATGATATCCCGTCCCCATCCTTGATGCGGGGTTGCACAAGGCCAATATGAGATCACAACAGTTCTGTCGTGTATATAGCCATGTATCGTTCACGGCACCCCCCCTCCACACACACACACACAAGCAATGGGTAGAAAAACTCCCAAGGACATTTTATGACCGTTGTTAATAGTGCTGATAGGTCACCAGGAATGCACTGCACTCTCCGGCACACATCCCACACTGGTGTTTAGCAGGCCGCAGTGCAACACTGAAGATCTGCAGTAGTCTGGCTGGGAGCACTGGTGACGGGGTCAAAGCTGACACTGGGGAACAGGAACACACTCAGAGCGAAACTGGGTCTGGGACTGATGGATATCTCACACACGCATATGTGCATACACACAAGCAACTTATACACATTTAGACACACACATGCAAACGCAACAAACACACATGTACACATGCATACACATGTGCAAAGACACAAAGGATTGCGCACACACATGCACACATGCGCGTGCACACACCCACATTCATGCAGACACTGTCAGAAGGGAAGAGAGAATGGCGTTCAACTGAAAGCACTAACACAGAGATGTGGCAGATTACACACTGTGGAGATGACAGATAGGGCCAGTGGCATTTCAAAGCTCATATCCTTCAGACTGCAGTGCATACCTCTGCCAACCTTCGATAAGACTGCTCTGTCACCCTAGTCTGACTCTCTGCACTGCAAAGGGCATCAGTTCATCCAGATCTATGGCAACGGAAAAGATGCCCCCAGTTTAGATTTTTGTTCATCTGACTTTGCGTCTCTGAGCGAGTGAACAACAAATGAACGACACTGAGTTATAATAAAAGTCCCCCTCGGCCAAGATCAGCGGGGGGCTGAACCGGGCAATTGGAGGAGACACCCGTCTGTCATTATCCCCCCCATGCTCTGTGTCACATCCAACTGAGTGAGAGCAGAGGAAACAAAGGGGGTGAGGGGGGGCGAGAACTGCCTGTCAGATTTTAATTGCTTGTTGACGGATGAACGCTATCGATGAGAACAATAACGGCAAGCATCACAGACACCGCTCTTCTAAATGGACTCTTTCCGTCAAACGCCCTTCAGGGCAAAACAAGTGTTGCATGTTCATTAAGGAGACATTAGGACCAGGTCTGGCGCTCATGTTTTACAGCGGGAGCTGAACAGGCCTGCCCGCTGTGCTGCCCAATGGAAAATAAAGAGCGCTCAGATGGAACGGGAGCGTGATTTGCTGCGTTTGAAGGGTTTTTAATTATTCCCTTTCATAGGCAACTCTTGACGGTTGGTGTGATGAATAATACATGGGAGGAGTACGTCTTTCTCGGAAAGGATGAGTGAGGGATGACGGGGGGAGAGGTAAAAGGAGAGGGGCCTGTCTGTCATTGCCTGAGGGGGGGGGGTCTCTCATGGTGGAATCTCTTTGTTTGAACACTGAGGGCCTCATGTACTAACGCTTTTGCGTCCACTTTAGGCGAATTTGTTTTGCAACGTGCGCATAAAAGAATGGCGAGGTATGTACAAACATGCCTCACTGAGGTAAAAGTGCAGACTGTCGCGGGAACTGAAAATGGCAAATTGCGCTTTTCCGTGTCATGCATATGTATTCACAGTAGGGTCAAGGGGAAAGTGGGAGTTTCCCACAAAGAGATGGGAGGGGATGGGTAAAGTGCGCCTAATTATGTATTCTGCGGTATGTACAAAAACCGCCGTGCCTCTATTTTGCGGTGAAAATTCAGCGCCTCTTAAAAGCAGGTGTAAACTAGGATACGGGTTTCCTTGCATATACCTCCTGGTGAAATGGCAGCAGTAATCCGAGCAAGACGAAGACATAGGCCAAGGAGATGAGCTGAAAGGATTTTTGCCACAAGGATCACACTTTTTCAGTTGAGTGAACCCGAAATCATTACGCGTTACAGATTAAGCAGCCATGCAATATTACAGTTACTGGAATTTGTCATTTCGGTCCAGATGTCATTTGTTTGTGTCGGTGTGGAATTCCGGCCTTGTATAATATTTAAATTTGCTGTTACCTCATGAACAAGCACATCAATTTAGTTATCACTAAATCTTTGTTTTCGCTGTTTTGACTTTGGTGGCTGATCCATGATCTGAGGCCCATTACCCGATGTGTTTATTTCTGATCAAAGAATCAAGATTGTGAAGGAATACAAATATCTTGGTATCTTGATTGATAATCAACTTACTTTTAAAAAACATGTTAAAAAAATATGCAAAAATTTAAAATTCACCTTGGCCAACTTTAGGCATCTTAGAAATCACATGTCCACCAAGGCTGCTAAAATGTACATGTTCTCGTTGATTTTATCTCATATTAACTACTGCTTACCCACCTGGTCTACTGCCAACTCCACTACCCTTAAACCAGTAATGTCTCTTTACAAACAGGCTCTCAAAATACTTGACAAAAAACCTAAATCACACCATCACTGTTCAGTCCTCCATAAATACAGACTTTTAAGTTGGGACAACATGATCACATTCAAGAACTGCTGTTTAATGTTCAAAATCCGGTTTAACCTGGCCCCCCCACCACTATGCAGGGAGTCAGGTGGCTGAGCGGTGAGGGAGTCGGGCTAGTAATCAGAAGGTTGCTAGTTCGATTCCCGGCTGTGCCAAAATGACGTTGTGTCCTTGGGCAAGGCACTTCACCCTACTTGCCTCAGGGGGAATGTCCCTGTACTTGCTGTAAGTCGCTCTGGATAAGAGCGTCTGCTAAATGACTAAATGTAAATGTAGTCAAGTTTAGAACACCAGCAACCAGTGCTATTCGAGGGGCAGCAAGAGGAGACTGTTATTCCTTTAAAAAAAAAGTGTATTTGGACAGTCGGTTTTCTCAATTAGGTCAGCCCGGGAATGGAACCATCTCCCTCAAAACATTAGAGAATCAACCTCATCCAACTGTTTTAAAAGTAATCTCAAAACATGGTTGATAAATAACCAAAAATGTGATCACTAGTGGGTAAGCAGTAGAACTTGTATATTGGGATTGTATTTTATTTTATTTTTTCCTACTTTTTATTTAAAAAAAATAATTTTTGTATTTATTGTCAATGTTATGTTTGATATACGTTAATGCCTTTTTTAGGTTGTATAGCCTTTTTCCCTCTGGCAGAGGGACTGCCAATGGAAACTAGCCTTTTGGCTATAATTGGGTGCATTTACATTTTAATGTTCATGAATGTACACTGTCCCTCCTGATCAAATAAACAAATTGAAAAAAATTGAAATTGAAAAATTCAATTGGGCATTTAAATGCTCGCAATTTACGGTATAGTGGGCGGAGAAAGGCGCTGATTACCCAATGAACTGCAGGTTTGGTAAATACGATGTAAACTGAAGTATCACAGCGTGTGCTTTCTGCGGGTTGGCCATGGCGCTGATAACGCTACGTTTGCAAATGTACGTACTGAGGGACAGAATGAGTCGTCAGACAGTGGTCCCATGTTAATATTCCTATTCAATTACAGTGAATTAGATCACATTCAGAACTCACCCTGAGAGATTAAATAGAGATTTGAAACCTTCTACAGGCAATCCTCTTTGCCCACTAGAATGGCAATTAACAGAACACTGTAGGAAAATCCCATCCTCTCCTTTTCCCTCCCTCAATCCTTATCTTTTTCTCCCTCACTCCCTCCCCTCACCAGCAGATTACATTCTAACCCTAACCTTGTTTAGTATTCTCACCACCACCACCACCACCAGTCCAGAGCAGGAGAGGGCATGATTGCCAGGTTTGTTTAAAGCAGTCCAGCTGGAGAGGCTGATTGGAGGGATAAGTCTCCCCCCTCCGCCTCCATCCCTCCTTGCCACCTGTCATCCCTCTAATGAACCCTTCCTCTGTGTGTGTGTGCATGTGTGTTCTCTATGAGTCTTTGTATGCGTGTGGTTGTGTGTGTGTGTGTCAAAACTGTATGAGCCAAGTCAGCAAGAACACTGGTAAGTAAGGGAATCCTGCGTGTGTGTGCGCCTGTGTGTGTGTGTATGTGTGTGTGCACTCACCCTGGGAGTACAGCAGGATCTGCATCTCCAGCATGGTGCAGGTGAACAGCTGAACCAGGTTCTCCACCCCCAATAGGGAGAAGGCCACGCCCAGAGGGAAGTCAGCCAACGGGAGCTCTCCAGGCCCGGGCCGCTGACACACAATTGGTTCGTACACGCCGTGGAATTTGAGGGATCGCCCCGGCGGGGGCAGGGGCACCTCGTAGAGCATGTTGTGGATGTAGCTCTCCAGGGGGAGGGGGGGGGGCAAGGCGGAGGTCACTGCCCGGTGGAGCTGGGCCAGGAAGCGGCGGCAGGCGTGCATGAAGGGCATGGGCGTGATCAGGCACAGTGCCTTGGACACGTACAGCGTGTCTCGCGACGCGTCGTAGCCGCCCATGCCCACTCCTCCCCCGCGCTGTGACGAGGACGAGTCAGCCTCGTCCATGCTGCTGGCCAGGGAGTCCATGCTGGAGGAGGAAGAGGAGGAGGAGGAGGAGGAGGGGTTGGAGGAGGGGTTCTCGGCGTTGTGCATCTGGTAGAGGGTCTGCATGGCGCTGCAGATCTGCGGGCTGGTCACCTCCTCATAGAAGGTGTGGACAAAGCCGTAGGTGCGGGAGCCATCTTCCCGGGTGATGATGAAGGAGTGGAACTGGGGCTCGCGCAAGTCCGCCTGCGTCCGGAACGACAGGCCTTTGGGCATGCACAGCTGAGGGGAGGAGGAAGAGAAGGAGGGAGGAGAGGAGGAAGGGGACATAGAGGAGTGGGGAGGAAAATGAGGAGGGAGGAAAGAGCAGAGGCAGAGAGGGAAGCAGTTTGTTTACAAACAATTTCTGAACAGAAAAACTGTTGAACGGCTGTAAATTGCTGATCAAACATACCATGAATACAGACAGCAACTCTGTCACACCATGTGTGTGTTTTTGTTTGTGTGTGTGTGTGTGTGTGTGTGTGAGACAGTTGTAAACTGTATCAAATAAGCACAATCCGTATCCATAAGCACACAGTCAGCAGTGGAATAAATAAGGCTTATTATCCCCATTATGTTTATTTGTCGAATGAAAAATGAAAACAACTCCAGGAAAAACTCATGCACACACACAAATATGCAAACACGCACAACAAAGGGACCCTGTGGTCAGTGCACTGATTGTATTAGGGGAGCAGGGAGTAAATCACAGCCTTAAGGCTGAAATATACTACTCCGTTTTCACGGAGACGGACACAGGGAACGCCCTCTCCGATGTGGAACGTATTCTCCAAGCCCCTCGGAGAGCTCTACGTGCACCTCCTGATTATCCTGACTATCCGTCCGCTAGTCCGTCATTTTACGGAAACCCCTTGGCTGTGATTGGTCCGCAATTGGTTCAACACATAAAGACGTGATGTGGCAGAGTTGCTCCACCTACATTTCTGGCGGTGAATTGTTTTCAGCACCCACAGCCTTCGGAGTACTATAAATTCAACGAAGCCGTCCGACTCCGTTTGTCTGTCTGTCCGTAACGGAGTCGGAGTAGTATAATTCGGCCTTAAACTGTGCCTCCGGTGGGAATATGGTAATAATACCCCCCTCCCCCGACCCCCATTTAGGGAATCCCAAGGGAACAATCCCATTTGTGCTGGTTAGGTGCTGGATGGGTGCTGACATTGCACTGACCCTTTTACGGTCACTTACAGTCAGATACAGGCCCATGGGGAGAGATGGAAGAAGGGGGAGATTGAGGAAGGGAGAGACCGAGGAAGGGGGAGATACAGGCAAAGACAGACAGACAGGCCAGCCAGGACTAGGGATTTATGATGGGGATTGGGACATGAAAAGCAATCACCAAAGGAGCTTTGCTGTGGTTCTACTGGGGTGGGAAGCATGATTATACCAGGGCCTCCCCCTACTCCTCCCACTACCTCCTACATCCCCCCCTCCCATCCATAGTGACAGGATAGTGGAGTACTGCATGAGGTGATGGTCAAAGATGAGAGGAGTGGAGGGGGGGGAAGATAAGGAGGTATAAATGGTGATGGGGGAGAGGTGCCAGGCTGAGTATCCAAGTATGACGCTCATCCCAAACACACGGCGGTGTTCCCTTACAGACCCACAATGGCCAGTTTCCATGCCGACGTAAGCGGAGAAGCGCCGCTTAATTATTGAGCGTTGCTGACTTTGGGGGAGGGGGGGGGGGGGGGGGGGGGGGGAGAATAGCTGTGACCTTGCCTCAGTAGAGGAATGCCACTTCCTGGCCAAACGGCTGGGAGGGACAGCTATCAATGACAGATCATCTGAGTTGGAAATCAGTGGGCCGGGCGCAATCGCTTGCACACACACACGTGACACACATTTCACACATAAAAATAATTTCCATCATTTACTCATGCTTTCTCTTGGATGACAATGCTTTTTTGGCGCCGTAACCTTTGGTTCTCCTGAGTCCCCAACATATCACAGTGTCATCCCGTGCGTATTCCCACCTCCAAAGTCCTTGACATCAGACGTCTACATCTAACCCAAGTCACGCGTCGACGGGGCAAAGCCCCATGGGTAAATCCGGAGATACAGAGGGGGGGTGAGATTTGCCTTCGCTCCGTTACCCAGAATCCCTTTTAGAAATGAGGTATGACCCTTCCAGTGGCTGGGTGTTCTTACCATGTTGACGGCATCCTGGTCAAAAGGGTTCCACTCCACATTTTCGGGGTAGTGGGCCAAGACTTTGGACTTGAAGGTTCTCTTGAGGGGGCTCTGCTCCAAGTTCTCACCTAGTGAGAGACAGAGGCAGAGAGAGAGAGAGACAGAGAGAGAGAGAAAGAAAATTATCAGACACAATTTCAAACACATACAGTGCATTGGGTTTGTGTGTTTTAGGGGTATTATTGTAAGCATTCCCTTTCTGACCACACACACGCACACACTTTTAAGAGCCCCACTGTGCACAATGTTCTTCCCTGACATTGGCCTCTGTCTGTTTTTAGCTCCCTTCACTTTGTCACCTGGGCTCTCCTATGAGAAACGGCAAGTGCTACCAAAGGCCTACCTTGCCATTAGCCTCCTGCCGACAGTAAATGCTAGCATGTAGCAGGAACGCAGCCCCTGCCACACAGCGTTTATTAAGGGCCGCGAAGGCTCAAGTGTCTGACAGCTGTGTTCGGTGCAGCAACAGGTCCATAGAGCTGGGAATGACTGGGGCCCTGGTACATTAGCACATTAGCCTAGCTTAGCTTAGCTGAATGGCTAGCACTGAAATGCTGGAGAACACCAAGTTCTTATTTTAGGCACTAAAAACAAAGCTAACTGAGTTGGAGTGGGGTAAAATGTGACAGGAAAAAGCTTCTAGGTAGTCATGTAATCGTGAACTACCTTGATATTGTGGTGATTCCCCCCCCCCCCCCCCCAACCCTCCACCAGTAGGCTACACATAGCAAAGACCCAATCAAAGAAGCGTTACCCTTTCAAGAATAAATCTCTCTCTCTCCCCCTCCCCCTCCCTCTCTCTCTGACGTTCTACAGAAGGCCTACGTGGGCTCCTACACCACAGGCTTTATCCAGACCCGGAATTTCATTAACTCTGGGCTCTCATCTTACCATGACGAGGAGGAGACAAACGGATATGGATTTTGGATAAGTGAATACGAGCGGTATAGGAACATTGATCGCGGTGTACGGCGAGGGCCACCCTAGGGGGGTTGTGTGGGGGTCACGGAGGCTGAAGAAGGAGGGACAAAGTGATTGGTTGGGACGTCGACGCACTGAATAGCGTGCGGTGGTTTTAATGACTGGATCAATCAAAGCTAGATGTTATGTGATTAGTACTGAAGGGAGAGGTGTGGTCTATGGTGGATCTATGTCTGTCTATCCCTACATCCCTTTATAGTCATAGTTAAGCGGGAGAGTTGATTGATGGATTGGTTGATATTTCTTTATTTACTATAATTGAATGGACTTTCATGGATGTTGGTAAAAGGTGATTTGCCGGTGGATGCATTTAGGAATTTAAACTTGTTAAGACACAAAGATGTCAAGTGTAAGTAAGGGGGTAGGAATCATTCCTTTATGAACACTGAACAGAAGACATTGGAGGAGATGTATATGTCATAAGCATGCGTGCACAGACCCCCACACACACACACACACGACTGTGTCAGAGGGTGAGGTGCTGTGAGGATGATTGCTGAACACAAACCAGCAGCAGGCATCAGGGAGGTCACAAGAAAAGGCAGAGAGAGAGCAGGGGAATGAGGGAGTGAAAGACAGGCACAAAGCCATAAAGTAGCAGGGAAGGGGGGAGGGAGAAAAAAAATAGCACACTGCCGGGGGGGGGGGGGGGGGGGCAAAGGCAAAGGGAAATTGACTTTCTAGCAGCAGGTTTGGTGAACCATTGTATAAGATATAAGGTCACAGCTGGATGGCTATAGCTCTGTAGTGACCTGTGTGTGTGCAGGCTGGTGTGTGTGTGTCTGTCAATGAAAGTCTTGGATTTCCAACACTAGAGGTTTTCGAAATAGTTGGCGTGTCCACAGCATGTGTAAACACAATGCCAAGCTGCTAAGCTGTTATTAACACTAATGCAGGAAGGCACCTTGCTTCCCTCTTTCTGTGTGTACCAGTGAAGCCAGGTGCTTGCTTAGAGGCTCTCTGTCTCTGTCAGTCTCTCTGTCCGTCTCTCTGTCCGTCTCTCTGTCCGTCTCTCTGTCCGTGTCTCTGTCCGTGTCTCTGTCTCTCTCTCTGTCTCTCTCTCTGTCTCTCTCTGTCTCTCTCTCTGTCTCTCTCTCTGTGTGTCTCTCTGTGTGTCTCTCTCTGTCTGTCTCTCTCTGTCTGTCTCTTTCTCTGACACACACAAACATATACGTATTGCCTTACTGTCCCAAGGTAACACTCCGTCTTTTGTTCTCATATGTACCTCTGTCTCATACACTCACACACACAATCCAAAACACACTGACAAACTCTGACAGTCTCTCACACACAATCTCTGGCAGATACAGTCACTCACACACACAATCTTTGGCACCATGTCTGTGTATGTGACTGTGTGTAACTGTGACTTTGTTTGTAGCTGTGTCGGTAACTGTGTCTGCAAATGTGACTGTGACTATAACTGTGTCTGTCTGTTATTGTGTTGGTGACTGTGACTGTGTCTGCAACTGTGTTTCTAACTGACTGTCCGGGCATCAGCACAGCATCTTGTCTCTAGGGCCTTGAGCTGTGACCTGACATACAGGAGTGGACAGGCTGTGGCAGAGGAGCCTAAGCTTCTTTATTCTCTAATGACCCTCTCCCTTCCTCTCCCTGTCTTCTAAAGCTAATCCAGGACTCGCACGTGAGGTAGGACAGAGAAATGGGAAAAACAAAGCTATCAAAACAAAGGAGGGATGTAGAGGGATATGTCTGTGTGGGTACACTCATCTGAGGAACAGCAGGTTGAAGAAGAGAAGGCGGAGGAGCAGGAGGAGGGTAAAAATACCAAGCTTCAGGGAGGAGAGGAACTTATTTGGATAACAAGCTCTCAGAAACCTGACCCACGTACAAGCAGCGGGGAGGGATTGAATGGATGGAGAGAGAAAAAGACAGAGACAAAGGGATATAAAGGGACGCAAGGACGGATAACATGCTCAAACTTAAAGGAAGGACTGAAGCGAGGGGAGTACAGACTACAATTGAGAAACAAGTCTAAATTAGTTCAGGGACAGTTGTGTTAGCGGTGTATGTTTGTCTTTTTACCTGTGGCGGCGGCCTCTGGGTCCGTGCCATGGCGGTCTGCCTCAAGCCATTGGTACAAAGCTACGGACCAGGCACATGCAGCAGAGAGGCGCAGGAACAAACACAAAAAAACAGGGTGACAGGGTGTCGTCAAACCAAAAAACAACAACACAGAGAAGCCTAAATTAATCAATGACATGAGAATGACACGAAGCATGAGACATGTGATGAGTACAAGAGCATGGCATGGCAGAACACATGGCAAACATGGGCCGGGTCCCAACACATCTCTTCCACACCACCCCTTCCTTCCCTTTCCAATCACTGATCTGTAGAATACCATGATGGATCTAATCCATACTTCTGAAACCTATCCACAGACCGACAGTCAGGAAGAACTGGGGTGGGATGGAGGATGCTGTTTGGGAGCTGGCGGAGATGTTATTAGGTGTGTGCAGTGCGACATACAATGGAGCAAAGTGCACAGCAGATGGGGTTTATGGCTTTAATGTTAGTGGGGCAGACTAGCCTAGCCCAGCCTGGCCTGGCCCTGCCTGGTCTGGCCTGGAACGGGTCAGTAGTCCCCAGGCCTAAAAGCAGCAGAGGAAAGCCATGCCTCTCGCTTTCTCCCTCTCTTTCCGAGTTTCCATAACAATCGTCGTGTTGGAAGATAACAATTCAGCCAAGACAAAAACATTTTGGTTTTCCATGCACGTTTGCTTCCCAGATCCCAAACCTTTTTCCTTGGAAATTAATCAATCCAACGCATCTTTTGAACTGCAAATCCTCTGTCTCACGCAGTGTGGTCAGTAAATCCAGTAGGAAGTAGCGTGACTGTGTGTGTGTGTGTTGGTTTGCACTGCATCAGGCTGAGTCATTGGTTGGTAGATTAAAGCCGAGTAATTAAAGCGTTCCCACACAGATGACAAGGCTGCATGTGAGAGACAGTCATTCTGCATGTGTGTGTGTGTATGTGTGTGGGCTGACTAGGTCAAACAAAATTAACACATTATCCAACATTTCTCTCTCTCTGAACTTTTATAAACACACAAATGCAGCACCACTGATTGCCAATCTTTGACAACCACAATGCCCAGCCCAGTACATTGCCCTGGGGGGTATTCCAGAGAGCTGGTTTAGTGAAAACCTTGAGTTGGGTAACCCTGATATGAGGCAAACAGGGATTTTCCGTTCCAGAAAGAGAGGTAACGAAAACTGTTGGTCAGTGTCCATGGTAACTGACTGTGAACCTAACCTGCTCGCTAGCAGGTTTTCCATAACAAACTCTGCATTTCTACCAAACCCCTCCCACTTTCTGAGCCTGATACAGTTGTCAGATATGGGGTGTCCTTTCCTGGTTCAGCCAAATGATCTCGAACAAAATGTAATTCGCTTAGTTATACGTCGGGAGAGGATTATAAGAACGCAATTCGATGTGCTTTAATTCCCTGATGAATACCCAAGTTAACGTTACAGTACAGTTTCCTGTCACACTCCATTTTTTTGGGTGCAACATTCTCAGCCTTTACATCGCTAATGTTACACACCGTGAACGTGCACTCAGAACTGACCAAATGCTTTTTGGCACTGAAATAAAGACAAATCATTAAAATGAAATGTGGTCTTCTTCATTTCCTATAAATAGAAATCCAACAATGAGTATTTATATAGGCTATTGTTCCTACAATTAACATTATTCACCTGTGACCAAGCACTCCTGTAACTGGTGTTCCAGCAAATACATTTCAAGATCAAGTACACCATCTCTTGGTCAGTTTTTGGCACATGCTTCATGAGATGCAGTTTGTACAGCTCCAACAAAGTCGGAGTTCCTCATTTTAGGGTAAATCAACTCAGAGTTCAGGGTTAGGGTCACAATTTGTTGAACCCGCTTTCTGGAATAGGTGAGTGTTCAGTAAGGTTCTTGGGTCATCACATACTGTGCATGGGCCCTCCCTCTGTGTGTCTCTGTGTGTCTCTCGCGCGCTCTCTCGCGCTCTCACTCGCTCACTTTATGAGCGTTTCATAACATTAGAACACAGATTTGAGGTCTGCTTATACTATCTGTCCCTCAATGCTGACCAATACCAGTCAGGTCCCCATGTCCCTTTGCTGGTAGATAGAGAAGAGGGCCTTCTATGAGCCATGTGTATGTGGGCACCCAGATGTGTGTGTACATGTGTGTGTGTGTACATACCAAGGGTACTCTTCCCTTTCAGAACCCTGCATGCTGGTCAAAGTCACATAAGGCTTGATGCTTGATTAGAAGCCATGCAGTCTTTCAGTGACATTGAACTGATTTTGGTAGAGGGATTGATGAAGGTTGAGAGTGTGAGAACACGCCCACTCACTCACATCTTTGGTCACCTTTCATCTGCTCTGCTGTGTGATCTACAGCCTTATCTCACCCATCAGCCTACTGTGTGTGTGTTCCACAAGGCTGATCTATTATCTCTAGATTCACACAGCAATTCATCTCACCACCCCCCATACCAATGTGCATTCCCCCACGCCCCCCCACCCCCCCAACACATGCAAAAGTCGCACACATGCACACACAGGAGAGCTGTAATCATTTGTCACCTTGAAAAATTTTACAGTCTGCCAGCTTTCCCAGTGTGTGTTTTGGTTTGGGGGTAGACACCAAAATCACACACAAACACACCCTGCCTCTAAAATTGAAATGACACAAGATCAATGTACAGTGGTGCTGGGCTTATTAGACATGAGAAGGAATGGGATACTGTTTCTACTGGGACTATAGTATCCATGAACACAGAATGCAGATCAATACATACTGGCCTGGGATGATGGATTGATTATTGATATTCTTTTAACACTAATCAGATACACTCTCCCAGCTTAATCCATTCATATGATTCAATGATTTGACTCCCTACAAGGACCTAGAACAAACTGTAAACAAATACCATTAGCTAGCCTGTATGAAGTAACGGTAACAGAGCATATAGATATGTATAGATGCAATATTAAAGCCTCTAGAGCCATTGTAGCGGGGTTTGCTTGTTTAAAGATAGAAATACTTAATTTATCATAAAGTCTCAGGGCACCACCCTAATATTGGTTTAGGACATTAGGGAATCATATGTAATAATCAGTCTCATCTTTAGGAATTAATTCGTTCTAAGTGTAGAGACAATCGTAACATCAGTGAACACGCACGTCAAAATATCTTTACAATGAATTTATTCAAGTAAGGTAAACAGATCGTATGAACAAGTTAGATTATGGGTTTGATATGAGATATTGGTTTCAATGAACAGAATGAAATGGTCTAACTTAAAGAAAGACAGAAATGGTACAGTCAATGATTACATCCTTACAAATCATAAACAGAGCTCACGCCAATGCCATGTCGGGGAGGAAAGAGCGTTAGCCATAGTTACGTTTGATCAGGGGTTGATCAATGAGGTTGAGGGCGGTTTGCGCCAAAGGTCCATTTGAAGAATCTGAAGTCAAAGAGCGGCTGCAATGGGTCATGTGACTGAGTCTGCGGGATCTCAGTGAAGTTGCAATTATAATTGCGTTTTTGGTTCTTCTGTTGAAACGTCCAGATAGTAACGCGTTCACTATAAAGTTGAATCTCAGGAGAAGCTTGGCGACGTCCTTTGGAACGCCAATCCTGATGCCGTTCATGCCATGGTTGGTTTTCGCTGGAGTCCGAGATTGATGGTCATCTTAGGGCTTTATACAGTTCAGAGTTCGAGGGAGGACCTGTCTGGGGTCAGACGTTGATTGGGGGAAGCTGGATTCTCAACTCCCCCCTCCTTCCTTCACACCTACCAAAGGTGTGATCTGATCTCTGGCTGGATCATAAGATTGTTCAAATATTGTTCTGGACATCTAGGTACAGTTACAAAATATAGTTGAATGATTGTTTTATTATTATAGCTTTGTGTAGATACCAAGAATGACGTGGTAATCTTTCAGGAAGAAGGAGTTGTTACTAGAATCAAGATTTCAACATTAAAACAAAGTAACAAACATGACACAAATATCCCTCTCGTAATTCTCCACCTTGTACTCTTGTGGTAAAGGTGAAGTCTCAAGAACTTTCCTCAGAAGTTCTGATCAAGGTATGTTCTTCGTTCAAATCACCGCCGAAACGGATAGCAAATGGTTGCTGGAGACGTGTTGTCTCAAGCAGGCCCTTTGAAGCTTGCAAGCTAGCAGGAGGGCTGATTAGGTAGATTGGGGAGGTCCTCCCCCAATTCTATGGTTCCTTTTCATTGGCGTTTGGTGGGTAATCAGCATACTGAGGGTGTCACGAGGGCTGATTAGGTTTGTCTGATGTGATTGAATCACTTTTCAGGTGTGGCAAGATGTTGGCTCCGTGTGGTCTTGCTGACCTCACTACACCATCATGATTGTATTGCAATCAGTGACATAGTGTTTATAAAGCACAAGTGGTGTTACATTTACATTTACATTTAGTCATTTAGCAGACACTCTTATCCAGAGCGACTTACAGTAAGTACAGGGACATTCCCCCTGAGGCAAGTAGGGTGAAGTGCCTTGCCCAAGGACACAACGTCAGTTGGCATGACCGGGAATCGAACTGGCAACCTTCGGATTACTAGCCCGACTCCCTCACCGCTCAGCCACCTGACTCCCAGGTGGGAGGTGTTCATTGTAGACCCATTCCCTTGGGAGGTGGGTTAGCATAGATACAATGTACTTGGTTGGTGCCTCTGCCGTCATCCCGTCACACACGAGCCCACACACAGTCACACAAAAATCTGTACCACCAAAGAATCAGACTTATTTCTAAACTATCAAACTCTGAAATACTTTGTTTTCTTCTTCCAACTTGCATGAAAAATGGTTGCCATGAACATCTAGTGAGTAGATCTATTAAAAGTGAATGAGATGCAGTCTGGGATATTGAGGGAAATCAGGGAGAAATCCCCCCTCCGGTAGACCAACATTTTACCACCCATTCACAGGGCTCTCAAGTGTCACGCATTGAGCGTGACAGTCACTCATTTCGGTCTTTTGTTACGCTCTCCCGCCACACATTGTATTTCTCACGCAGAAAAAAAATATTTATAATATATTTAATATGCCGCAGCACCCAACCAAAATTCCTCTGGCCGCGCCACTCTCACTTAGCCTGGTCCTAACCAGACTCTCGTACATTTCATTTGTACAGAGAGTCTGGCCTCGCTCCATTGACAAGCGTTGACTTCCTTGTAGGCGGGTACTCTGTTGAAGTTTAAAACTATTGGATCTGCCCAGAGCCACTCTGATCTGCCATAACCAATCGCTAGCGTTCGCCTTAGCCAATTCCTTCACCACTACTGTAACAGAGCTAGCTGCCATAGCTGGAAAATCTAACTTTTCCCGAACCATGTGGGGAGGAGGGCCACAACATCATGGCCACCAACAAAACTCAGCAAAACTTGTTCTTGCTCTGGCTTTAGCTGTTGGATATTCGGCAGCGTTGCCACAACGGACCGAATGGCTTTCCTCGCATCTTTCTCCGCCGCCATTACGGAACTACAACACAAACTAGCACACGACACCAACGTCATCGTTCTCAGCCACTCCCTCTGTTCGCTTATTGGACAGGTAGAAAATCAACCTGCAGAATCTGACTTACGGACCTCATGGCCAGACCTATGTACAGAAGCAAATAAATTTGAGCGGAAGTACATAGGACGGCAGAGCCAGGCTAACTCTCACTATGGAACCGGCAGGAATCAAGCGTCTCCCCTGGAGTTCTTAGTCGAGCCTGCCACTTATCAGCCAATCAAAAAAAAGAAAGGATCTACACAATAGCCAATCGGAAAATAGCACCATTGTATCTGGGTAAGATTTAATGCAACAACCAATGGAAAAAAAGCATATCCTGTAATTTTTCACGTGATTCTGCTACGTCTTCCGAAAGTTTCGTTCACCTACAGAGCAAACCACTGGAGCTCGAGCAGAGTAGGCTAAGTCATGATCTCCTGTTTTAATGTTACAACAAATTCACAACTTGTTTGACACAAACAATGACAACTTGACTGCTGTTAGAAAATGTTTCCCAGATAATTAGCATCAGTTTTTCATGAGTGTCTGTAACTTAACCAACAGTTTTACAGCCTGTTCACTGACAACACCTGCTCAGAACAAGTAGTTCATAGATAGTAGCTGGTGTGTATCGGTGAAACTCACTCCTCAGGTATGTAACAGGCCACCCGCGTCGACGGATTACTAGCTTTTCGTTGGCGTAGTTGGTAGTGGGGGCACTTCGGATGTCAGAGGTGGCAGGTTCGTACCCAGTGCGGGAGGAACATAGGCCCCGATACCTCTGACGGAGTTTGCAATACCACGTCTGTTACATAAAATTGGCCTAGTCATATTTTCGTTATCACACGATGACTGACATATTGTCACATTATAAACATCTCTTTCGAAATAGGCGTAACAATTTTATTAGCACAAAAAAAATTTGCATTCGTTTTGCATAGTCGATGTTATAGGTCACTTTTAAAATAATGGCATATTTTATCATTATATCCTGGCCATGGATGCATTAATCATTGCTGCCTTTCAAAGATGTCAGGTATAAAGCAATTAATTAATTAATTAATTTTGAACCCCTCACGGGGGGGGGGGGGGGGGGGGGGGGGGTGAGAATGTCACTCTTGCCTGTCTTCAAAACTTGAGAGCCCTGCATTCATTTTCAATAGAAGTCACGGGACAGGCCCCGCAAGGCAGTGTGAGATACCTGGCAGGGCGAATAGGCCTAGCAAGAGAGGCGAACCCTATTCTTTGCGTTTATTAGGGCATCTGGGGACGAGCAACATCGGTATGAAACCAGCTAGCATAACACAGCTAGCACAGTATATGTAAGGAGGTAAAAGAAGTAAAGGCCGTTTCCAGCACCACACTGAGCCGCAGAGCGAATAGAGCTCCGGGAGTTGACGTCACGCAATCCCAACATGCACCGGTCATCGCCATTTTGGCAGGAAAGTGGAGAGCCAAGTGGAGCGCCAGAGTGTACATACATATATACTTACATACATATTATACAGTTTAATTTGCTGCCTATTTCAATAAACGTTGATTCAACATGGTGGATAGCTGCTCTGCGCCGGGATGCCTGAACCATCGGGGAAAAGATAAAGGGAGAGCATTTTATAGGATTCCTAAGATGCAGAGAGAAAAACCCTATAATTCCTGACAACCACCCATGGCTTCAACTGAGGATCATTCAGTCTCTTGGAATGACTTATCTGTAATAAATATGTAATGGCATTTTTGTGATGAAAAGTGCACTGATATAATGTACGTTAGCCAACGTTAGTAGCTAACGCTAACCGTTGACGAACGTTGCTAACGCTAGCTAGCTATACAAGTTATAAAACTGACTGCATTAACGTTAGCTACACATAGCAATTTGTAGCCAGTAGACTTCAAAGCTGAATATGCATCACTAATCCAGCTGATTGCGTCCATTTATATCCCTCCAGGCTTTTGTAGGCTTTCAAAGACTCTCCAGAGTAGGACGAATGAAAGTTGATAGAGAGTTGTAAATATCTGGATACAGAAGGTCAGGGAAGCCTTCCGTTTCACTCGTAAAGGTCGTAAAAATAACTCCGGGAGCATTATATGGATCACTAATGTTTAATCGATCAAGTTTTGCTTTATAGCTGCCTATGTCTTTTGAATTAAAATGCATAGTGAACTCGGACAGGTTGAAATCCGTGCTGGCGCCGTTCATTTTAGCCACTACTTTCTTGCCAAAATGGCGATGTAAACAGTAAAGTCACGTGACGTCCGGAGCTCTATAGGCGAATTTACGCAAATTTAGTCGCTGCAAGTGGATCTTGTGTAGGTAGGCCTACTCGTCGACAGGCGATCAGGTGTAAATAAAAAGTGCAACGTTGCGCGAACTTTAGTCGCAAATGAATGTAACTTTTGAGGTCATGAGAAAAGGCGAATTGCCTGTATGGGTGAATACAGCTTTCTCGCGGGTCCGTTTTTTTTTTTTTTTGAATATATAGCCTAATATATATATTTTTTTATACCTTTAGCGGGGCGGGAGGTCGTGCAAGGCAGGGCTCTACGCTAATGTTTTCACCAAGGAGTACATGTGCTCCTAAATGAAAAAAATTAGGAGCAAACGTAGAAATTCAGGAGCACAGTGTTTTTTTTTTTATTGTATCCGTTTATTAAACATAACTTAACACAGGGGCGTCGTTACACCCTTTTTATAGGGGCACGTGCCCAGTATAAATCTGCTGTGTCCCAGTAAAATCTAAAGTTTGAGTTTTAACAACTTACTTTATTAGTCAGTGCATTAATTAAGGTTGATAATCCCCCCAAAAATAAACACAATATCCTAATCCCCCAAAAAATAAACACAATATCCCAATCAACGCATGTAAAATCAAAGCAGTTTAACCGAAAACACAAAGCTTGCATTAACTATAGGCTAGATGTCCCTGCCAAAGCTGATATCAAACTTGCGTCCCTGAACTGTTATATAGTGGGTTAAGCGAGGGGAGTTTCTATAGCCTAATATAGTGCATTGTGCGCAACACGCTTGGAAGAAGGGATATGAATAGGCGCCTGTGCCCCAGTACAGTTTTATGTCTAACAACGCCACTGACTTAACAGTTAATGCTAGACAACTAGCAACTTTCACTCTGATAGAACTAGAACAAATAGTTTAATAAGTTTAACATGTATATAGTTATAGTTAATATGTTCTTAAAATACTGGGACATTATAGACTATGTAAGCACGCCACGGGTTAAAAGGCTTGGTAGTCAAACCTAGGTAGACCCAGAGCCATATAAAAAGAGAGTTGGGACACTTCCATAGACTTCCATTGTAATCGAAGAAGGCAGAAGTAAAGCGTGTCATTTGCGACCTATAGTCCCAAACATTGTATTTTGCAACGTTCAACCCCATTCATGTTCAGTGTTACGAATCAAGTTAGCGGTTTTGAAAATAGTTTTAAAATAATGCAGTAATTTGATCAATGTACCAGCTAACTTGCTTCATCACACTGAACATGAATGGCGTAATAGTTTGTGAAAGACAAATATCCGACGAGGCAAAATCCCGGACAATTTTGGAATCCCTGCCGGACGCATTTTTTAAGTCTCGAAAAGAGGACGTCTGGCCCATAGATATATATAAACACTAGATGTCTCGTCCGCGTTGCCGGACAACGGAGTCGAACGTCCGCATATGGCGGCCATCTTGCTACAGGCAACTCGCTCACCCATAACATTGTGTTGATGCTACATTTACTTTTTAAATGACCATAACTTGCTCAATTTTCAACCGATTTTGAAACGGTTTGGTTTGTTATCAACGTCAGAGAGAGAGAGAGTGGCATACCGACATGTATGCCACTGCATACTTATGAATAATTATGTTTTTATGAAGTATGCAGTGGCATACCGACATCTCTGAAGTTGATAACAAACCAAACCGTTTCAAAATCGGTTGAAAATTGAGCAAGTTATGGTCATTTAAAAAGTACATGTAGCATCAACACAATGTTATGGGTGAGCGAGTTGCCTGTAGCAAGATGGCCGCCATGTGCGGACGTTCTAGACTCCGCTGTAAGACATCTAGTGTTTATATATATCTATGGTCTGGCCACCCACATGTTAGCCTATATAGCCAGCTTTACTTAAAGTCTATTGTAAGATATAGCTTGTTAGATTCTAAATGCACATCTGATTAGAGCTAGCAACAATGAATTGCAGAATGAATTGCAGTCGTCCAGCTAGCTGTCGACGCTCGGCAGGAATTTCAGGTCCACTCACTAAAAACAAACTTGACCCTCTCACTGGACATATTGCATAATAAAATGTTTTATTGAATGCAACTGGTTGCCTTGTATATTCTGTTCTATTTACCAAACTCCTTCTTGTCTTAAATTGAGCTGGTGTGAGCTACAGTACGGTAGCTAGCATAGCCATTTCTAGCTCTGCTTCACAATTGCTGCCTAGTGTTATAAGTTAATAAATACATAAATGTTAATAAAGTATCAGACATATACATAATACAACACACCAGTAACCAATTGATATTATGTGTTAATATACCGAAAATGTCAGTAAATCGAGATGCTGCTACTGTCTGTCCCGTTGAAAACCATTCAAACAGGTTGCCAGCAGTGTTTTTTTTGCGAGCTACTTGAACCAAGTGATCACGTGTCGGCGAGATCAAAGAGTGTTGTAACTCTTTTTATATGGCTCTGGCCCATTGGTTGCGAATCGTCGCTCGAGCGTCATTATGCTATGTTCACATCGTGCAGTCGCGACTCCGTGACTTGCTTTCAGTGCCGGACCTAGCACATCCGGCGCCCCCCCCCCCCCCCCCCCCCCCCCCCCGGAGCGCAAATCGTAGTGCCGCCCCCCCTGCCCCCGGGGCGCCCAAACGCAACACGGAGATCTGCTGGTTGAGTGGGAGGGTTAATTAATGGATGCACTTGGGGAAATGCCGCCCCCCTCTTCATGCCGCCCTAGGCGGCTGCCTATGTCGCCTGTAGGAAGGACCGGCCCTGCTTGCTTTCCATGTGAAATCAATGGTATGCTTCACTTCATCGCGCTGTTGTTCCGTGTATTGACAAAAGCCAGTTACTCACTCGCGCACTGTGCTCGTAAATATTTTTTTAAGTTCGCACATACCTATTTCTAGGCGCAAATGCGAGTGAAATACTCGCACTGTAGAGCCCTGCAAGGGCGTCGCTAGACCCTTTTTACTGGGGCACGATAATCCCATCTCTATGGCCCATAATGCAGACAGCTCAGACCAGGGGAGACCCTCGCAACACATGGCCTGGAAAACAGGCCATGTGCTCTCTAGGCTTGGTCCTGCCAGGCCTAGAGAGCAGCCGGAGGGGGGGGAAGGGGTGTTTAATCAAAGCACCCCAAGGTAGCTGAGATGGCTTAGTTGACCTTTAAGTGGAGGTTGAGACCGAGAAAAGAGCACAGTTTTTCATCCTTGCACACACCTCACCTAAGTGCACCCACACATACAGAGCAACACATTAAAACCATACACACGCTACAGGCTCCCTCGCTCGCATGAAACACACAGATACAAAACACACACACAGCAGGGGACATTGGAAGAGGGTGAGCTTTAAACCGAGGATAAGTAGAAGAGAACATCAGATTCATCACAAGCCCCCCTGAGGTCACACATATGCTACGGGCTAGGGGTAAAAGGCCACTGATAGTCCCTGCAGACCCCACATATTTGGAACCCAGAGGACAGCTTATGCGTAGTCACTGAGGTGTGAACAGCTGTGTGTGTGTACACAAATTAGAATGGGTTTAGTTTCCCACGATCAGCTCAAGAACCGGGCGCTCTGCAAAGTTCATATTTTGCAGTTGTCTTTTTTATAATCCAACGGAGTGCAGTGCCCTGATTGACGTTATTTGGATAAGCATTTCAACGTAAAATAATGGGGGGAAAACATTCTGCCAGTTTGGCTTGCTCTCTTCGCTCTGGACCAGACCCTCGCTCCTCGGCTTGAGGCAACGGCCCCGGTGGATGTTGGTGGTATTGCATTTCCGATTAGGTACCCGACTTGTCCGGTCGATTTGATTCTATTAACTCAAGTCAACATATTCAAAACTATCTCCCCCAGTATTTTTTGTTCTGTTCTCGAACCTGGCTCATACTACTAGCTTTTTCATAGAATAATTTTTGCTAAATTTGAAACCAATCCGAAATGGGTAAACTAGCACCCCATTTATTTGCTTACGTAAAAAAAAGTTGCCTGGAACTGTGCTAGCGGGTATGAACAGGGCACAAGCACAATAGTGAAGATTAGCTGATTGTCGATTTACCTGGAGCTGAATGAGCACAAGGAGAAAGGGCTTGATCATCTACAGTTGCCTGCCCTGCTGTAGCCAGTTTTACAAATGGTTGCACATATACATGACGTTTATAGAGTTTATTTCCGTTATTGTAAAGCAGATTTAACAATTTAGTAATTAACATAATTTTGTAATATAGGCCTATTTAACTTAACTTGCTTCGCCGAGCTAGAACAATAAGACTGCGTATTAGGGCCAGGTAGTAAAAAATAAATACACATCGGAGCCGGAGGAGGGGGGGTAATATTCCGAGATTAAAGTCGTAAATATTACGAAATATTATTGATTTTCGTAAAGTTCACATGATGTATCTGCTTCTTGATCGGACTTGTACCCCATTCTGTCAGTTTTCTAACTCTACTGCAATGCCTTAGCTCATATGCTCGCGACTGGTTGTTGCAAAGTATGACGTGTACAGCTAGTTGCAAGTGTGCACGAGTTTCGGAGCTCGAGGAGGGCGAATAAGATGGCGGGCTAGGCACATGTAATTTTCTCGGCTCTCCAGCAAATATTTTATATTACAATTCAACCGTTTATCATCCAAATCATTCCGCAAAGAACTTTCGTCCTTACAGAACACCCCAACATAAACATCAGCTAAAAAACAGAAAGGTGACGAGAGCCCTGAGTGTTTCCAACACAACTCTCATTGAAATTTGAGTTACCAGATTGGATTTACAAGATGGCAAACTGAGTAACATTGAGCGTAAGATTACTGAGAACAGTCTAATGATCGTCAGCCTGACAAAAGCTGTGGAGTATAACGCAGCGGAAATAAAGGACTGTAAAGCTAAAATCAACTTGTTCGACAAACAACTTGCAGATCTGATAAACCGTACGTCGGAGCTCGAACGCTACAAAAGAAGATGGAATCTCAGAATTATCGGAATGAAGCAGAGGCGTTGTTTAGGGGTGGGCGATATGGCCAAAATCTTCTATCACGGTATGAGTCATTTTATATCACGGTTACGGTATATATCACGGTATAGTAATTGTTCTGTAAATTCAATTAAGAAATGGTACAAAATAACCATACCATACTTCATCATCACACTCGATTATTTATTACAAACAAAAACAACTGCCTCACATGAGACAACACTTGAGTTAAAAACAAAAGACTCCAAAAAGTTACGAGTACGAGCGTTCCGATTGGCTGATGCGCAGTCATGCCATCCGCGTGGGGACCTACTCACAGCTCAATACGGATCCGTAATGCCCTCCGACGAAAATGTCAAAATGAGCGAAAGCGATCAGTCTTGAGTTTTACTATCCATATCTAACTTCGGTTTCGGCGTATCAACCTCGTTAAAGCTCGGTCGATATGTTAAAGCCTCAGTTTGATATTTCCCGGCATGACCTCACTCTCAGTTAGTAAGTAGTTAGCCTTCACTAGTCATCCTAGATCAAGAATGCTAGCCACGCCACCAGTGTAATTTTACAACAATAATTTTACAGCACGAGACTTGAACAACAAATCGAATTGGTTACCTGCAGAATGGGTCATCAAATATATCATTAATTAGCATCGGCATGAATGTGGTCCGCTTAGACAAAATACACTCCGTTCCGTCAGACCAACGCAAATGTGCTTCAAGGTCAAACGAAAATAGCAAATCAAATAAAAGTTAAACTACAATTCTAAATATCACAAGAATGCGATTTATATGATGGCTTATATACAATACAACAACCAGACATTTAATTGACACGTGTAATACAAAAATATAGTATAAAAGTATACCGCGGTTGAAACGGTATAGACAAATCTCTCCCGGTAGACACATTTCTACCGTTGCACGGTATATACCGTCATACCGCCGAGCCCTAGCATTGTTAGACATAAAGCTCTACTGGGGCACAGGCCCCTATTCATATCCCTTTTTTTTTCTTTCAAGCTTGCTGCGCACAATGCACTACTAGGCTATAGAAACTCCCCTTGCTTAACCCACTATACAACAGTTCAGGGACGCAAGTTTGATATCAGCTTTGGCAGGTACATCAATAGATAATGCGTGCGCGCACATTTTCTTTGCTATCATTTGAGCGCAAATACTGTTCTTTGAGCTTCATGTAATATTGTTTTTATGTTTTAGTCAAAATACGATGATTGGTAGGCCTATCATTTAGAAACTTTCTTTCGTTTTGTAATGTTTTCGTAGCCTACCTCAATTCTGACTTGTGTGCAGAATCCGAGACCTGGACTTCTGTGTGCGTGCTGCACCGGCTATTTGGCACACAGAAGAGCGCGCTGACATGGAATTCTGCGGGTATCGGTTTGTGTTTTCGGTTAAAGTGCTTTGATTTTGCAAGCGTTGATTCGGATACTGCATTTATTTTTTCTGGGATTATCAATCTAAATAAATGCACTGACTAATAAAGTAAATTGTTAAAACTCATACTTTAGATTTTACTGGGGCACATCAAATTTATACTGGGGCACGTGCCCCAGTAAAAAGGGTCTAACAACGCCCCTGGAATGAAGGAAGTAGCTGGAGAAGATATCCGAAGAGAAGCCATCTCGCTGTTAGCAGAAATTGCTCCTCACCTGCACCACAAGCTTGAAGAGGTTGTGGATACAGTCCACCGCATTGGCCCCAAAATGAAGGATAACTCCAGACAGGTGATCATTCAGTTCTGCATGCGGAAATACAGAGACGAGTTCTGGCGCTCCACTAAAGGCTCGGATGTCTGTAAACGCAAGGGTGTAAAGTTCACAGAAGATTTATCTAAAGAAGATCGTGAAGCCGGCGCTGCACTATGGCCGAGGATTAGTGAGGCTAGAGCTGCGGGGAAGAATGCATACTACCGTGTTCCCTATGGCTACATAGAAGGCACCCGGATCATCAAGGAAGGTTGATTTCAACCTCGTTCATCTTCCTGGCAGGAGGTGTAAATGGGATGGTTTGCTATGTTTTTGCTGTTGAGCTTGATCGTTACAGTGCTCTGTTTGAGAGAAACTGTGTGCTACAGAGCTCCGGATGTCACGTGACTTTACCGTTTACGTCGCCATTTTGGCAGGAAAGTAGTGGCAGAGACTGTTTAAGGAGAGCCTGGCCACTCCCTATTAAGCCCCATTGTACCTAATTTTGTTGCAGTTCCACTAGAGTTCCACTCGCGGTCGAGTGCAAAATGAATGGGAGTCTATCGAGCTAACGGCTAAATTGGTCTCTTTCACCTGATTGTCGTTGAGAAATCTCTGATTTGATTGTAGTTTTTGCATGTTCAACATGGATTACAGGCAGGTCGAAAGTCAAACCCTAACCCTAACCCTTGGCTTGAATTTTTTTGGCTTGAATTTGAGCAACTTGAATTTTATTTTACATTGAAATATATTCATATGAGAATTCGATCTTGTTTAAAATTCAATATTAAGTATTCAATGCCTTTTAAAATTAAAAACATTGTCACTGATTTGCTTCCATATTCATGCAACGTTGGCCTTGTTATTTACACCTGATCTCTTGTCGACGTACTCGTCAACAGTATATCGACTGGCATCGATATGTGATGTGTGTGTGAGAGAGATGTTTGTGGTAATCCCTGGCTGTAACGAGCTCTAGTGACCAGGGTTTTTCCTGGTTCAAAATGGGTCTTCGGTGCTCAAAAAAAATATATATATATGTATTCTTTTTTCTTCTTTTTTCTAATCAATGTATTTATTCCCAGGTGTTTTGCATCCCTCCCCCCCCTCCCCCCCTGTAATAGTCTAATAGCTAAGGGTTGGGAGGATTACTCAAAACATGTAATCCGATACAATTACAGATTACCTGTTAAAAATTGTAATCAGTAACCTAATCCAAGTATCTCAATATTTAAGTAATGTAACCTGATTACATTCCGTTACTTTTGGATTACTTCAATGCACAGGCTACCATGGGAGATTGCCTATAGTGTTAGATTTACCGCTTCGAATTGAAATTGGAGACGATATTATGTGTAAAGACAAGTTTCTTAATATGTGTTGTCAATATTGTCAATTAAAAGTCTAAACGTTTTACTTACGAATAATTTGTTTGTGGGAGTGACCCGAGTTATTTCAGGAAAGAATTACGTGTCCGGTTTGGCCGTTCGTGACAGGCAGCTATGACAGTAGTAGCTGTTTAGCCTCGATTTTAGCAGATTTCTGTGAAACTTGGAAAAACATGAATTCTAGCTAGATTATGTACACTTTAAGCTAAATGTACATGCCTTGTTTGCCAATTTGGTTGATTGTGGAAGAAAGTCGAACGTTTTTTAGTTATGGAGAGGAGTATCCAGCCATAGCGCTAGCTAGCTACTTTTGGAGGAGGGGAATTCCGTTTTTTCAAAATGTTCCACTAATCACTATAATCAAAATATGATATTTCTAATCTGTCTTCTGTTCTACATTGCCCACAGAAAGGTGTATTTTATATGTGTAATCTTGTTTGTAATCCAAATTTTTCCTAAAAGTATCTGTAATCTGATTACGTCTTTTTTTTTTGTAACTGTACCGGAATAGCCTACATACCTTTTTTTTGTATCCCGATCACGTATCGCCGTTACATGTAATCCGTTACTCCCCAAGCCTGAATGTAATATTGCACATATTTTCGTCCTATTTCCCCTAAAGCAATAAAGTTAGGCTACTTAAAGACACCTTACACTCATAAAGTATGCTCTAAATGGCATAAAGTATGCTCTAAATGGTCAATTAATAATTGCCGTAACAACTTATTGTAAATGGTCAGTAGCCTAGCCTATCAATTAAGGTAGGCCACCCTGAAGCATGTACACTGCCTGCTTCATTTGATCTTGATAGGCTAAGCATTCTGTAGCAAATAATAACAATAAACCCACTTTTTATTAATTACAACTACAGCATAATAATGCACCTAAAATACAAACCTGAGCAAGGGCAGGAATCGCTATCAAATCAACAGACAATTTATCTAGCAGGGGAAGAATACAAACAACGAAAATCACCAGTTAACTTGATTTAAATTTGCAAGAACTATACACTTATACAATAACAGGCTTAAATGAACTGACAACATAAGTTATACGACTTACAGTTCTCAAGGTTCGCAATCTCAACTGCGGTGTGAAGCGTGTGTCCGTGCAATTCTCCGACATGCACTCTAAAGCAGGGGCGGATCTAGAAAAATATTCATGGGGTGGCAAGAGGGTGGCAGGAGATTTTGAGGGGTGGCATCCCGTGGCAAATGTGTGTGAGATCAAAATGAAAAAACTAAAGGCTGTGCAACATGTATGCATAGTCAGTGAACACTGAAATGAATTTGAGGATTATAGGTCACATGACCAAAAAGTTATTGAAGTTTGAAGATTTATTTTGAATAAAATATTTTTTAATAACCTGAGATGAAAATGAACAAAATAAAGGCTTTGCAGCATGAATGCATACATCTTCAACAGTTTAACATTATTTTGACACTCCTAGTTCATGTTGTTGAAAAGCTATTGACTTTTGAAATGTGTAATTTGTTGACGGTCCCTAAACGTACGCGTTGTTTAGGCAGCCAAAAGCATTGGCTAAGCGGCCGGTCGTAGCAGTGCTACACACCGGTTAAAATAACACAATACTGGGCGTCCGAATATCTGTTGAATATCGAACTTCAAACTAACTTTACCACAGTCATCTTTGTTGTTGCTTTGTTGCCCAAAGAATTCACGAGTTAATGTTATTAACCTCAATTCAACAGGAAAAGTAACATTGCAACTCCGTATAGCCCTGCACTTTTGTAATTATTCTTAGTCATTAATAGATAATTGCTTAACACCTCATTCCTCCGGTGTGGTCTGCTGTCCGTGCCGACGATTTCTTCTTTGAGTTGAAGCCTTCTATGGTCAGTTTGCGCCTTCCTTGTGTTCAAATGAAAGCAACTTCGGTGGCGGTGTGGGGAGGGTGGATGGAGTAGTTTTCCTGCTGCATTTACTTGCATTCGGATATTAGAAATTTGCTCTTCTTTGTTTTCAAAGCTGCCAACTGGGGTGGCAGCTGGTAGCACCCGGTAGATCCGCCCCTGCTCTAAAGGCCGAATTATACTTCTCCGACTCCATTACGGACAGACGGACGGAGTCAGACGGATTGTTTGAATTTATAGTACTCCGAAGACTGTGGGTGCTGAAAACACTTCACTGCCAGAAGAGTAGGTGGCGCTGCACTGCGATGCTAGCTAGGTCATCGAAAAGTCGGAGCAAATTTACAAATTAGCCGTTTCATCAATAAAATAAGCACATTTTCAGCAACTACACTGCCCATTTCTCGTCACATTTGAATTCAGATGCTGATTTACATGTACTGTTTAGCTGAAATATTAATTATAAAAACGTACAGCAATGGCGGTCAAAGGATTCTGTTCGTCTTGTTGGTCACGGCAACCCCGCCCCTGACGCAAGCGGTTCTTAATACGGACCAATCACAGCCAAGGGGTATCCGTAAAATGACGGACGGACAGACGGATAGTCAGGAAAATCATGAGGTGCACGTAGAGCTCTCCGAGGGGCTCGGAGAGGGCACGGAGAGGGAGTTCCTCGTCGGAGAGGTCGTTCCCTGTGTCCGTCTCCGTAAAAACGGAGAAGTATCGCGCACCTCAAAGTTGCGTATTGATCAGACAAGAAGACACGCTTATCAACTCGATTACTATTGATCAAAACAGAACGAGGGTTCGGCTGTAGCCTACTTGAAACATACTATTGAGAACATATTCGCTGACATGCATTGCACGCGTGATGAACACAGCTTTTTTTTTGCCTTTGGCGCTCGGGATTTGTCATTGGCGCTCGGGAAAACGGCTTTGGCGCACACCAAAATGTTCTTAATGTTCAACCGTGACTGACCAACCTGAACGCCTGCCAGAGAACGTGAGCTGACCACAGATCAAGGTCAGGTCTAAAAGCCAAGAGCCTTTTTCTCTCTCTCTGCCTGTGTCTGATTCTCTCCATCTCTCTCTGGGCCTGTCTCTCTCTGTATCAGCATCTCTCTGTCTCCTGTCTCCAAGCTTTGATCCATCCAGCTCTGAGTCTGGGAGACAAAACATCTCTCCCCTAATGATGATTTCTATCTACTGCAGAGGCTAGATGTCTACCCAGAATGCTAGACTTAGCCCTGCAGGGTCTCCTAGGCTGATCACCAGGGGCTACATGTGTCTCACACGTCATTAGTGCCACAGACAAGTTAATTGCACCTCTTTTTACCCCTAAAAGCCCCAAAGAGAACCACTCCCCCCAACAAAGAGACACGCACACCTAGGGATGGGTATCGAGAACCGGTTCTTGTCGATTCACCGGTTCCCAGTGAATCGATTCCTCGGAATCGTTAGCAAAATTCCTTAACGATTCTGTTAACGATTCTCTGTGCCGTTGCGCATGCGCGAACGTTTATAGTTTATTCAGACAGACTGCAGCAAACATTGCAACTAGGAAGAAGTGTTCTAAAGTTTGGTTGTATTTCACACGACAAAATGACAACAACGCCACTTGTAACTCGTGTAAAAAGTCTATTTCGTCGAAGGGAGGAAATACTACAAATATGAAGAAGCATTTGAACACACAGCATGGAATGAAGTTACTGGAACGTCATGTGTTCGATGCATGCAGCAGCGCAGCTAACGTTCGCGCTTCATCTCTAAGGTAGAGCTAAACTGCTCAAAAGTGATCACAACCACTTGTTCCTGTGTGAAGCAATTTGCCTTTATTGTGTGTAGTCGATCTAGTTATCTTCTGTCCCGTCGTTTGAAGCATACATTTGAGCTCTGGCATTGGTCTCCCATTAGTATTGATCTTATTGATCACTTCACGTTATCGGGGTGGCGTGTGTTATCAGCAAACGTTCGCGTGTCCCATTATTAAACTGAGCATATCGATTTTTAATCCATTATTAAACTTAGCATTTTAATTGTTTAACCTTTTAATAGTCCTGTTAAATGTGCCTGAAAACGCCTAAACAACATACCCAAAGTACATTGAAAGCTGTTGTTGAACCATTTGGAGTACATGCATGTAAATGGTCTCTTTTGAAAGGTGACACTCTGAAGTTATTTCCCGTTGTTAGGACCCCTGTAAGTCCTACTGGTGTTGAGTAATAGAAGCTTGAACACAAGGAAACCGAAAGTTTCTATCTCCGACTAGATTTTGTTTTGAAAACAGAGGCCTGAAGAGGCCTAGAGGTGGTAGGTATTAGCTAATTTCAGAGCCAGTCAAAGCCAGTTTGAGAAATTCGTTTAGAACGAGTGTGTGTGGGGGGGTGTAGGGCGCACAGACCTAGTTGGCTGTAGAGAGGAGAATCGATAAAGAATCGAATCGATAAGCAGGAATTGAGAAAGAGTCGGAATCGTTCAAATCTTATCAATACGCATCCCTACGCACACCACACAAACTCACATACACACAAAAAGATGGAAAGGAAATGTAAAGGGGCATCTCATTAGAGAAACAACCCTCCTGACACCCCCGTTTGAAAACTCCAAGCACTGCACAATTATTGCGGCAATCAAATGTAACCATAATCTGACAAAACACAAACATGCATGTACACCACACACACATCGTATGCAGACGTGTGTAAGACATACACAGAAGGTAATCATATGTTGGCCCCAGACAGTGATGTTTAATGCATGTAGTCCCTGCTGCCCTTGCTAGCCGGTTCATCAAACGTGTAGGCTTTAACACACGCACAAGCAGAGAAGAAAATTGACAGGCTTTGTTGCCTGCTCGACTGAACAGACACCCATCACGCTTGTGCAATCAGGCCAGACAGAGAGTAGCTTTGTGGTGGATGACAACACACCCTGTCACTGACAGTCACCCAGCCCCTGCAGAACAGACAGGAGAGCCCAGACTCAAAGCTCTCCAGAGAAAGGGGCTATTCCGCTGTACTCTGCTTACTTACAGGGACAATACAGACAGCCCCTGGGCTTTCATTGGTGTGTCTGAGCGACATCAAAAGCACCTTCAGTGTCTGAGGAGGGTTTTATGCTCAAAAGTATCAAGAGACTAGACAGAGTAGAATTGTACTTTATTAATCCTGGGTAAAAACTGCACAACATTTCAGCAAAATATATATTACAATATTGTCTATGCAGCAGCATGGCAAGAGGCAACATGGAGTTTGTAAATAGATGATTTACCAGTTCTTATTCAGGCCTCAGTGAGTGTATATGTAGGGATGGCATGATTTATTTCATGAGTGTAGATATTTCCTATTCTATTAGTTATAGCATCTATCCATTATGTCCACTTTGGACCCAGTGTGCAAGTGATGCTGTGTTAATGAAGGTTCTGCTGTCTCCTGCAGTCTGTCAGTCCCTGTTCCAATACATTCCTCGACGCATCGGACCAGCAAAGACACCTGTCCATGCTGGGGCCCATCCAACACTGAGAACACACAACACACTTTCTTTTTACTCTGTCTCTCTTTCTGTCTCTGTGTGTCTCTCTCTCTCTTCCTCACACACACATACATCCGCATACACACTAAAGTCATACCACCCACAGTGCTGAACCCCTCGCCAAGTCTGGCAGTGCCAACATCAGAGAACAATACTCCATCTGTCTCCTGGCAACAAGACACACGGGCTGGGGAGGGGGGTTATCACCTGGTAATCTCTTAATCATTATGAATTATCTTTACACAGGAGGTCAAAAGCCTGTGGGTGCATGTGGGTGTACGCATCACTAAGTGAATGCACAAAAGAGTGTGTGTGAGTGCATGTGTTTGTGTCACAAGGGTCCATTATCGCCTGGCTCTGAAGGTCCTATTCAGCGTTCTATTGGCCGAGAGCAGGGACCAAACACTGGTGCGGTGATGTCATCACTCTGTCATTCTGTCAAGGCCTGCTTTGTCTCCTCTCTCCATAATCGTAAGAGAATGGAGGGAAAAACACAAGGGTGAGAGAAGAGAGAGGGGAGGATGAAGAGGCGTGTCAGGCTGACTCATTTCATTCAGACGCATGCTCTGGACTCCCAGGGGTCCTTGTGGAGGGAGGTGTCGTGAGACCCTGACAGGTTGACGAGCAGTTAGTGCTCGTCAACACCTCCCTCTCAACCAGGTCACTGTCTGTCTGTCTGACTGAGTGGCTGTCTTGCTGACTGATTGGCTGACTGACTGGCTGGATGATTGGGTGGTTAGCTGACTGACTGATTTGACTGGCTAACTGGCTGAGACCTTATTCACACTGCAAGCCTTAATGCTCAATTCCAATTTATTTATCAGATCAGATTTTTGGGAGGGCTGTTCACTGTCATTGTCATTTTAAATGTGGCCAATATCAGATTCCAGTGTGAACTGGTCTCGGTCCTGAATGCGCAAAATAACAAAAACAAACACTTCACATGCAGGACGCTCTCACAACTGTGTTAAACATGGTAGTCAGTGAAATACGTTTTTAAGCATTTTTTTTTATAAAGTAATGTTCTGTGGAAGCCAGCAAATGTGTGAGCAGGTAATATGGAGGACGAGGAGGAGGAGAAGAACCAAAAAAATGTTAATAGCTTTTTGTGCAGCAGTGGCTGTTCAAGTCAGAGGTGTGTGTGGATGCGGAGTCTGAGCCAGGAGTGGTGGCATCGTGACGTGAATGTCTTTTCTGAAACTTTCCATTTACTTATACTTGTCTCCTGCATAGACCTGATTGACTCTGACTCCCACCAGTGCATAATTGTGACGAATGTCGATCAAGGGTGACGTAAACGTCGCACAAATTCAGATTTGACTTGACACTGAGGTCGCATTGCCAAATATCAGACCAGATTTAAAGGTCACATGACATGCTGTTTTTGGATGCTTTTATATAGGCCTTAGTGGTCCCCTAATACTGTATCAGAAGTCTCTTTCCCGAAATTCAGCCTTGGTGCAGAATTACAGCCACTACTAGCAGTCCCACAAGGAGCTTTCCTCAGAACGCGCTGTTTTGGTGTCTGTAGCTTTAAATGCTAATGAGGAGCGGAGGGGCGGCACCATGCGCTAATGTTTACAACGGATGTATCGCAATGGCTGTAACCCCGTTGCTGTAAAATACCTCGAATTTGCCCATTCTCATCTGATAACCCTGGTTTGCAGAGGTACACACTCAGTCATTTCAATGAGGGGAAAGGTGGATATCGCGCGCGCCATAACACCAACAGCAGAACGTTTATCCAAATAACAAAGAAGTGTACAACACTCACGTACAGCATATGTATTCACACTTATACTTGATGCTATCTACCTTTCCATAGCGACAGTAACTCAGCTGTTAGCTGCAGAGCTAATGTTACAGCCACATTCTAAGGGTAGCAAGCTAGGTAACCATATACAGTAAAGCTACAAAATGATATAGCGTTAGTTAACTTACTTGTCCGAGGTTAGTAGCTGGACGAAGGAGAGTTAGTACTGATCCAGAATTTAATTTCAGCAAGGCCAGTATTAGCTCAAGTTGAGGAAACAGTCGTGGCTGAAGTGTTTGGCGCAGACATACAAAACAAATGTGCCTACAACAGAAGTTGTGTAGGCGCATTTTCAGCGAAAATAAAATTAAGATACTGATTGTTTAGAGGCTCGGATGACGGAACTACAAAAAGACTTGTGTGTTGATTTGTACATCCAAGCACTGAGCAACTGTTATGCTTCGTTCGTTTGCTAGCCATGGCATGATGTCTCTGCAGGAAAACCCGATATTGCACTCGCCCTTGCACAATCGTAGCTCAATTCCTCATTGGCGGGCCAGATTATCTGGGCGGGCACAGCAGAGAGAAGGGCGGTAGCCTGGCTCCTTGTTACGTCAATAAGAGGAGATTTTCAAACCGAGCGTTTGAGCCTTCATTTTCTCAAAGGCGGAGAAGAACACCCAGGGCTTGGTTTACACCTATCGAAAATTCTAGCCACTGGGGGACCAAAGGCAGGCTAGGGGAACTCATATTAATGTTAAATAACCTCCTAAAGTGAAGTTTTCATGTCATGTGACCTTTAAAACCACATATGAAAGTGGCCCAAATCTGATTTGAAAAAGTCAGATTCAATGCACTTTGGGCTGTTCACACTGTCATCCAAGTAACAGACTTGTGTCACAAGTGATGTGGCACTGACACTTTCACTGACAAACACCACACAGAACCGACAAATCTCATTAGAGAGCTGGATTTCTCTGTTGTTTCGACTTCGTCTGAGATTTATAGGAGATAAAAAATAAAAAATAAATTAAGAAACTGGCACAGGTTGACATCTTTTTGATTTGAGTATTTGGAAGGTATGAAAAAAAGAAAGAATGAAACAGCTTCTCCAACAGTTCTTTTATCCTCGTTAAGCTGCTTCGCAACAGTGGAACCGATCCAGCATTCTTTAGTCCTGAGTACACAATCATTCGGTCCTGTTTGTGCGGCTACAGAGAGGGATAGGAGCTGTTTGTGTGTGTGTGGCCACATGTCGAGTAGATTACTAACCTAAAGAGAAGGCAGATATGCGTACCCAGTGTTATTTGCATATACATATGCAAATGATAGCCACTCCCCAAAAACCACAGTTATAAGCTGCTGTGATTTCCCAGTGTGCTTGCGGCCCAGATAAAGTGCAGGTGTTAGTTGTGGATAGAAAGCTTGTGTGACAGTGTAAGTGGGTGAGACAGTGTGTGTGTGTGTGTAATTGTGGACCTGATAAGGCGATATAAATAGAGTGAGAAGCTCCAGGAAGGATAAGAAACAGCACAGGGGCCTCAATCACTCGCTTTCAATATTGGCATTTGGCACACAGTCGCGTATTTAGGGAATTTCGATTGCTTCAGTGATTTTTTTTTGCCCTATTTGTATGTATATCTCAAGGCCGTAGCCATGGAGTCAACATTGGGGGGGACGAATATATTTTTTTTAATGATAATTTCAGACAGCGTGCGTGGTTGCCTGTCATAGCGTAGCACATTTATATTTTTATATCAATATATTGGGGGGGACTTTTTGACCAGATTTGAATATTGGGGGGGATGTGTCCCCCCCAATATGTATTATGATTACGGCCTTGGTATATCTAATGGCTGGTTAAGCACTGTAGGGAGGAGAAGTTGGACAGTTTGTTTTTGTCTCGTTCCAGTGATGGGCACACCTGGGTGATGGCGTCGGATATTTTTAGTAATTTAGCACACACCAGATGCGTTATATGCGTTAGCATGTTAGATGTATTTCCACTCACATCCCACAACCAGTGACGTACGGTGATGTCAGTAAGAGGCTAGGCACTGAGTTATGAAAGCCAGATTACCTAATTTATTGTTAGGCTATGTCAAAACAGTACGCAGTAAACAGTACAAGCAGTAGCCTACAGCCGCTGACTGTTAGCACAGCCACATAGCCAATCTTTTCTTCATACCAGTCTGTTTGAAACGATCGAAAACATGTTGTCCCTTTTGTTGCAGTAGTCCATCTAGGTCTGGCGTAGGGAGCTCCCTCTTGCTATTAACTAATTTTTTGAATAAAATAGAGCTTGGAGAAATTCCTCAACTCCGTGATATCGGCAGACACCTGCTGTCATTTTTACTTGAATTTTGCGGGGATTACATTTACAATAGGTGGGTTCGACTTAATGCAGCGCCGGCGTCGCCTGCAGCCCGGCTGACTTGAAGCAGCCAATGGCATTCTCAGCTTCAAGGCATCCGGCTGCAGCCGGCTGTCGGCGCCGCCGGTGCTGCATGAAGTTCAATGCACCTAGTGTAGCTGGTGTAATGACGTTAGCTGCGCAAATGGTCCATGTTTGATACGTAACGTAGGTGATTACTGGCATAACATATTTACGTGCAATATAAGTCTATGGCAAAGGCACAGCAGAGAACGTACATGTTGAAGAATACAAGATCGAAGTGCGCAACTGAGTTTTTCGCTTGTCGTCCGCAGTGAATGGACAGTAAAAGCACTGTCCTTTTTTTTGTTGTGTATTTGACTATGCGTAACTGCTACATTTGTCATCGTAACGTCTAAACAATTGGAATAACACACATATTGCATATATAAATCACAAGAATAAACAATAAAAATACAAGTTTATTAAATAAAATGATTTAATAAACATTGTTGGTAGGGTAGGCAGTGCCTACCTGGACTGCACGTCACTACCCACAACTGCTGAACAACACCGACACACAGTGCTTGTCTTATCCACCACTCTCTCGCCTGTACTACTGTAACTGAATGGGAAACCGAAGTTTTCCCAAACTTTCAATCTTAAAGAGGCCGGCGGGTCCTCTATCTCTCGTGGGTCGCCACCACTCGCCGTACTCGTCCTTAGTGCTGCTAGCCACAGATATCTCTGACTCACGGCGGCGCCATTCAGAGCTTCAGAGCTACAGATTAGGTGTCCCTAAAAAACACGAGTATCTAACAGTAGTTCTGCATTACATTAATTAATTTGCACGCAAGTTTTATACCGTGTAATTTCATGCACCGAACTGTGAAGCCCATACCGTACGGTTCAATACGAATACATGTACCGTTCCACCCTACAATAAACACAAAAAGATCAAAATCCATCTGGCATTGCTGGACTGATATTGTCAACATGACTGTGTGTGTGTGCATGCGCGCTCACAGGCATGTGTGTGTTTTCAAGACAGCTGCGTCCTAATAACAAGGTGACGATGGCATCAGTAGTAGCGATGTGTGGGTGACTGTGGTGTATTCAGCTGCCCAGGTGTTCATGTGGCTGGGCTGACTGGGTTCATGAGGTTCAAACAGGTACATGTGGCTCAAGTAGGGCTGTCCCGATGTCTCATCACTGGGTATACCCAGCAGTAGCATCGGCTAACCTACCCTTCGTTTAGGCTGAAGAGAGAGCGTCTGAAAGAGTAGGGAGGGAGAGGAGAGAGGGAGTGAAGGAGAGAGGAGGAAGGGAGAAGAGAGAGTTGTGGAGAGAGGAGAAAGGAGAGAGTAGTTGAAGCGTTGAACAAGCAGGGGAAACGGTGAGTTTGTTGAACTGAAAAGGACAGTGAGGTGTGAGAGACAGAGGGATGGAGAGAGAAAGGGCGCTGTTAGATGGAACGTGAAACAAATAAAGACAGTGTCTTATTGAGAGGGAGCAAGGACAAGAAAGAACAGAGACAAAAGTGACATGGGTGAAAGAGTGTGTGTGTGAGAGGGCGAAACGAGATAGAACGAGAGAACAGGCAAAAGAAAGACTGAGACAGAGAGAGAAGACAGCTGTAAAATCAGTCTAGCGTACACAGGACAGAAACACCAGCCTACCTCTGGGGCTGCACTCTGCCATAGCCCCAACGCTTCTACAATCTTCAGATAACCAACTTGCATCTTCCCCCCACCCCCATTCCTTTCACTCAACAAACAAAGAATCACAGCTGAAAGAAAGAAACCGTTGTTTAACAGGAAGACGATAATGATAATAAGCAACAGCTTCAAGGGGGGTTCCAATAATGTCAACATCTGTTCTGTTTCCAGGCATATTATCTGCTAATTATATGTGTCGCAGTTGCTATATTTGCATACGCTTTTTTGAGACCTTGGTAGGAAAAGAAATGCCACTGGAAGCACAATACTTTTCCTGGGAGGAAGATCAAAGAACAGGGGGTGGGATTGGCCTTCGGCACTCAAAAGGAGTTTGCTGTGACAGAAAGAGGGAGAGCGAGAAAAAGAGAGAAAAAGAGAGACGGAGAGGATTGAGAGGCCATCTCAGTCTCCTCCATTTGCTTAGATACAGTGCCTTGCGAAAGTATTCGGCCCCCTTGAATTTTTCGACCTTTTGCCACATTTCAGGCTTCAAACATAAAGATTAGTGCTGTCAAACGATTAAAATATTTAATCGCGATTAATCGCACATTTTTATCTACTCTAAATGTCCCTTGATTTCTTTTTGTCCCGTTTTTTTTCTAATTTTGATGCTCTTATGAACATGGAAAAGTGGATCGGATTGCTTAATGCAAATGTTTTTTTTTATTGAAAACAACATTGCAATCGCCTGGCTTTGACGAGAGGGCGGAGAATTTGCATCAGCTGTGTGCTTGCCATGTGGTATTTCAGACTGGACGTGCTGCGATGATAGCTCAGTTCACAACGACAAAACACACAGATCACTTTGGTCTTGTCAATGGAACCATTTGGCAACTTTTTAAAAGTAAACTTTCCATTCAGAATCTTATTGGCATCCATTTCGGCGTCTCGCGCTCGCCATCCACTCAAAACGTAACGTCAGCCTACTACTCTTTAGCCGGCTCGCAAGCCCAAACAAGTGTGTGCAGCGTGCTTGTTGTTTTGTTTCCGGTCTAGCTAGATCCGGTTAGGTGTTGTAGTTTTTCTGACGTCAGTAGTTGTCACAGCATGTGAAAAAGACTACAACGTTTGCTAGGCCAAAAAGAACATTAATCGCGCAAAAAAAAAATTTACGCCGTTAATTTGTGTTGGCGTTAACGCCGTTAATAACGCGTTAAACTGACAGCACTAATAAAGATATAAAAATGAATTTTTTAATGAAAAATCAACAACAAGTGGGACACAATCATGAAGTGGAACGAAATGTATTGGATATTTCAAACTTTTTTAACAAATCAAAAACTGAAAAATTTGGCGTGCAAAAGTATTCAGCCCCTTTACTTTCAGTGCAGCAAACACTCTCCAGAAGTTCAGTGAGGATCTCTGAATGATCCAATGTTGACCTAAATGACTAATGATGATAAATAGAATCCACCTGTGTGTAATCAAGTCTCCGTATAAATGCACCTGCTCTGTGATAGTCTCAGAGGTCCGTTTAAAGCGCAGAGAGCATCATGAAGAACAAGGAACACACCAGGCAGGTCCGAGATACTGTTGTGGAGAAGTTTAAAGCCGGATTTGGATACAAAAAGATTTCCCAAGCTTTAAACATCCTAAGGAGCACTGTGCAAGCGATAATATTGAAATGGAAGGAGTATCAGACCAATGCAAATCTACGAAGACCCGGCCGTCCCTTTCAGCTCATACAAGGAGAAGACTGATCAGAGATGCAGCCAAGAGGCCCATGATCACTCTGGATGAACTGCAGAGATCTACAGCTGAGGTGGGAGACTCTGTCCATAGGACAACAATCAGTCGTATACTGCACAAATCTGGCCTTTATGGAAGAGTGGCAAGAAGAAAGCCATTTCTTAAAGATATCCATAAAAAGTGTAGTTTAAAGTTTGCCACAAGCCACCTGGGAGACACACCAAACATGTGGAAGAAGGTGCTCTGGTCAGATGAATCCAAAATCGAACTTTTTGGCAACAATGCAAAACGTTATGTTTGGCGTAAAAGCAACACAGCTCGTCACCCTGAACACACCATCCCCACTGTCAAACATGGTGGTGGCAGCATCATGGTTTGGGCCTGCTTTTCTTCAGCAGGGAAAGGGAAGATGGTTAAAATTGATGGGAAGATGGATGGAGCCAAATACAGGACCATTCGGGAAAAAAACCTGATGGAGTCTGCAAAAGACCTGAGACTGGGACGGAGATTTGTCTTCCAACAAGACAATGATCCAAAACATAAAGCAAAATCTACAATGGAATGGTTCACAAATAAACATATCCAGGTGTTAGAATGGCCAAGTCAAAGTCCAGACCTGAATCCAATCGAGAATCTGTGGAAAGAACTGAAAACTGCTGTTCACAAACGCTCTCCATCCAACCTCACTGAGCTCGAGCTGTTTTGCAAGGAGGAATGGGCAAAAATTTCAGTCTCTCGATGTGCACAACTGATAGAGACATACCCCAAGCGACTTACAGCTGTAATCGCAGCAAAAGGTGGCGCTACAAAATATTAAGTTAAGGGGGCCGAATAATTTTGCACGCCCAATTTTTCAGTTTTTGATTGGTTAAAAAAGTTTTTTCGTTTTAAATTTACTTTTTCGAAAGTAAATTTCGTTCCACTTCATGATTGTGTCCCACTTGTTGATTTTTCACAAAAGATTACATTTTTATATCTTTATGTTTGAAGCCTGAAATGTGGCAAAAGGTCGAAAGGTTCAAGGGGGCCGAATACTTTCGCAAGGCACTGTATCCATACTCTCATCTTCCGAATAAACGTACCGGTACGTTTATTTTTTTTACCCGAAAAATCCACACAGTACATTCTTATTTTGGACGGTACGTTTATTTTTGGGGGGGAAAATCGAGACATAATTTTAGAAAATTCCATGCATTTTATTTCGGAAGGGAAGATAAATTTGAACTCTTTGATGTGAAAACGTTAGCTAGCTAGCTACTGGCAAGTAGCTTACATTAGCTAATGACGTTAGCTACCAACTGAAGGTTGTCAGTGCAAGCTAGTAAATGTTAGCCAGAGCCTCATTATGGCTCTGATGTTAGCTCTAGCTACTGTACACTCACATAACGGTTCCCATTCAGCACACCAGCATGACAGTCACAACCTATAGACAACGAGCCTCTCATCGTCAAATAAAAATCCCAGGGTATTTCCGTGGTTACCAGTGCGTCTTTCAGGATTGCATGCCGCACAAGATGCGGAATATGAGGTGCACCGGCAGTCGTGTCTACTATAAGTTTGTTAAGGTATACCTGTAGTCATGGTTATTTGACAGATTTGTAACTATGTATTTCCAAGCTACAGGCATTGAAGTATTTTCCTAGCAATGCTTTATTTGGTAGTGGTTGTCATGTTGACTGTAAGCTGTTTTAGGAAAAGTGATAGTACTAGTACATGTATGTTTGTAACTAGACAGCCTCTTTTTTTTACTTTGTAATAACTATGTATTTCCAGTGGTTTTCATGTTATGTTGCAGTCATGTTGACTGTAAGTTTTTGAGGAAAAGTACTACCATAGGCCTATATTTGTAACCAGACAGCCTCTTTTTTGACATTTTCTAACAATGATTATGTATTTCCAAACTACAAGTGTTGACGTTTTTTCCTAGCAATGGTATATTTGCTGTCCATTTCTATTCCTGATTGCAAGTGACAGTAAAAGATGCGCACTTACACTGGTAGGAACACATTTTGATAGCATATGGACACAGTTTGCGTGCTGATTTGGCAATTTTCCGGGGGGTACTTTTATTCCGGGGGGTACTTTAATTAGATTTGGAGGATTTGTCCGGGGGGTACTTTTATTCCGGGGGGTACTTTTATTCGGAAGATAAGAGTAGATAAAACTTGGTTTGCAGCCCCTCACCCCAATTAGTACTGGATGCACATTCTGAGAGGACAGCGGTTGCCATCATTAATGCTTAAGGACCAGTTGTGGACTGGCCGACGAGAACGTAAAGATGCTTTTGTGTTTAAACATGCGCGTGTGTGTGTTGGCATGTATTTATGTGAGCTGGTTTGTGCAGGGCTGTGCGTACAAAGGCTAAAACGCCTTCAAGTGGCCAGTTGACAGGGAACATAAATTATTTGTATAATCACGAGGGGCGGGAAGAATGGGACTCTGGAGGGGGTGCTTCTACACACATCTTTCCCTGCAGCAAAATGATCTGTCTTGCTAAAATGCCCCCCATTTCCATGGCAACACTTCTCCATGCATGGCAAGTGACTAATGAGCCCGGGTTGAAATGGGTTATATCATACCATTTGAAACCTATAACACATGAACACACACATTTCATTGCCTAGGTACAGGCAACACCACATCCTCAACAGAGATGAGAACCTCCGTGCTGTCTGTGAAGAGCAGAAACAGTCGTTGCTGTTAAAACAGTAAGAAATCTTGAAACTCTCACAATGAGACAAGAACAAACAATTAAAAAAAACTTGTAATACATTTTGTGTTTGTCTTGATGTCAGTAATCAACTCAGTAATTTTCATGGTGATATCTAAAGGTTAATATTTTTACCCTATTCGCGTGAGAAAAAGAACGAATAGGCGTATGAATGGGCTATATTTGGGTATTTATCAAAACGTTCTCCTAATGGGATTCTTCTGGGCTTTTTTTCCTTACTCAGGACATATTGAGGATACAAAATCAGTTGAGTTTGCTTCTGTTGCAATTTGTCCTACCTTTTTTAATAAAATGACTGGACTTTAAGGCCCTCCAGCCTCTCTGTTAGCTTTCAAACAGGCTTACACAGACGGGATGGAGCGGGACAGAAAGAGAGGATGCCATCTCAAACTGGGGATGACATGAAAGAGGGTGAGGGGTGAGAAAAATAGATGGATACAGTGTGTGTGTGTGTGCTAGAGAGAGACAAAAAAAAGAGAAACAGTGCGTGTGTGTTTTCGCACTGAAACCATGACCAAAGGGTTTCACAGAGAGCAGAGGAGATGTGCAACATGGCACCATGTAAATGGATCTGTGTGTTCATCCGCTGGCCCGGACCACAACATCCTACGCAGACTCCTGTTCCAGTACAGACGCTCTCACAGACGTTGAGCTTTGGAGACAGAGGGTGAAAAACAGCACAGCTGTGATTACTGTATTCCGTAGCTAGCATAGCATTACAAGACCCTGGAAAGTTATTGATAAATGTGTGAAATATTCATATGAAAGCCCAGTTGAGTCATCATCATATTCTATAAAGATTTGTATTTTATTTTTATCATTAATATAATAAAATGCTGTCTTATTTTTGAGTTTCGAATTTTGATAGTTCTACTGGCATGGACTTCAGGTGTCAGTACGCAAGGAGACGGGCTCTTCAAGGTTTTCTCAGGAGGTGAATACAGCCGTACTTAATGGCCGGATGGATCTAATAATAAAGTGCGTGGCAAAAGAGAGTACAACCCAGGTTCCGCACTTGGTTTGCAGGAGTAATTGAGCCGTCATCCACAGTACTAATTCAAATCATTTCAGTTTTGGAACCATTCAATTTCAATAATTTATTTCTCATCCAGGTCTTGATTTCCAACAAACAAGCAAAGACTGTTGAGGATGCTAGTGAACAGTCCGTCAGAGTGCTATAAATCTGGTTATCATCAGCATAACACTGATTATCCACCAAGTTTGGGCTGGCTTATCTGTCCAAGAGGCAACATTTCTCATTTCTGAACAGGGTGGGACCCAGAACTGACCCCTGCAGAACCCTGTCTCATTGGAACAGTCTGGGATCTGTCTCATAGTTCTGCAAGACAATACCTCCTCCAATAATCTCTTGTTCGCATGGCAAATCCGTCACCATGTTATGGAGCTCTGCATTTCCAAACCTTGGTTTCATCAGTAGACCAGTCCATCCATCATTATTTTACCTTCTTATATCAATCTCTGGGGCTAGATTCTCACCTCAGCCCCGGAACCTACTGATATTAGATGTTTCTTGTCTCCACCTTAACATAACCTACTGCTCACTAACCCCCTATTCACACCGGACGCGTCTGCGGCGCGTTACGGCTGCGACACGAGTACGACGCAACCTCAATTCACACCGGATGTATTACGCCTGGGACACACTGGCTGCGAAGCACCCTGAAGCGCCACGATCGGCTACAAATGGCGCAAGGCTGTTCACACCAGACGCACATTTTTCTATGCGGGTCACCAAGCCTTTCACCTCCTCTGAGCTTTCCTTTTTCAAATGTAACGCTGACATGGTACATAAACATGGCATAGGCTATATTTAAACGTGTTATTCCAACAGCATCCCAGCATTGATCCTTCTTTACGTTGTCCTTGTAAAATTGGTGCTGGGGGTCATACAACTCCCTGTGCTTTTCAACTTTGAGAATTAATTTGATGGCGTCCATCTCCTTGAATTTCTCAGCTGATTTTCAAAATCAACTTGGGGGTTCTCTCTCAATGTCTGCACGCGTGTGTGTTGTGTGCAACGCGTGACAACTCGTTTCTCTCTGCCAATAGACAGACCATTCAGAAACAACTACAGGCATGCTGGCTCAAAAGATCGATCCGTTTATTTTCAGTAGTTTTTATCAGGGTAACCACATGGAACGGCCATTTGTTACCAACACGCAGTGATGGGCAGTAGCGTCGCTACTTGTAGCGACGCTACTAGCTTAACTACATTTGTCAGTAGCTTGGCGGTAACGTCGCTATTTACAAAACCAAGTAACTTTTCAGTAGCTAAGCTCTTTTATTGATCAAGTAGCGCAGTAGCGTCCTCGAAAGCTAATTTCTCCTGGACATTTCTGATGTTCATACTTAAGGTTGGTGTTGACAAAGCACTGAAAAAGCATCTCACATATCCCGTTCTGCAGTTCAAGTTACAACGGATCTCACGAGAGCTGAGTACAGCAAGGGCTGTCATCTTCTCATCTCCACTCATACAGCACCTGCGCGGCCAGTCTGACTAGATAACAGCAAAATATTAAATCTTTGTATTCACGGGCAAAATATCAGAACAGAAAAGACAGGATGGCAGAGAGCCCAAGAGCCGTAGAAGAGTCTGAAGAAGTGACAGTGACACCGTGGCCATACTGAAAGTAGCTACTAATGTATCAAGCTACTTTTGACAGATTTTTGTAACTTAGCTTGCTACATTTTTATGAGTGGTAGCTTCTGTGTAGTGAAGCTGAATTTATTGTAGAGTAGCTAGTAGCTTAGCTCACTACACATATCAAGTAGCTTGCCCATCACTGCCAACACGGTGTAGTTAGGTAGCTTAAATGATACGGGTGAATATTGGTAAAGAACGCAGGCCTACAAAGTAATATTTAAGAAATAATAATAAAAAATAAAAACTTTAATTGTAGACTACGGTGAACATTTGTAATGCAGTAAAATCATAATAACTTGGTTTTTCATTCAAATCTATCAAATAATATGCTGTATTTTATCATCGGCACTTCACATGCCGTGTGGCCGGTCCAATTTGTTAACATGGGCGCAGAAAGAAAAAGGCAGTGCTTCCAGGCGCTTCGCAGCTAATCGCGGCGCTTCGCAGCCAGTGTGACCCAGGCGTTACGGCCGTGACACGACCAGGTTAATTGTCCTCGCAACATTTCTGAAGAGAAGCTTCGAGGCAGCTGTATTGGCGAGTTCGCGAGATACCAATTTGTGTGGGCCATTAGTGGATTTGTTGTGTCATACTACTCGTGTTGCTCAACTTCTAGGATGAATCTCTCGTCGTCCATAATGTAAAATCCTGTTATTACTTTAAAGTGACCGGGGGCATATTCCATAAAGCGAATTTAAGCCAGGCATGTCAGTTACTTTCCCGTTTATTTGGTAAACTCGCTATTTGGAACAGGCCCCCGATTTTCAGACTTTTATTTTGGATTTTACCTTACGATTTGGAGGCAACCTCCATACTAAATAGAAAAGTTTCTCATCTCTCGCGAAGCTGCACGGGGGGGGGGGGGGGGGGTCGCATCTGTGACGCTTCTGAAACGCACCATGGCGCGTCTGGTGTGAACTGCACCATTGACTAGAGTGGCCGCTATCAGCTCCGACAGACGCGTCGCAGCCGAAAACGCACCGCATCCGGTGTGAATAGGGGGTTACCCTAACTAACTACCCCTTATAAAAATGACAAAAACCTCATCATCAAAAGTGTTTGAAAGCATAGAACATAACACCCTGGTCATATGGCAGTAGTTGATGTAACACATTTTATGTGTACACACGTGGTGAGCTAGCTAATGTAACGTTCTTTTGTAACAAGGAAATCTCCACATTTTAATAAAATAGATTTGGGAAAATGTACTTGCTGTGCTTTCATGCATCCAGGAAATACCCTGAAGTTAGCGCCCTGGTAACCTTTAGTTACAGGAGAGAGGATTTAAGCCTCTCGGTTATAGAAAGGAAAGGCTGTCATTCACAATCTCTCCTCTGTTCTCAACACACAGTCACATTACTGCTGATGGAGATTAGTGCCATAAGCCACATCATCCAAATATGGAGGACAGATGAAAGGATCTTAATTCAGGTTACGGTGAGGGTGTGCCGTGTAGCCGTTGTAGATCAGATAAACTCACTCCTCAGGTATGTATACAAGCAGCAAATTGCTAGCTTTTCGTTAGCGTAGCTGGTAGTGGTCACGCTTGAAATGTCAGAGGTGGCGGGTTTGATCCCAGGTACGGGAAAACGTTGGCCAAGTATACCTCTGACAGGGGTGCGGTCATGTCTGTTACATTGGTGCCGTGACCTGGATCCATCAGGTTAGCCACTGTCCACTGGCTGGGGTATCTGTGGTGTGAGGAGTGAGTTTAGAGGGGTGAGTGTTGGCCTGTATAAATCTGTTAAACTCACTCCTCAGTAGGACTGAACGATTAATTGGGTGTCAAGCCTTCGGCGAGAGCACAACCTTTGTTCTCTCACATATATATTTATTTATTATTGTTTATTTTCGCCCCCCTAAAACTCAGTCAATATTTGGCCTACATAGACAATCTAGGTGTCAAAGGTTTTGTCTTGGTAGCGATTGAGTTGCTTCTATTGGGATTTACGTTCCGTTGCATGGTTTAGGCTAAGTTAAGTTAAGTTTTTGTGGCGAAAAGTGAAGCTAACGGTGGCTAATTTGCTAGCCACAATCATTGACGTTACTAACGTCACTACGTCACTAACGTCACGAAAACACGCGTGACTACCTGTAGCAGAACATTCGTTTCGCATCTGTTAACTTGGGGGATAGCTAGGCTAACTATAGCTTTACTACAAGGCAGCTGCAGAAACGCCACAAGCAAAGAGGCCAGGGTGATAACTATTTACTCATTTTACTTTGTGATGTGAAACACAATTGTGAAATGTAATGTACAATATTAGCTGATATTATTAAGGAAGTAGGCCCACGTCTACTTTCGGAAACGGTAGTCTACTATTTCACTGAAGCATTAGCATAATGACATTAGCCTCTGTTGCTCGGGCAACACATACTACAGTGGTCTATGATGCATCTGTTTTCAATTGTTAAAATAAACATTCCTCACAAATACATTTTCGTTGTAGGATTTATTATGACATTACATTACAAGTAAACGATTTGTTGGTGAAATTATCATTACCTGTGGTTTCAAACCAGTGTTGCTCACTGCAACGCTGTAGCCTACGCGAGACACTACAAAAACATCTACACAGCTGTAGGAAGTCAAACGGCGACAGAACATGTTCGGCACTCCCCTTACTTAAATCAAAAGTCTTTCAATAGGTGAAACTATCTGACTACTAACCTGAACTTCATTGCCACAGCCTAAACTTAGCCAAATCTGTTCATGAAAATAATTAATTTCAGCCTAAACCGTACAACGGAACGTTAAATCGAATCCAACCAACGCAATCGCTACCAAGACGAACACAGCAGTAGTCTAGTACTGTACTGTAGTAGTAGAATTTACCGGGGCAGCTTCTCCACACAGGGCTATATCGCATTTTGCGTTGTTACTGACAATGATCGCTACCAGTGAGCTTTTTATGAATGTGCGATTTTCCACTAAATAAATGTCAAGTTTATTTAGGTTTTTGGGGGCATATTTTCAGTTAGCAGATGGTACCGTTTGAATCGCGATTCCATCTTCTACTGCCGGTAACGTCGTAGAATAATCTTCAAAGGGGGTTCTTTATTAATGAATGAATGCAATAAGTAGGCTAAATGCCTGAAAATATCACGAGAAGGGAAAAACTTAAAAGGACGTTTAAATCATAGAGATTAGGTCAATTTTTACACCGGTCTGCCAAATGTATTCTTTTGATTCAGCTATGAGGCTGCCTCTTGCAGGGGAAATGAGAAGACATCTATTTCATTCTACACTTCACTCGTATTTTGAGTTGTAAATGAGCAGCAAATAAGATGCTTTTAAATCTATGTAATCTTTATAAATAATAAGTATGCATTTTTATATAAAATATACAGAAATATCAGTTGTAAAAATGTCATTAAAAAACGGACCCTGTGCAACCGACGCAAGCAAGCACACCCTACAATTTCCCCAGAAATTTTACCCTCTCTAGTTGCATTTGCGATTATATCGCAATGTGACAAAACGAGATTTTGTAATCGCAAAGGCTGCGATTTTACTTTGGTGCACGTTACACTTTACCTTGTACGATGGCCTCAGGCTCGACAGAACCTGACACTACAGACACTTTGCCAATTTTGCCTTTAAAAAAGATGCTGCGCAGTGTCAAGTATGGTGCAAAACCTGCCTGGCTAACGTTGCTAGCTCACGGGGAAACACCACCAACCTAATTCGGCCCTAAAAAAAACTCCACAAAGCCATGTACGATGCATAGCTAAAATGCTGAACACCAGTGTGTCAAATAAGCCAAATAACACCCGACTTGATCACTGATCGAAATGTTTCAAAGCCTAACTCCATATTCATGTACGAAATTACTCAAGCAGTAACAGCGTTCATCACGAAAGATATGATGCCCCTCGATGATACACATACAGTAGGATCACTATGGCTGTCAGTGCCATTATGTTTCTGTTAGGCTACTGACTGGATCAGAAATGTTCATACAGTGTTTCTTTTTCTTTTAAGTTTTAACCTTTAGATGCGTGAGTTCTAAATATTTCCGACGGCCCCCACAGCGCAAGTTTTTTTTCTCCAAAACGGTAGCTAGCTTTAGTTAAGAAAGTGCAACGCACATGTTATTAGCCTACGTTTACCTTTGATTCACCAAATGTTTTCCTTAATTTTTCTGAACTTTGTGTGTTATGTTGCTGACTGGAGATCAGTAGTAGGCTATATATAACTGTATATGTCATACTATACAGTTATTCGCCTGTCTCTGTTGAATATTACAGAACATAAAAATCCCCCCCCCCCAAAAAAAACGCATAAATAATCGCAAATGCAATATTGGTAAAAAATAATCACAATTATCATTTTTTCCAAAATCGTTCAGCCCTACTCCTCAGGTATGTATACAGGCCACGGTCGAACGTCGGTCAAGTGTACCTCTGACGGGGGCGTCAGACCTGTACAGCCCTACCGGTAAGGATTATGGAACTTACATGCCCATCTCACAGATCTTGTATAGTAGACCCTTTGTTTTGTCCAATATCTCATTCTATCTATCCTATTCGTGCAGGAAGTGTACCTCAATTCATGGCCTTCAGAGATGCAAAGCAACCCCCCTGTTTTCCCTCTGATAATCAGTAACCACCTCTCAGGTGTGTCCCCGAAATACCCTTCGGAGCAGAGAATAACTTTAGGCCAGTACAAAAAGATGTGCTTTCGGAATTCGATATTTTCTGCATGTCTCAGAAAGACTTCCGAATAAGAACAGTTTTCATGCTGCAGTGTTTCCCCTACCCTTATATTAGGGGGGCGCCCTGCCCCCCCAATGGCCCCCTCCCCGCCCCCCCTGGAAGGTCCCCTGGAAGGTCAAGTTAAGTTTTTTTTTACATATATAGCGCCAGATCCCAAAATAAGTCATTTATGGTTACCTTTCCTATAAAACAGGTCTATAGCTTGCTCTTTTATTAAACAAACTAAATGTTATTGCCTTATGTTATTTATCTTATTTACTAGGGATGGGTATCGAGAACCGGTTCTGTAAGGACCCGGTTCCAAATTTCTCAAAACCCGAATATCAATAAGGTCCGAGCTTATCGATACCGCTATCGAGACTAAGTAATATAATGTAACGTTGACTTAAGCTCTCGAGAAATAAGTAATGTCATTTAAATCAAATCACTGGTGCACAAACATACAACGTTTGACTAATAAAATGACTAAATTCAATTGAATGGCCTGCCAACCGCCTTTAAACTAAACGAAGAAGAATTTAATTGCCTCACGCGCTACTTCGCTTCATTTCTCATTTTGTTGCTAGCTACCATGGCAGAACGCACAAAACGGTGAAAGGCTTGGCTACATTTTATTAAAGCCAAAGATAAAGACAGGCAAGCAAAGTGCAATATATGTTCTTAAGTCATTTCTTGTAAGGGGGGGAACACAACTGCGATGAACAAGCACCTCAACGCAATCAGATAACGATAAAATGCAGTACCTTCGACTGTCTTCGAGTCGCAACAGTGCCAACTCCAGCTGCCGTTGCAGGACAATCCTCTGGTGAGCGCACCCCAACTTCGTAGCAAGTCTCCATCGTTGACAATAAGCCAATTCAGGGCTCAACAGTGCAACTATTTCACTCGCATATGCCCCTAAAATTTGATGTGTGCAAGGCAGACATGCTAATTTTTCTGCAGAAAAACCACTGTTAAGAAGAGCTGTCAATTCTTTTTTTTCTTTTTGTTGTGTAAAGCATAATATTTATTTTATTTATGTATATTATTTATTTTCTTTGTTGTTGGAAAAAACATGTTGGACATTTTGCTGCTGATATTATTTTACTGTTCTCATAGTTATACGTTATGTTGAAATCGGAAATTAACGACTCACAGTTTTTGCAATAATAGCAATAACAGTTCTGTTAAGAATTTATTGTCTCGTCTTTCTTTCCACCAAATAGAAAAGTATCAATAGTGGTATTGATGAAGACTCGAATCGTTAAGCAGTCTCGAAAATGGTATCGATATCGATAAAAATTAATGATACCCATCCCTATTATTTACACAACGGCATGTCATTTCTGTCTCTACATGGTCGGGCGACCATGTCTCTACAAGCGCTGCATAGCGCCACGATCGGCTCGCACTCTGCAGCGATCGTTTCGGCAGCTGGTCAAATTTTTCTCAGGGAGTGACTCAGTACTGGAGTTAAGAGTTCAAATAGGAACCCCTTCCCCATCATCACCCGTGTCTTTCTTCTCACTCTTTCTTTAATATGTAAGGCTTTCTGTTTAAATCCTGTGACATTGCCGTATTCCAACACAATGAAAAGACTACCCATCCAAGGAGCAACATTCCTAGAGCTTAAATGACAGAACACAGAATATAAACTCCTTTTCAGCTTTGATTGCAGCTTTGGACACAAAATATATATTATTCACACAGGCATTTGGACCCCCTCAACTGATAAACAAGATGATTCATTTCAAGGAGCTTATCCAATAAATGCATTTGTTTTAATATGGACAGCTAAGCACTCACACTCCACACTTTGTGCACATGAACAATAAAACTCTGCCACAGAAACCATGTAGCAGAGTCTCACCTACAGAGAAGGAATAAACCTGAGAGGTGTCACACTCACTGGCACTCATGTCAGTATTATTCATTTGCTTGGGACTAGTGGAGACTAGCCACAGTCCTACAGGGTTTATAGCGTGTCTTTACAGCTGAGGCATCGCGACAATGAGGCCATCAGGGAGCCCTTTGGCCTGTCACCAACAGGCTTGGGGAGAGACAGGCAGCCAAGGACTGCGTGTCTGGGGATCGCCACGAGGTAAGCAGAGGATTCAGTTTAATTCAAGATTTTACTGAAAATGAAGGGTGCCTGACATGGAAAATGTATGAGATGACTGGGATGGAATTACAGAGCGAGAGAAACATTGAGAGATACACGGAGAGAGAGAGATCAATTACCTTATCTGATTGCGGTCACGTATTGTTTACCTAGTCTTATCTCTCAGGGTACAGGTCACTGGATGAGTTGGAGCTCAGTCAGAGAACAAAGTCGACATGACCAGCCACCCACCCACCCAGTCAGCCACGCATCTCATTGTATACAGACACACATCATCTCTCTCACATCACATAAATACATACCACCCCCACCCCCCCCTCACTGACTCACTGTTCTGGAATGTTTGTCAGGACATGGTTGTGATAGTTGTGGTGCGTTCATGCCTGTAATGTATGTAAACCTTCCTTATACACCCATGTAGATTCCCAAGTGTCATGGGACAAATTTGTACGTGAGATAAACACGTGACAGCACATCTTAACGCATCAGTGTTCAGTGACGACACACCAGCCATGGCTGCCTGTCACTCATTAACTGCATCTGGACGGCACGCCAAAATTATGCAATGAATATTTTTCAGCTGTAAAATGTACTGTTTTTGATTGAGATCCCTCGGGGCGGGGGGGGGGGGCGCGCATATCTCCACAGCAGTGGACATGGTGGTCTCTCTCTCTCTATCACCAGTCTCGGATGTAATCTGTCTTTAGAGAAGCCGAGGCTTCCATGCCGATGGCTATCGCTGTTGCATAAGAAGATTTAGTGTGCGACTGACAAAACTATGTAGCGTGGGTAGCGTTATGACGGAGTGGCTCTCTGCCGACGGTGTGGATGTCGCCAGGGACGCGCGACAGGCCCCGTATTATTGGCCCCTGATAAATGGAAACGGACGCAGGTGCATTAATCACAGCCTGCAGCTTCTCCAACACGGAAATTCCTCCTCCCCTCTTTACTCAATTCTTCTTCAGGTTCGGCTTGACAAGATAAGCTCTTTCTCCTTTTTTTAAAACTTCTCTATCCCTCTATGTCCCTTTCACCCCTCCATCCTCTCTCCTACTTTCTGTGACATACCAGTGCCAGGCAGGCAGAGCCCGGTCTGGACCAGCCCAGCCCTGGGCAGAGAACAGAGGCCTGGCAGAGCACTCAGCACAAACTGTCCCCCAACAGTAAACACCACATCACCACTATCGATTCTCCCAAGGCTAAACACTCACATGTACTGTTCCACCCCTAGTGAACAAACCGTTTTGCTGGAACTACTTAGTAGGTGCACATTATCACCTGATAATACACCCCTGCAGCCAATCAGAATCGAGTATTCACCCAGACCATGGTATGATGACTGTTAAAAAAATTTTTTTTAAATTTAATCGTTCACTCAGGAGATTCGTTCAAAAATGCTAGTTCATCCATGTAACAAGTGAAGTATTTGAGTGAGTAATTGAATCATTCATTCAAACCAAGTTTTTTTTAAATAATTCAGATTAAACATTTTAAATAGACTTCAGCAATTAACATACATAATGTTATTTTGTTTAGTTGTTTGTTCAGAATCGTGATCTGTATTTTATTTTCAATTTATCCAGAATCATGTAGCTCTAATACATAGCTTGTGTATGTATCATTTTGTTCTATTTAAAGTCATGTATAGAAGGTAGGGCCCGAAAATGACTCAAGCCCAGGGGCCGACACCGCCTTAAGTCCTGCCCTGATTATGTCTCTCATGTACTGACAGAGGCAAGGTAGCAGCCTTTTAAAATGTTGCCCTGATAAACAGTCAAGTTGCATGTGGGTTGCGCATGATGGTTAATACTTTCATACTGGAGGAGAGAGCCGAAGGTATTCATGTGAAAGATAGGCACAGGAAGTGTGCAAGGACACAGGAAGTAGGCACTTTCAGCCTGGAGACATAACCAAGTTTTTTCACAGTGATCATTGTGGTACTCATCTGAAAGCCCTAAGACGTTATCTTAAAATAAAATGGGTTTACTGGTCACAGTGTGTATGGAATCTCTCCCACAAATACAAGGACATTTAAGATGACATGCATACTAGGAGAGTGAAATGCCAGAGAATGGCATTTTCCCTTCATGCTACGGGCGCCTAACCAACAAGCATGTGGCATTCAAAAAGATCTGACAATGGTGTATTCACCACAGGACAGAGACATGGGCCTGCACAGACAAAAGGACAAACTCTGAAGCACTTGAGGGAAAACCTGCCACAGTTCACAAGCAAACAAAAGATGTAGGGTGACGCAAAAAGAAAATTTCCATTGCTTTCATTCCAGATAAAAACCTATTCTGCTCTGTCTATCACACAAATGAAGGGAACGCGATGCAAGGTAGGTCCCAGTGTACATCCTGTATCTGACTTCATGTAAGAAGAAGTAGCCTGCTGAAAGACATGATGTCTTGACGATGTCCAGAAAGAGCTTTTTTCCACTGGTATCAGCCTCCAGCCTAACCAAAACAACCTTCCCCTCCCCCCGCCACATGTCTGCCACTGCAGGGAGAGTCAGGAGTAGAAAATATGGGGTAGGGGGTCATGGAAGTCAAACAGGAGGGGGGGGGGACATGGGCCCCCTAATGATCAACTGCTCATTTTGACTGTGGAGGGGCAGAGAGGGCTGCGGTTGGAGGGGGGAGGGGCTGCAACAGCAACAGTCTGCCGGGGCAACAACAACAACAACGTCTGCCTCCCAAGCCAACTTCCCCCGAAGCTGGGGATCCATCATGGCCAGTGTGAACCAGGCCTCTGCTTCATAACTGACTCTTGACCCCTGAATCTCCCCCTGAACCTGATGAGAGCAGAGATCACGATTCAGCTGTGATTTTCTCTGCGCATCATCGGTTCCTCACGCATTGCGCCTTGGACCAGACGTGTTACCGATACCCCAGCCCGCATAGATTACAGAGTCCAGTCAACATCACCTTATCTTCCAGGGAATGTGGTTTCCCTGCAAACAACTTGCTAAGCTGCTTCCTGGTAGATAGAGGATCTGAGCGGAGCTAAAGTGAGAGAGCCTCTCTGGAACTGCAGAGTAGATGGGCTGAATGCCCCAGGGTCAGGAGGGAAGCAGGAAACAGAGTGGAGAAAGCGGTGCTTGTGAGGGAGAGAAGAGGGGAGAGGAGATGGAAGGGTGAGCCTGAGTTAGACTGAGATCCGTCACTGTAGCCTGGAGGAGCTGTCTGACCGATTACACTAACAAGCTTAACATGGACCATGGCACGGCCCAGCCAACAGCCTTGGTTACTGAACACAAGACACACACACACAGGACAAAACAGGAATTTAAGAGATGTGGGAAATAAATCACGAAAGGGAAAGTGAGAGAAAGAGAGAAAAAGAGAGATTGAGAGATATTGGGCCTAGAGACTTAAAGGACACAAAAAGAAAAAGAAGAAAACTTGTGTGAAAAACAGAAGGCAGAATTAATTAAAACATAAAATCTCTTCTTTGTCCAAAGTATACAGCTGTCCAAATTAACAGTATGTATTTTTTTATGTGGCAGGCTTTGTGTCCAAGACAAATTTCCCGGGGCACAAATAAAGCAATCTTGAAAACAGTGGCCTTCTGACTAGAACTTTGCCAGCGTTAACCGATCTGTCTGCCATCCACCATTCTACAAAGTTAAATCAACTGTTGTTCTCCTATGTCATCATTAGCATACGTCACTTCTGTATTAACATAGACATTGTGCTGCTTTGAAGGCAGAGCTCAGTGTGGACAGATGGCCAAGGCCACTTTAGCCCTTCAAATCCCTTTGTGTGCTCCTCCACTCTGCACACCAGCCCCTCATCAGCCCTGCATGTTACCAGTCTACTTGTCAAGACCTGACTACTACCTCTATCAGAAGTAGCGTTCATCCTACCTTCCTAATTTTTGGGGGTTCTTCAGGTGTCAGGCTTCAGGTGTCTAGGGAAACATGGATGGCGGGAGACTAAAGTGGTTTTGCAGTTGGAGATACATCAACATTCACTTTTTCATTCGAGGCATGTTGAGTCCCACCCTGTGGGTGCCAACTAAGGCATTTGCAATTGGGGAGGGGGAGATGCTGGGAGTCCAGCCTCAGACGATGGAAAACTGGAGGGCGGTGGGGGGTGCAGTGTGGGACAGTGTTGTTCTGACAGGCAGGTGTGAGGACTCGGAGGTGTGAACGAGGGATGAAGGGGATGTGGAGACAGGAGGAGGAGGAGTCTGGGACATCTGGAGCCAAAGGAAAACTCTAGTCTTTCTTTCTTATTCATTTAACCCCCCCATATTCCCCAGGGGCATACACTGTAAACACCTAGCACACTTAAAACGTCCCTTACTAAGAATAATTATGCAACATACATTAATCTGCTGTTTTACCCATGTAGGATATTGAGTGTGACATTGTGTGTACTTAGTACAAGTCAAAATGTGATGCCCCCCCCCCCTCCTGAATATTCATATGTCAAGGGGGGGTGAGGAGGGGCATGAGGGGTAACAGGGCTGGGCAGATCACGAGGGAGGAACACTGACCCAATATCCCACTCTCGCCGTGTGCCAACCTTGTCTCCTGAAATAGATCCCCCCCAAACCCATCTCGCCTTTCAGCTCAGTGCTGCCACAAACCCACAATGCACCTGGTGTCAGAATGCGTTTCCAATGCGCTATTCCCCAGCGAGAGAGAAACCTCTGATACAGTCATAGTGAGATGTGTGGCTGCAAACCCTGCTGTCTCTATATTTAGGAGAGACCCAATTAACATCCATGCCATGAACGACTGGCATGTTTAATAGTACCAATAAGTAGACTTGAGTATGACTACTACACACTTGAAGTTCACGCACGCACGCGCACACACCCCATCTTACAGGAATATAGGGCAGCTACTAGGATACTGGGAAAGTGATCTTTCAACCAGTCAACCAGCCAGCCAGGCCCACAGGAAGTTTGTCCCCTTCCACAGAACAATAGGCCTGTGGAAACAGTGCTCCTGCCACACAAAGGGAGAGCAGAGGGGAACCACAGAGCTAAAATAAGCAAGAGCCCTGGCGTAGCCTTGATGTGGGTCGCACTCTAGCCACAAGCTACACAAAAGAGCAAGGCAAATAAAGAAGCTCCATAGACGCCGCCGGTGACATGTTGAATCAATCACAAGCACGTTGACCCTGGTGACAGTTGCATCTGAATTATAACTAGTATGAGAAGATGGATGGATGCTCAGTGGGACAGAGGACTGTGTCGTCATGGGGATAGGCTAGGGAAGATGCACGAAGAAAGGGAACGATGATGTGGGTCTCGTAACAAAAGCTCTAGAATCAATTTCCCTCAATAGCTGGCCATGAACAGTGGTAAAATGATAGATCAGCACCCCGACTACTTAAATCACCCATAGCAAGGTCACAAAAGGAGCTGGTAAAGATATCCACACACAAAGGCCAAGTGCTTGAGGGCCTATGCTATTCTGACAGGTGGTGGAGACCCCAGATCCTCTAATCAGCTAATCATGTCTGTAGACAGACTTAATAAATCCACAGCTGAGTCACTATATCTGAATGATTTCATCAACTGCAACAATGACATCCCTACTGAAGGAGCCCATTTCCTTGGTTTTATTGCCTTCACACTTGATCTTAAGATCCTATCTAACAGATATACAAGTAGGGCCATTGAGCTTTGGGGCCTGACACTCTAGCCTTGTACTCTTTAATCCTTACCCTATGGATGATGGCCCAACTCATTTTGCCTCGCTCTTAACTTGTGGCCCAGTTAAAATTAATACACACAGGCAGATGCTAGGGGAATTGGGGTGATCTGTGAGGGCAGCAGACAGAGAGACATACACAGTGTACAGTAAGCCCGCATTGATATAAACACACACACAGACATTAAAATGCAGAAACAGGGATAGTCTCCATAACACCCCAGACCAAGCGAATCCACAAGAGATTACCTGTTAAAATATCCTTATCAGTGCTGCCTGAATGCCTGAAATCCTACCTCCCAAAGAGAAGCTTGAAGCTTGTCTGATCACACATTCCACAAACACAGTGTTCTAAAATCAATTGACTCGTCTCATCAGTCAAAGGAGCAATCACAGCTCACTCACTTCAGATAGTTTGTTTTAAGCTGTTGCACACACGTATGCACACACTGAACTTTGATCCAGGGACTCTGCAATCCAGACATGTGTTACTCTACTCCATAACAGTGTGATGCAACAATTCAGCCTTGACTGCTTAGGAAAGGTAGCACAAGCAGAATACATCCATCTAAGCCCCATTCTACATTACTCTCCCAGTGCATTATGCATAGTTCTCATGTCCCATAGGAAAGGTCCTAATTCAGCCATGCATGAACATGTCTGCTTAAAGGAATGTGTATAGGGCTGCAAACAAATTGAAAACACACTGCAAAAGTAAAGCTATGCTTGCAATGTTCGTTATATCTAGTCCCTGAATGTAGCCCTATGAGTCTGGGGTTTGAGAGCTAGCAGACTGAGGTGTGTGTGTGTGTGTGTGTGGGGGGGGGGGGGTTCTGGGATTGATGGTATTGTTTTGTGCTGTGGAGACTGTGCACTTTGCTCTGTCGGTGAAGCAGAACTGCAGGGGGATGCGACCCTCAAATAAATTCTGCACTATTGAGGAGAAGTGGAACGCTTCTAGACTGCCAAGACTCTAATTAGTCAAGGAAGCATACAAACCGATGACCTGAATGAACCATCAGTATGACAACTTTAGCTAGGGCAATGATAAATACTTATCCTGTTTCAAACCTTATTCTTTCTGAACTCAGTCACCCATCATTATTTTTCATCGGAGTTCCAAATAAACGTTCTTATTTTTTATAAATCCCTGTTATGTTTATATAGCCTAATGAGTATCTGACTTATGTTAAACTCGTATGCTATCTGTTTCATGACAATGAATGTAGCCTAATCAATCCTGTCAGCGCAAGGGTGTTTTGGAACTCAAGTACTGCAACGTAAACAAGCCATACAGTCATCTCGCTTTTTTGAAATGTCACTAAATAGTTTGTTCTGGTTTCAAATTAGGTGTTGTTTACATAGGCTAATCCTCAGTAAAGGATATGAAGGCATTGCTAGTAAAGGTTTTGTTCAGTCCTCTACATGTTTGTTTGACCAACCATAGCATATTAATAATTAGCTGTAAAGTGCTGTTTCGGTATATGTGAAATTTGTTATCGATTAATGAAAACATAACCTTACCGGCTAATTCGTCGGGTTCCAGTCCAGTTTCAGTGTCTATTCCGCATATAACAAAGTAGTGAGCGAAGCGGCAAGGCGCCGCTCCGGACCCAGTGGTGCTCCCACTCATCTTGGCTTTCTACTCGTTCCTACTTCTCCCAACGAAACATCTCCTTAACTGTAAAATACATTCGCGGTTTTAAATACGTGTCTGTCAGGAGAATGTGTTGTAATGCGCGTCTCTTTTCTACGGTGTTTAGTTTAATGCAGAAGGTTTGCTAATGACCAAATTCCGACCGCACTTACCACTGACAATACTATTCGATTAAAGGAGCGCGCGAGTGCCTGTTTGCCTCACTGCCTCGCTTCGGATCTTTGAGGGCGGTCGCTCGCGTGGCAGGGCGGTACTTTCAAATCTGTAAAACCTCAAACAAACACAAACCTGGTATTCGTTGCCCCTACAAATCCAGCCTGAATGACTATTGGCAGTGACAAATGTTTTGCAACGTTTGCTGGTTCAGTATTTGTAGATTATTTTTTCACGTTTCTATGGTAGCCTATAGCCTTCAGGAAAATAATAATGCATATTTCGTAAAACGGCCTTTATTGGCAAAAACATTTAATATTAGCAGAGTCCCCCCTTTTATAGCAACTAATCTGCTCTAATTATCCAATCAGAAAGAGTGATATCACTTTAGTAGAACTCGTTCACACTTTCCCGTGTGCTGATGATAGCCTGATTTAGTGAAATGTTGTTAGCTGGGGCCTGTTCCATAAAAACTGCCAAAAAATAATCTGGGATTTAAGTACCAAACCTGATTTGAATTCAAACAAGTCAGTCGGGGCTAAAGCGGTTCCATAAAGGCCAATTGTAGTTCACGCAATCCGACTAATTCGAGTCAGATTCAAGTGGTCAACAGGGTGCACCATATTTGTAAACAGACCGAGAGGGAGGTTTAGAACATGGATCATATCGATCGCCCATGGCAAAACCGGGCATAATAATAATTTGATTGATTATAATTGATTGAATTGTCTGTCATCAGGGAATGTGAATATGATAAATAAGATTCAATGAAACATAATTATTTGAATTGAATTAGTGACAAGTTTTCCATTTTAATGTATTTTGCTTCCCTCTGGTGGTAGAATTGTAACAAATGTACTCATGTTGCTGAGCTGTGGTAATCCGAGGTATAAACAAGTGACCCAAATGCATTTATTTTTCACCATCTTGAAAAAGACAAAAGGCAAACCTGACTTGGGGTTTAGTATGTCTTCACAGTAAACGTGCACACTATAGCCTAAATGTAGTAAAAATGTAAAGTGAAAAATAAAATTTTACAAATATTAATTCGTCATTTATTAGTAAAACTGTGACTCCAGGTCACTTGCACTGTTCACGCCCACGTGCCTTCTCCTCGAAAGAACGTTCTCTTTAATCTGCGGAGGATTACTATGAAAGCTCCCTCATCCACCACCTCATCAAAATGACATCCTGATTGACAAACGATGGTTGAGGTCCTTTTTTATAGATCTGTACTTCATTGATTACAAAAACCGTTGGTCCACTAAACACATTTAAGGTACCCAATAATATTGAAGTTGATTTTCTATAAATGTAAATTTTTAACTGATAGTGGTCAAAAAGTAAAATATGACATCACGCCAGAAAGTCCGAGGTAAATCGTCGTTTTCCCTTTGGGTCAGTGTTACAGGAACATCTGGTTAAGCATTTAGCCTGCCCCGGACCAGGTTAGTTTTGCAGTAGTTGCCATAGTAAATGAGTTCGAATTACATTAAACTGGCGTTATGGAACCGAATCAACTGAAATGTGTCCGACTAACTTATTAGCCTGTCTTATTCGGTAAACGATGGAACAGGGATCGGGTCATTTTATGCCAGGGCCCAAAAACAGTGAAATGTGGGCTTTTGGCCAATTAAGCTTTTATTTAAAATACATCTGATCATATGCATAATAATCTATAAACAATGTGAATGTGAAGCAGCAATACTTTTGGCTACGAGTTAACACAGATTTGTGCATACTCTTTTACACTTTGACATTCGATTGTTACATTAGACAAGAACAAAAAGATACTTGGTAGGCCTTCCCATTCATAGGAATGTCATGTCTCTTGTCTCTGTATGTGATGTCTATGCTCTCTGTGTTTCATGCGTGACCTGTGTCTGTCTATACATACTTGATTGACGACAGTTATTAGTGCTCTATAAATATAAATTTGATTGATTAAATTGTCTGTCATCAGGGAATGTCCTTCCTAAATAAGATTCAATGAAACATAATTATTTGAATTGAATTAGTGACACATTTTCCATTTTAATGTATTTTGCTTCCCTCTGGTGGTAGAATTGTAACAATTTACTCATGTTGCTGAGCTGTGGTAATCCGAGGTATAAACAAGTGACACAAATGCATTTATTTTTCACCAGTTTGAAAAAGACAAATCTGACTTGGGTTTAGTATGTCTTTACAGTAAATGTGCACACTATAAATGTTGTAAAAATGTAAAGTGAAAAATAAAATATAAAAAAATATGCATTCGTCATTTATTAGTAAAACTGTGACTCCAGGTCACTTACATTTTTACAAAATCAAAACATACAAAACATTCACGCAATATCAACAGCTGCTCTCCTGTGAAATGTAAAGGACGGCAGCATAGTTTGTTTTCCAGTATTGTAGGCTATCATGTCATGTGGGCCTTCAGCAAAATCTTAACATTCCGAGTCATATCACAGTCGTGTCCAACTTTAAGACAAGGGACTGCAAGTGGGGAACACTAATATGCTGTACCCAAAGGTCCAAGTGTAATTGACAGCCAAGAAGAAATACTTGTCATAGAAACATCAACAACCCTTGTTAAAGTTCCTCAAAAGATTATAGACATGCCATGTCATAAATTATGACATCACCATGGCACCATAAACAAAAAAAAAGATCTCAAATGTAATATAAACAAAAACATCAATACAGAATCAGACAATCAAATATAAATATAAAGAATTATTTAGTAAGATAATGCAATAGTGTCAACATCTAAAAAGTCTGCTTTGAGAAAACAGTTGAAAACATTAAGACATAATATATACTTAAGATTAGGTTAGAGGTAATTTCTCCACCATTATCCTACCTGCTGTAGCTACTGTCGTTTCTAGTTTCAGAAGGTCTTAAGGAAAAGCGAACGCTCTTTTGAACAAAATATAACAGTTTGTATTTAAGCTTGAAGGGAGTTACAATTGAGGCGAAGCAAAGCAATCAAAAGCAAGCATAAGTGTGCATAAATCAAAGAAGCCCCTATCATTTCATATGGGATTATTTATACATCTGATCTTAACCACCCTTTCATTTTCTCCATTCTGATAAACAAATCTATTCCAGGACTAGATCTCATGTGACCTTTCCTTGCTTACCTTCTGTGGGTCTCCAGTTCCTTAATTGGAGGTATTATTATGACTTCCTTCCCCCTCCCTTATAGGAGGGAGCAAAAAGGAGAACCTGCAAATTGTCTATTCTTGGGAGAATAGATCATAATAATACTTTCTAGTCTCTGACTTCCCTTCATGTTCAACTAAACTGTTGTTTAAAGGAGACCGTTTGACATATTCTGAATTACTACCTATGGGATTAATTTGAATTTATAAATCAATTTAGCCACAACACTACTCATTGGTATAGTTTGAGTTCCGCACTTTAGTCGTCTTGCCTTCGGTGCTTTAAGGTTTTTGTCAATTCAACTGATGAGGTTGTGTGAGCCCATTTTTGTAGGGGCCTAGATGGAGACAGAGGCCCAGAGGTCAATGGGATATGTTCAAATCATGCAGCATGTTATACCCACAAAAGCAATGACAGTGATGGATAATACATTACATAAAGAAGACTTGCCTCATATTACTTTTTTTCCATCCCTTGACCTTCTATTCTGCTTCTCAGCCCACTTGTAACACCCTTCTATGGTGCTGCGCGCTGTGAAAAAAAGAGCCCGTTAATGATTGGGAAGTCACTTTGGTTATTTTGCTACGCGCACATTTAGGAGCGCAACACGCCAAACTTCAACCCAAATTTTGGTAACCCTTTATTTTGGATAGTCTTTCAATAGATTGAATAGATGCACCATAAACCATTAGAACAGTGGTTCCAACCCTGGTCCTCAGGGCACCCCTGTCCTGCAATCCTTTTAGTCCTGATTCAAATGAATGGGTCATTATGCAGCTCTGCAGAAGCCTGTTTATGACCATTCATTTGAATCAGGTGTGTTGGATGAGGGAAACATCTAAAACATGCAGGACAGGGGTGCCCTGAGGGGCCAGGGTTGGGAACCACTGCATTAGAAGACACTTGTAGCTGAGCAATTAACACCCTCCTTAATATAGATTCTTAAATAGTTTAAACATTGTCTACAGAGGACTATAAAAAAAGAAAAAGGGTAGCCCCCCCTTTCGTAAGAAATACATACGCAGTTTGTCTGCCTCGTGAGTGCCATGTCTACTGCGTCGGGTGTCTTTCGGTGTTTTGTGGTGGATGGCGTTCATCCATGACTTAGCCTGCAGTATACTCTTCTTCATCAGTGGGGTGACATGCTCCTGGGAATTGCGCCTTGGTTTCTGTCCTTTGTCACATGGGATTGGTCCTTGTCTCCTCACCATTTCTAATTTTCTCTGCTGTTCTTTTTTGACAGTTGCTTCCTCCCTCGCCTGTTGACTTAGGCTTAAGCTCTTCTTCTCTGGACTGGGCCGAGGGCAGGGGTCTTCTTCACTGAATCCTGATCGCCTACGCCTCCTGAATGGAGTTATATAGAAGCTGCTCTCCCAATTAGAATGCAACTGCTTCTTCACTGAGCCCGTCTGCTCTTCGGGGCTCTTGGGTGTGGGGGCAGCTACCATGGCTGTTCTGGGACTCCTCTGACTGCTGGAGCCCTGTACTTTTGGTACATAATACCTACTTTGGGTTTGTACGGTCTTATGTTGGTCTTTGTGAGGCTCACATGTTTTCTTATCTTCCTTTGTATCCTGATGCTCTTCTCTCTTATCTACCCTCTCTTTCTTCTTCATAGGAAATGTATGGCCAGAGGACTTCTGCTTAGCACTCATATCCTCCCTCTCTTCTTTCTTCCGTTCCTTCTCCTCTGCAGGAGAACAGGGGATGTCAAGACTTTGCTTTGTGAACGACACAAATTTCATTTGTTTGTCCCAGTGGAGCTGTATCTTTTGCTTTAAGTAATTGGATTGAGCTGTTGGGAAATGTTTGATTTTCTGTAGTGAGTTTTTTTTTTTGTTGCCATTCTGTCCCTTTGTCATACACTCTTTTTTCTGCTTAGATGAATAGGGGTAAGAGGACATCTGCTCATACGTCCTCTCATCTCTCCGTTTACAGTTCTTCTGAGCAGGAGATTCAGAATTGGATTTAAAGCTAGAGAACTTTGTCTTATCACTCTTATTTTTCTTTGTTTGTTCACTATAAGGCTTGTGTTTAAGGATGGGAAGACTGTATAGTCCAAGCTTTGTGGATTTTGTCTTCAAATTTGTCTTTGGCGTTTTGGGGGATTCCTCAGTCTTTTGAATGAGAGACCTGTTCGTTTTCTTCTCTCTTGAGGTCTGGCCCTTATGGAGTTTTGGCTCCTGTGATTTTCTTTTGTGTTCCAGAGGAGCAGTGGAGGTTGACCAGTCCCCCACAAGGAGGCACTGGACCCCAGGAAAAAAGTGTGGGCCTTCACAGCTATGTTGCAAATCTTTGTACACAGGGTGGTGCTGCAACACTGTTGAATCATTTTTACTGTCCTCAGTTGGGGTTAGTTTCCGACATTCAAATGTCAGTCTTGATGTCTTTGCTTTTTTACTGTGAATCACTGACACTGTGGAACCATCGGAGCTTTCTTCTGTCACATCGGAATATATACTTGGTTTACAGTACTCATACTGATGGTTAGAATTTGATTCAGAAGAGTATCTCCATAGCTGAGGTATATTTATCCTTGTATCTTCACATTCAGAGGGTTCTGTCTCAGACTGAGAATGGGTTGTATTGTGTGATGTTATGGAATCATTTGATGCATCTTCTACGCCAGTTGAAATTGAATGCATCCTCTTCTGAGAAACATGTTTCACATTGCATGGATTGTCCTCAGAATCAGATTCAGAATCAGAAGAACGTAACCACTTCCTGTTGATATTGTCCCTATTCCATTTAGTTGGATGTCTTCTCCTCTTCGGAATGACAGAGATGTCATCAGTCACTGTCAAACTGGACAGTACTTTCTTCTGGGGAACACAAATAACGTTGTCCATGAGCAAAGTGCCTTCCATCTCAGACTCAGATTCTGACAGCAGTCTCCTTCTCCATGAGACCTTTGGTCTCTTTAGCCTTCGTTCCTTGCGGGACTCTGCTTTACCATGGCATGGAGCAGATACTACATGTCTTGAATCAGAACTCAATATGTTTTTTGTTTTTTTTATCAATGCATCGATGGACTCAAACTCTTCTAAAGGAGAACTTGGCATACAGCACTCGCCGAGCTTCTGCTGTTGGCCCTTCATCTCTGAAAAAGGCTTAGGTTCTCCCACTTCACGTTCATTGGTGACACCCAAGACAAGATTACATGGCCTGATGGGATGTGTGGGTTCTTCATGTGAATTCAGAGGTACCGTATGAGATTCAGACTGGTCATGAGGCTTCACGCTAATTTCCTCTCTCTCCACATGGTCAATGCACATACTGATGTCTGACAAGGACATCCCATCATTCGAGTCAGTGATTTCACTGGGTGAAAGGGGCTCTATCCATTCTCTATTCAAATCCTGTGTCTTTGACTCCTGGATAACATCCTCAGTGTCCTCTAGGTCAGAAATTAGACTATTATCTAACAAGAAGTACTCAGCGACCGGTATGATGCGAAGTCCTCTATCTTGAAACTCTGAGGAACTCTTTGTCAGGCCCTCAGTATTTAATGCCAACTCAAAACCATCAGGAGTCTCAATCAGATATGAGCAGCAGGAGGACTGCAGGACTGCAGGTTCTTTACCAGTCCCCGATGATTCTGGTTCTTCTTGAGATGACAGAAGACCCAGTGTATCCTTGTGGTTCATAATTTGCTCTTCATTGAGCGAAGATTTTGTATTTCTTCCATTGATTCCAGAGAGGAGCACACTTGAGTCAATATTGCAGGTTGAGTTCTCTTGGAGCTGGTCAAACACCTTCTTGGCAACCTCAGTGTTAAGGCAAGTTATTTTAATAGGACAGATAGTGTGTGAAATACAGTCTTTTTCTGATGCTATGAGTGACTCTGGCAGAAGGTCTATTCTCTTTGTCTTACGGGCCCTATTTACTTTGGTTACTGCCTCAGTCTGTGAGTCTTTTTCTACATGCATTTCTACACCCATCTCTATGTTCATATCAGTCTCTGCCTCTTTCAGTATTTCTGTATTTCTTCCTGTCTGTGCTTTTGGATCTGTCTCTACCCCTGTTGGTGTGTCGGTCTGCATCTCACTCTCCCCTCTTTCTGTTTCCGCCACTGTGTTAGTCTCTACCTCATGCTTTATAAATATAGTTTCTGCCTCTACTCCCTTTGGTATAAAATGCTGTAACCAGGCTACACCAGGATCATGGTCTATGTCATCTACACTCTCATTGACATTCAACCATGAGGACTTGTGCTCTGGAGTGTAGTTCTCATTGTGTCTGTAGGTGGTATACCTATCCAAAAATTCCTCTAGTTCTACACCCTTAACGGCCTGGAGAATAACTGTATTCTCATGTTCCGATAGAACGGGTAAGGCATCCACCATGTCTTTTGCAAGCTCACGCTTGTTAAACGTCAGTAGGTTTTGAATATCCCCACCCCAAAAAAGATTCAATAGAGCATCTTTTACATTTTCTTTGTTTTCCTTTGGAGTGATTAAACTCTCAAACTCATCGATCATCTTCCTTAGTTTGGATAGTGTGTATTGAATGAAAGAAACACTGGAAATATCCATAACTCTCTCCTTGACTTCACCTAAATTCCACTGCCTAACACAAGTACTATCTTTACTCACAATAGTCTCTTCAACAGGCACTAGTCCACTTGCAGTAAAAGGTCCTCCATTGAATGAACAATCACTGTTCTCCAACACGCTTTTAAGTGCCAACTGCCTTTTCACACCACTTTCTGATTGCCTCCTCTCCTTTTTAACAACTGACAACTGTTCACTTTCATGCACTTTAACCCCTGACTCTGTAGGCTCATAGGATACCTGTCGTTCAAGTGGGGTAACCACTGCAACTTGTGGAGGGACAATAGGGCCGGTCTTCACTACCATACACCGAGAGTTGGACTGGATCTCTTCACATAGAGGGGAGTCCTCATCTCTACAACCCTTTGTGCTTTTTCCTGGTTGTAAAACGTCCATTTTTTCCACAGCAAAATCTTGGCCGGGGTTGTGTTTGTTTAGGTTATATTCCCCATGGCTGAATATTGTCTCAATCCTTCGTCTAAGCCACTTTAATTCCATCAAGGTGATGGAGATCATTTGTTTTTCAGATACATCCTGGTCCACGGGGGAGGGGTCCAATGTGTCGGAGGGGGCCGAATCAGTGACAGCACAGACAGGCATTGAACATCTGGGTTGTGCTGTGGCTGAAACCGACTCGCTATGTCCAGGTGTGCCAGTGTCTGTGGGAAAGTACTGGCTGGAAAAGCCACTCTGTTTGGACATAGTGCACACTGACGATGTCCTGGGAGAAAGCTCTTGACAAACAGGGTCCTTTTCAGTGTTTGGTATCTTCACGTCAGGCTTGTTATTCCTTAGACAACCCATGTCAGCCAGCTGCAGCAAATCACTCTGATCCTCCTGCAAAGGTGGTGCCAACTTTCCAGATGTCTTATCACACGGAACCGTGTTGACAGAGTGAATCTTCAGAGAACTTCTGTTCAAAGTTGAAACGTTACTCTTCACTGTTACACAGGAGCTACTGCTTAAATCAACAACACACCGACTTCTAGAACGTGTCCTTGACTGTCCTCTGAAATGTCCCATAGGGGGCTTGTTTGAAAAATGATGCCATCTCCATTTAGATGACTGTGATTTCACATGCGCATTCCATGTTTCTTGAGTGGTCCAGTTCCTCTGGCTGGAACAATGGGGATGGTTGCTCCATCCCGAAACTGAATGGAGCATCTGTCCAGTGTGATGCACAGTAACATTTGGCAATCTCTGATTGTACGGTCCAGAGATATTGTGCCATCGTAATGAGGAGTTTTGGGAAGTTCTAATGTCCTGTTGATATGCATGAAAATATGGCGTCTGAGGGTTTGGTTGATACATCACTGGGACATCTCTGTAGAATTCATGGTCTGCTGTTCTGCATGGTCCCTGGTTCCACTGGTTTGCATTCTCATTATGGGACCATTGATCATAGTCTTGGCAAGATATTTCCCTGCTGTCTAATAGGCGTCTGTCCCTGTAGTTCCACTCCCCTGATATGGGATGTCTATGGCCTGTCGCCATGGAATACTCGTTTAACGCAGGAAGCATTTTGGACAGTGAACACACTGCTCAAAAGGTTGATAAGCCAGTTTGCTCTTCCATCTGAACAATAAAGAAAGGAAAATATGATATAACCATTGATATTATGTGTTTTTAGCATGGCACCTGTTTAGTCTAGGTCAACCCTGGTCCATAGGGCCCACTGTCCTGCATGTTTTAGATCTGTAGTTCTCAACCCTGGTCCTGCATGCAGGTCCTCAGGGACCCCCTGTCCTAACCCTATGTTTCCCTGTTCAACACACCTGATTCAAATGAATGGTCGTTACAAAGCTTCAGCTTTGTTAGATAACGACCCATTCATTTGCATCAGGTATGCTGGGGCAGGGAAACATCTAAAACATGCAGGACAGTGGGCCCTGAGGATCAGGGTTGAAGACCACTGGTCTAGGTCATAGGTCACCCCGATGATGCCACTCAGTTTCTTTATGCCACACAGTTATAGATAATATACACATTAGTGTGCGTCATCTAAGAAGATGGAACAGACTATGTAAGCGGAACAAAACACTACTGTGCCCAAACTGTATGAATGTAGGCTATGGCCATTTTTGTACTTATGGCCACTAGTGTACCTTATTAGTAGAGGAGGGGTCTTTAGAACAGTATAAAGATGAGGAGTAGAGCAGAGGCACACCTAGTGTCTCCAAGGACCAGCTCAGTTTTGGTAGGCTACAGTAGAGGGTGTTTTGGTAAAAGTGTGTTTGGCTACAGTACAGTGTGTTTGGGTGCAGTAGTGTATGTTAGTGTGTGTTTGGGAATACTTGTTCCGTCTTCTTAGATGCACATTAATGTCTATATTATCTGTAACCGCAAGGCATTTAAGCCATTTCAGCCTTGATTGATGATCAATATTCCCTGCTTCTCTTGACAATGCTACATTAAATGAAGTTTCCTGCAATGATTTAAACTATGCCGATTTCATTATCTTGACAAAGTGATCCCGTTACCTTGGGAAAACAACCAAGTTATTTTGAGAATTACATATATAACCCGATATCTCAGGAAAACCTAAATAAAAAAAAGGCAAATAACTTAACGATAAAACAGAGTAAATGAGCTACAATGTAGCCTATGTATGGTCTCTAGGACATCCGTACAATGTGCTATCATCACCTTCAATATATTTTTCCAGCTTATATGGACTGTCAGGCAAGCATGGCAAGGGTATAGCCTAGTTAAAATTTGCGCGGTGGAAATTAACTATTAATGGCGCACACGGATAGACTACATTCCTATTCTCATATCGGAATTAAAACGGTGGTTGTAGAAGTTTGTTTCGGTTTCCTCATAGCAGGTCCGTAATAATAATATATATTTGGGGACACACACACACATCCAATCTGGTCAAAACTTCCCCCCAATATATTGATATAAAAATAGAAATAAAATATAAATGTGCTACGCTACGACAGGCAACCACACACGCTGTTCGAAATTATCATAAAAAAGGTAAATCTCCCCAGCAGATTTCGTCCCCCCCAATGTTGACTCCATGGCTACGGCCTTGCCTCAGGCACTTTCTCAACTTTTTACTTAGCAATGCAAAACTAGATACTCGAGCCTAAAACACAAACGCATTGAACCGATGCGATGTTGTACCATGTCGACATCATTGTACACATTTAGCACGATTCCATGACAGCCTATATTACAAAACAAATATGAAATTACAACTCTATTGACCAATTCCTAAAAAGTATTTACATTTAACAGCAACACGTCTAAATACTTTCTTACCTTATTTATCTAAATGAACATACTTACACGTGATCGTCGCTGTCATTTGTAAAATAAATTATCTGTCGATAATTTGCTACCCAAGGTCTAAAATCATATTAAAAACGTTTTAAAATCCAGCGTGTTTGACGAGCGTTACTGCTGTTCTCGCCAATCAAGGTATGCAGACTATTGTTATGTATGTTGCCCTCACTAAACTCCGCACGAGAAGATTTCATACAATGGACCAAAACCCTTCGGGTAGATAAAGGGTTGATCCAGCCCCTAGCCACACCCAAAATTGACTCCACTATTCGGTTGACGGTGAATATTTCGATGCCATTATATTATAGGAACAATTCAACTCACTCCTTCCCAATGAACATGCAGCTTGAACCGCTTGGAATGGGGTACTGCCGTGTACCATACAATCTAAGTCTTGATCAATTATCAAAGTTCAAAAAGGAACTCAGCAGAGTCTGATGAAGAAAGTTTATTGAACTTCAAAGAGTAAAAACAGCAATAGACAGTGAGTGGTCCCTGGGTCTCAATTGTCTGCTCAACCTCCTGTTATATACCCTTGAAGTCTGCATACCAGCTAAGCCCTAGCCCCATTTCTTTTTTAGCAACCCGTCATTGGCCCAAACCCGGGTCACATGTCTGGATTTTGACATGAAACACAAGTTGTTGGCCCCAATTTTGCTACCACTATGCCATAGCTATCTTACCTCTTAGCAGCTGGGTTTGCACATTTGCACAGTGACAAGATCAGAATCAGAATTGTAAGTTCACACAAACAAGGAATTTACTGTGGCAGGAAGGTGCATACGATAAACATATAAGAATCTTAAGTTTTTCAAGTAGAAAAAGTATAACAGTCTAAATAATTCTAAAACAATACAATACAGAGTGAAATATACAATCTAAAATAAGAGCAATAAGTGCAATATGACTGTTGATTGACTTATAAATAAGAGTCAATGACATTGGAAGTCCTCAGACTGTTCTTATGGCATGAGGTTCTGGTCCTGATGGACCGCAGTCTCCTGCCGGAGGGGAGGGGCTGTGTCCAGGGTGGGAGGAGTCGGCCATAATCTTCCTTGCTCGCCTCAGGGTTCTCGAGGGAAGGCAGATTGCAGCCGATCACCTTCTCAGCGGTGTGGATGATACGCTGCAGTCTGCTCTTGTCCTTGGTAGTGGCAGCAGTGTACCAGATGGAGATGGAGGAGGTGAGGATGGACTCAATGATGGCTGTGTAGAAGTGCACCATCATTGTTTTTGGCAGGTTGAATTTCTTCAGCTGCCGCAGGAAGTACATCCTCTGTTGTGCTTTCTTGATGAGGGAGCTGATGTTCAGATTCCACTTGAGGTCCTGGGAGAGGATGGTGCCCAGGAAGCGGAAGGACTCCACCGTGTTGACTGGGGAGTCGCACAAGGTGATGAGGCTGAGTGGGGCTGGATTCCACAGCCAGTCCGCAACCATCTCCACTGTCTTAAGAGCATAGAGCTCCAAGTTGTTCTGGCTGCACCAGGTCACCATGTTGTCAGCTTCCCACCTATATGTAGCCGGTGTGAATCGGTGAAACTCACTTCTCAAGTATGTAACAGGCCACCCGCGTCATTGAATAGCTAGCTTTTCTTTGTCGTAGCTGGTAGTGGTGGCGCTTGGGAAGTCAGAGATGGCGTGTTCGATCCTCGGTGAAGGATGAACACGGTCCGGAAAACTCTGACGGAACTTGCAAGACCACGTCTGTTACATACCCGTCACATTGGTGCCGTGACCCGGATCTCACTAGGTTAGCGTTAGCTAGCCGCCGGAGTGAGTTTCAGAGGGGTGAATGTAGCCGGTGTGAATCGGTGAAACTCACTTCTCAAGTATGTAACAGGCCACCCGCGTCATTGAATAGCTAGCTTTTCTTTGTCGTAGCTGGTAGTGGTGGCGCTTGGGAAGTCAGAGATGGCGTGTTCGATCCTCGGTGAAGGATGAACACGGTCCGGAAAACTCTGACGGAACTTGCAAGACCACGTCTGTTACATACCCGTCACATATAGTCAGACTCATCCCCACCAGAGATGAGCCAAATGAAGGTGGTATCATCCGCAAACTTCAGGAGTTTTACGGACTGATGTCTGGAGGTGCGCTGTTGGTGTACAGGGAGAAGAGTAAGGGAGGGGAAAGGACGCAGCTCTGAGGAGATTTGATGCCGATTGACCGGGTGTCAGAGACGTGTGTTCCCAGCTTGACGCACTGCCTCCTGTTAGACAGGGAGTCTGTGATCCACCTGCAGGTGGAGTCTGGCACGTTCAGCTGGGAGAGCTTGTCCTGAAGCAGAGCCCGGATACAAAGAAGATCCTGTCGTAGGATGCCGGGGAGTCCAGATGAAAGGTTAACACATTTACACAGCAATATAGCACATTTCTTATTCTTAGAATATCTGTCAATAATAGTTATTCTACACCAGGTAATAGTTTATCGAACTATCAAAGAATATGCGTGTTTGTCTGTTTGTGTGTCTGTGGCTCAATGATTTTGAGAACAAGGCAATGTATGAAGTTAAAATGTGTCTGGTGTATTGCTCATGACCCAAGGACGTGCAGTGTAGAGAGTTGTTTGGATTAGCAGTTCACAACAAATGTATATGCATTTTCACAATTCATCGCCATTAAAACAATGAGAGAAACAGATGGTGTTTGTTTGGGTAATCTCCTCCAGATGGGTGTGAGAAAAAACTATTTGATTGCGTTAAATTTAGGATGACTGCTTGATTAAGTCCAACCAGTGAAGGTTGGAGCCATGGCTCATGGGTTGTTGGCAATGACAATTCCTTCCAATTAAATCTTGTTGAGTGGAACGGTTTGATTGTTTTCTAGCAAGTGTCAACAGCGCAATGTGGAAACTATGGGTGGGTCAGACGTACATTCTCAACATTACCTACATTACTTAGGTCTATACGAAGATGCCAAAATGAACAGGTAGACTAAATGTGTAACATGAAAGGAGGAGTTAATGCATAGCTGTAGCTGGGAAACAATAGCGCAGATGGCATTGGGTGCTGACTGGGTCGTATTAGCTTTTCAGAAGGAGACGCGTCAGACAACCACCAACCCCTCCTCCCTGGGAACAGTCATTTTCCCGCAGTCTTGCAACAGGAGGGGCTCCACCATCAAAGTTGCCCAAGACCGAATCATTGAACCTGCTTTGCTGTTCCAACGGTTCCTGATCATGTCGAAAATTGAACAGTTTTCACTGGAAGATGTAATGAGCTATGAGCTCATTTCCTGCAGCCCTGTTTGAAGGAAAGGAAATCTTCCGTATAGCCAACAAGCCCCAACTACCGCAGACAACCTCGGTGTATTCCTGCTCGATAATAAACCTTGTAGCCTACTCAAGCAGTTCAAGACTGTTATTTGAATTTGTGTGGACTTACACTTCTTCTATTAAAGGGCGAGTAGCCTATTAGTTGTCCACTGCTATTTTCAGCTGTTTCAACCTCGCACAGGACCAGCGCCAGGAGCCAGGTTGGTTCTATGATAGATGGTTCGTAATGACATAGCCTAAGCTATATTGAGGCTTTTTTTGACCATAGTCTTTGCAAATTAGGCTACGTGCTGTGGGCCATAAAAAATCCATGTAGGCCTAGGCTACTCCACTTCGATGATTAACTTTGCGTCGATCATCAATCTTCCAACATTTCACCGCTGATATATATGAGGATTCAAATATGAGGGAGAAATTGTCAGTGGCAAAAACAATTCCTGGCAAATGTGCTGTGAATTGTGTCAAACTATAAAAGACGAAGTGCTGGCTTTTAAGAATTCATCGTCGTCTTTAACATGGGTATGTATAGGCTACTCTGCTCTTAATTTCTCCAGTATTAAGCTGTCATCTGAAACTTGACTGGTTTAGTCAGTTTCCATAGCCTATGCTATAGAACCGGTAAACCAGGTGAAGTGTAAATTATGCTTGCACTCTAATTTTCTTTCTTTCTGTATGGATTTCAATAAATGTATATGCTCTGGAATAAATGCTCTGGATAAGAGCGTCTGCTAAATGACTAAATGTAAATGTACAGTAGCATACAACTCATACATCTTTTGTCATTTTTAAAGTATTATAATAATTTTTGTTGTTTCCAAGGACAAGAGGATGTGGCCTTGGTGATGGTAAATACTTTTTTATCGTCATCTTATGTTTTCTCTGCATGTGTTCTACGTGATGTATTTTTTAAGTTTTTTAGGTTTTTGTTTTCATGTATTAATATGATGTGAGGTCCAGTTACCAGTGTGACAAAGTACTAATGGCTACTTTTTACTTAAGTAAAGCCTGTCAGAGCCCATACTTCTTTATTTTACCTTGAGTGAAAAAGTGTAGTGAACTTTCAATTTTTACCAGTCTTTGTAAACATGAGTATAGTACTTCTACTTCTTCTTCAGTATTATAATTGTCCTTATGTGAACTAGGCTGATCTGAAAGGAATCCTTGAGAGAATGATGGACTTTAGGAAAACATAATACGTAGCCAAATGGGGAGATAGGGGACAAATGCTCTAACCACATCTTTGCCCCAGGTGTTGAAGGCCTGGTGTGACTTCTAAGCTTGAAACAAGGAACTCATGGGTGCTATCCAATAACCAAATTAGGACATTGGAACACTGCAACCCCTGTGTTAAATGTCAGGCCGGCCCACTTGGCATATAAAATATTGACGAGTAGCGTAGAGGGAAATTGACATGTAACAACTTGGAACAACACAGTTATGTTTAGAAAGGGGCAGACTTTTTATGAGTATAAAGCAAGCTTGAGTTTGTGCAATAGTTGGGATTTTCATGCGCGAAATACCCAGTGTGTGTGTATCCTGTATTGAGACGAATAAAGCTACTTGTATTTGATTAAACCAAGACTTCCGTGTCCTTCAATCTACTAAGAGACCAGATCAGAAAAGCCAAACAACTGTCCTGATGCATGTAACTTATCAAGTTATTAAGTCATTATTGCATTTCGTAATTCTGTCGATCAATTTCTTATTTCCTGTTAGTTACTTTGCATCCATTCAGCGACGAAAGTGTTGTACCTTTCTGTTTTGAGTTAATGTAATGTCGTTTCCCATTTAGGGGAGCGTGTCTTTGTATTCGGGGGGAGGTGAGCAAGTCATCCTATTTGGGGGCAGTTGACTAGTATTTGGGGGGAGTGTTTTCATTTCGGGGATGTACTCGTATTAGTGGGTGTGTTTTGCACTTCAGGGACACCGTAAATAGCACATTCCTCTGTAATAAAATAATGGAAAGAAGAAAAGCTACTGCCAAGGTTTAGACAGCGACAACCTCAGAGTAGAGGCCATGGTCAATAGTCTGTTCCTCTGAGAAATCATCTGGGGTGCAAACGTAACCTCCAGCTAGGGAGAGAGGAACATGGGGAACGCGGAACAGGTCATGGGAACAGGTCTCTGACATTAGAGATATCCAGGGAGCCATCCAGGGAAAAGGGAAGTTGACTGTGTGTTTTGACAGTATTGGGACATTATGTGGAAAAATGTCTCAAGAGTGATGATAATGGCTTTTAGGTAAATCTCTTCAAGAGAAGTGCATCGTCGTGAGTCGTCGGATTCAAGGAAAGTTCAATAGTTTTATTCTTGCCAGCAAGGAAACAAGTGTGTCTCGGTACAGAGTTGACTAAAAGCTTCACAGTGAACGGTAGTCCTTTTATACATGTTCTGAACAAGCTTACAGGATGGAGACAAGACTTTTCATCTCCCCATGGGGAGGCGGAAGTCTGTCACCTTTGAATGTCAGCTAGTCAGTCTAAAGCTTGTGGAAAGTTCCATGCTTCGTTTGCAACAGTTTTTTGACACCTGCTTCTCATACATCAAACTATCAGCATATTTAAGCAAGGCATGAAGTTAAGACAAACAGGAACATTCCTTGGGTGCTTAACCACATTTGGGTGCAGTGGTTTCTCTTCCTGAGCGCGAAGATGTCATACACAGCAGTATTCTTTTCAGCCTGTATAACAACTTACAACAACAAATATTTCCAACAATGGCAAGTATGACCTTTCAATGATATACTGTACCCAGTAAAGAAATATTCTGTGGAATCTATATTTGATCTTGTTTATTCCATTGTATATAAGGTTGTCTGTAACTCATTGCTGTATTCATCTGACCACTCTGCCGTGACCGGTTAGATGATCTGAACTCATTCTAATCAACCAAGTCAATCCTTTTTGATTGTTGTTCATCTTTCCGGCCACCGATTTACATCATCCTAACAAGTGTATAAAGGCATAATATGGGGGATGGGAATGAGGGGTGGATATTAAGTGATGTTGTAATTCCTGGAAGCTTTGGATATGCTGTTATAGGCGGCTACATATAAGACAAAACAAACACATAACCCTAAAAAAAAATCAAACTAAAGGTTTTTCAGCTGTTTTTTGTAGTAATAGGTGTCCTTAATAACATACTAAAAGTTTACCAAAGTTTGACCACTAGAAAGGTGTAATTTTCAAGATGGTGTCCGAGATAGGCTGGAAGCCCTTAAAATATCCTAACTCCTTCATTATTTGACCTAGCCAAGTAATCTTGGTGTCTAACCCCATGTTTTCTGGGTCTATGAATCCATTGGACTTGTCTAAATTGCACTGACATGATTACATACTTATGGAATACATGATTTTGTGAGATTACTGTAAGATTTTATCTTTGTTTGGGGTGAACATTTCAATTAGCTCAATTCCTGCAGCCCTGTTCGAAGGAAAGGAAATCTTCCGTATAGCCAACAAGCCCCAACTAGTGCAGGCAGTCACTGAGTTCTCAAGCAAGAAATCGAACAAAACTGTCCTGGATTCCATCCCACTAACTTGAGTCCAATGTCCTTAATGGTGGATCCCTGGTTCACCGCTTGGCATGGAAAAAGGGTGACAGTTACGGTGCCATATGTCATATTCAGACTTTACCATACACCATTATGGTAAAGCAACAGTTGTTTTTGAAGTTATAGCGAAGGTCCTTCCATCAAAGACAATACGCATCAGAGACGTAGTGAAAACACTCACCCCATCGTTAACTTCAATGCAGAGACTGAGTTTGTGGGAAGAAAGGATGATTTCCTTTCCAGATCTTGCAACAAACTAGGACTTATCAATCTTATGACCGACGTTCTGGAGAAGAAGGGCTGCACTGTTATCAATGCATCAGGTGATGCTGACGTGGACATTGTCAAAGCTGCAGTCAAGGCCTCAGAACATCAGCCCACAACATTGATAGGGGAGGATACAGACTTATTATTCTCCTCTCCTCTACTACCTCTACAAAGCTACTAAAGTGTACAACATCAGTGAGATGAAACACGTCCTGGGTAGTGACTTGTGTTCCCAGTTGCTGTTTATTCACGCCTGATACAACTTCACTTCAAAATCGTTACCACCAAATAATTTGTTACCCCAGAACATCTGCCTCCAACTGAGTCCAACCAAATACCACTGCCAAAGAGTTTACTTCCAGATCATGGTGTGGATTGGAAAGGTGGCACCCCTGTTTTGACTAATTTTACAGTACCACACAGTTCTAATGAATTTATTCTGTATTGGAATCAAAAGAATGGTTATGAACCACAGAAACCACCAACACTAGGAAAAACGATATGAGAAAGGAGAAATATGCAATTACTTAAGGGAAATTGTACTTTTTTTCGCATAAATATGCTTGTAACCAATTGCTTTAATATATACTTGTAATCACTCATCTATCATGCAAATATGCTCATTAGAATATTACATGGCAAAAACATGTATCAGGCACCAGTATTCCTGGTTTAGGAGGAATACAAAGGAGCAAAGGCCGCCATTTAAAAAATGGGGCCTTTCATGGAGTCAAACATTGGTAAACTTTTAGGATGTTTTTAAGTACATCTGATACTACTGTAAACCACTGAGAAACCTTTTGTTAGAATTTTTTGGGGGGCAATCCATATTTGCAGCTGACTATTAGGTGTGAGGGAATTCATCCATTAATACCTACTCCACATTTCTGTGGAATCACGTTTTCAGACAGGTTCAGGAAACGTTAGTTCTTTCTTCAATGGTTTCATTCAGCAGTTCGTAGAGCATAGAACAAAACATAGCAAGTTAATATATAAATGTATGACATATTGGTTACACCCTCTCTTGGCAAGGCACATAGTAGAATCTCCAATCCCTTTGTCAGTTAACTTTCTTGTTTCTCTCACAAAATACAATTTATGTTTCCTCAGTAGGGAGTGGTCTAAATCATTCTTCTTGGCAGACCACTCTTACAATCACAGAAGCCTTGTGCTGTTCAGATCTCTGACACTGTCGGCAAAAAACATTGTGGTGGTAACTCTGAAGAAATAAAAACTGGTAAGATATCTTTCAAATACATGTATTATCGAACAAACAATTGAACACAGAAACAACCATCTTCAACACAAACATAAGACAATAACACAAAACCATCTGGCCATGAATCAGATGGGATCAGAAGTAACGCACCCAACCCTACAACTTGAAAACAGATTTACTCCATTGTCGCAGGAGCCTAAATCTGATGACCTGGATAATCAGCTATCTTCTCAAAGCAGGGTAAGAACTGAGAGTCAATGTAAACGTAAAAGCCGCAGGAAAAGCTACTGACTGGGCCTGAGACTCTGATTGTTGGTGACTATGCTGTAAAAGATGTTAGAATGATGTGCAGCAAGAATACCAAAATGCTTTCCAACTGATATGGTCTCTAACATGAGAGAAAATATCTTGGACATCGTGGCTGACCATCCCACGGTGAAAAACATTGTCGTGCATACGGGAAGCTGTGATATTGTGAAACAACAGTCTGAAGTTCTGAAGCGAGACTTTATTGACTTGTTAAACACAGTCAGCTCTGTCAATGCCGAGGTGTTTATTAGTGGCCCTCTTCCACCAGTTGGAAGAGGAGATGAAAGATCCAGCAGGCTGTTTCAACTGAACAGATGGCTGTCAATTGCATGTACTGACCATTCAGTAAATTCTTTCAACAACTTATACCTTTTCTGGGAGCGCAGATATCTTTTTAAGGCAAATTGAGTTTGCCTGAACAAGTCAGGGGTAAAACTGTTTACCTGTAACCTATTTTTCTTCCTGCGTCACCCATCTGTTCCCACTGCCAAGGACAAGAGGAGTCTAAACAAGAGATAACCACACAGCATCGCCATAGAGACCTCACAGGAAGGATGCCCCCACCTAAGGAGAACCAAGAGGAGGAGTCTCCAACCTGACAACATGATCAAATCAAATCAAATGTATTTGTATAGCCCTTTTTACACGCAAGCATGTCACAGAGGGCTTCACATACGCCCCTAGAACTGCCCCTCAACCAACCTAAACCCTCAAGGAAGACAAGGAAAAACTCCCAGAAAAACTCTCAGCAGGAGAAAAAATGGAAGAAACCTTGGGAGGAGCAATTCAGAGAGGGATCCCCTCCTCCAGAGACGGTTGGTGAGAGAGAGGAGCAGAACACAGGCTTAACATAGTCATACAGTGTCAATGGGTTTTTAAACACAAAAATCCATTGTTCAATCTTTATAGATGTAGGACAGGACCGGGAGACTCGCGACCAGGTCCAGCGTTGGCCGACCGACGACCAGGCAGGTGCTGACAGCTCAAACCCCCCACACCACAAGGGATGTGTGTGGTGGGGGGGGAAGGGGGACACACACACACACAGAGAGAGAAGAGCAGGGATTAGAGAATGCCAGGAGCAGCTAACAGTTACAGTCATAATAGAATGAGGTGAGATCCCCACCGGTCAAGTGTGGACTAGTGCAGCAATTTAACTGAGCAAAGAGGGATATTTGATGCAGCCCCACACACCAAGACAGCGACAGCCCCCCTCGGTTGGAACATGAAATCTGTTCCAGGAGAGAGAACTCTAAAATAAGTTATACTTATACGAATAAGGATGAAAACAACCCGTCCCCCGTTGTCTCCAACCAACATACTTACCTTTAGCAATCGTAGAATTGACTAAACAAGAACGTTTTTAACCTAATTTTAAATGTCGAAACAGTATCAGACTCCTTGATTGAGACAGGTAATTTGTTCCAGGTGCTCTATATGAGAACGCCCTACCTCCAGCTGTTTTTTTTCTTAATTTTGGGAACCACCAGATAGCCGGCATCTTGAGATCTAAGTGTCCTTGCCGGGCAATAGGGTGCAAGGAGACCGGAGAGGTACAGTGGAGCCAATCCATGCAGAGATTTGTAGGTTAGTAGTAGAACTTTGAAGTCAGCTCTGGCTTGGATAGGGAGCCAGTGTAGAGAGACAAGAGTAGATGTTATGTGATCAAACTTTCTTGTTCTAGTCAGTAGTCTAGCAGCAGCATTCTGCACCCGCTGTAAATTTTTTAGGTAGGTAATTGGGAGGCCAGAGAATAAAACATTGCAGTAGTCCAATCGGGACGTAACAAATGCATGTATTAGTTTTTTAGCATCATCCTTTGAGAGGAATTTTCGTATTTTGGCAATATTACGTAGATGGAAAAATGCAGTTCTGGTGATTTGCTTAATATGGTACTCAAACGAAAGGTCTGGGTCCATTGTGACTCCTAAATTTTTTACCAGCTGGCTCTGAGAGACTTTGACGCCGTCTAGGTCTAAGGTCAGATTGGAAAAATTATTTCTATATTTTTTAGGACCGAAAATTTGAACCTCGGTTTTATCCGAATTAAGGAGAAGGAAATTTGCAGTCATCCAAGCTCTCACGCTGGAAACACATTTTTCCATAGCATGTGGAAATTCTCAAGACTTTATAGACATATATAGCTGAGTATCATCTGCATAACAGTGAAAATTTACCCCAGAACTTCTAATTATGTTTCCTAAAGGCAGCATATAGAGCGAGAATAACAGAGGGCCTAGAACTGAACCCTGTGGTACTCCGTATTTTACAGTGGAGCTCCTGGATGAGCAGCCATCATAGTGGACATATTGTGATCTATCAGATAGATACGATCTAAACCACTGAAGTGACGTACCAGAAATCCCAACATAGTTCTCAATACGTTCCAGGAGAATCTCATGATCCACAGTGTCAAAAGCTGCACTTAGGTCTAGAAGAACCAGGACAGAGATAGAGCCCGCGTCAGAGGCTAACAGTAGATCATTAACTACCTTGGCTAATGCAGTTTCAGTGCTGTGGTGGAGACGAAATCCAGACTGGAGAGGTTCATAAAGCTGATTTGTGGAGAGGTGCTCAGTGAGCTGTTTTGCCACAGCCCTTTCTAAAATTTTGGAGAGAAATGGCAAATTTGAAATTGGCCTGTAGTTGCTAAGACAACCTGGATCCAGGTTTGGTTTTTTAAGGAGGGGCTTAATAATAGCTTGTTTGAAATCGTTGGGGACTTGGCCAGTTACAATAGATTCATTAATAATACTAAGCATGGGCGATCCAATAATAGGGAGAAGTTCCCTACAGAGTTTGGCAGGGAGGGGATCGAGGAGGCAGCTAGTGGGTTTCGAGGAGTCTATCAGCTCGATGAACGCTTCCATAGAAATAGGGTTAAAGTGAGTGAGAGCCTCAACATGCAGCATGCTTGGTATAGAGGAAAATTCAGTGTTGATGGCCACTCCTCCAGGACTAGTCTGTAGTTTGTCCCTTATTGCATAGATTTTTTGGTCAAAGAAATCTAAGAACTCATTGGGAGAGAAATCTGAACTAACACAGAGTGTACTTTTCTTAGTGAGTTTTGCAACAGTATCAAATAGGAACTTAGTATTGTGTTTGTTCTTACTAATCAACTTAGAGAAATATTCTGATCTGGACCTGATGAGGACTTGCTTGTACTCCATTTGGCTGTCCTTCCAGGCCAGGCGGAAAACCTCCAATTTGGTGGTACGCCACTTATGTTCTAGCTTTCTAGTGGACCTCTTGAGAGTGCGGGTTTCCTCTGAATACCATGGAGCCAGTTTCTTGTCTTTTCTTTTCCTTGGTTTGAGCGGGGCAACAGAATCTAGGGATAGCTGAAGAACCAAATTCAGATCCCTTGTTTTAGCATTTAATGATTTATTTGGGACGTCAAGTGCTTCTAGTGCAGCGGGTAGAATATTAGCCAGTTCCCGAGCTGTATTTGGGGTTATGCAGCGGCTAGTAGAAATATTCTGAGTGCCTCCAGGGCTCTGGCAGAGGTCCATTTTGAAGGTGACCAGGCAATGGTCTGATAATATAGGATTGTGGGGGTGGACAATGACGTCACTAATCTTGATTCCCCGCGTGAGAACTAAATCCAATGTATGCGAGTGAAGATGGGTAGGTTTGGAAACCACCTGAGTGAGACCTGTGGAATACATTAGAGCAGTAAAGGCCTTACTTAAAGGATCTTTTGGGTCATCCACATGAATATTAAAATCACCCATAATTAAGATGTTATCAGTATATGTCACAAGATCAGCACTAAAATCTGCAAATTCCTCCAGGAAGAGGGAATACGGGCCGGGGGGCCGGTATAGAGTAACTATACAAAATGAGGGAGGGGGGGCAGGAGTAATAGCATTATTCCTTTTTAAAGTAGTTGGTGGTTTCATGCAAATTATTTCAAATGATTTAAAGGTATTTACAGATTTTAGGCTGAGGTTGAAGCTAGCTTCATATATCATAGCAACACCACCACCTTTCTTTGATACATGAGGGATGTGTGAGTACGCAAAATCCGGAGGCGATGCTTCATTCAGGGGGGAATACTCGTCAGGTTTTAGCCAGGTTTCGGTGAGCCCAATCAGGTCCAGGCTGCATTCAGACATCAGATCATTAATCAAAACGGCCTTTGTGGATAGAGATCTGACGTTTAGGAGCCCAACATTCCAGTATGGGTTTTTGGCAGCTTTAATCGTAGGTAATTCTTCTGAGAAGGTGGCACTGTCGGCAGAAAACTTAGTAGGAAGAGCAACGGGGGAGCAAGGCTGAATACATATTAAATTGGTATAATTCCGAATACTTAAAGGCCGAAATTTGGAGAAAGGGCGGGGGACCGACACCGTCTCAATGGGAAGAACGACATCAGCAACCTCACTGGCTACACTACAAGCTAGGCTATCGGGCCCCCAACAGCTCACAACATACCTATCAACAAACCTATCAGACTCTCTAAAAAGAGCATGAAAGAGCTGGTCACTGCTGGAACCAAATTCACTCCCCGCCGCACTCCTATTTTCACTCCAGCTCAACCTCAGCCCTCCACCCTCCCGCCTCCACGACGGCTCCACAACCATCCTCTCATTAATTTATATCTTTTGGGTCCAGACTACAAGGCTAATGACACCACTGATTCTCACCAGGAACAGTTGAATCAACACCTCCCAACTTCAGTTTCATGAGTGAAACAAGACTGCATAAGAAAGGAGGTGGAGTTGCTCTTTTATTTAATGATTCTCTTCAATGCAAGCAGATGTGTTTTGGTCATTTTACTTACTTTGAATATGTGGCTCTGAATTCAAGATGTATTCCTCAACATTTACAGACCACCTAAATACTGTGCAACCTTCTTTGATGAGTTTACTGAACTGCTGTCTATAATCTGTATTATTTTAATTGTGTTGTCATTGTTACCATGTTGATAATCCCCAGGACAGAGGGTCTATAGAACTATGTGGTGTCCTTGATAACTATGATCTGACTCAGCATGTAACAGGTCCCACCCACAACAAGGGGCACACTCTAGACCTAATCATCACCAAAGGTCTGAACATTTCCAAGGTTGCTGTGACTGATGTTGCACTCTCTGATCATTTCTGTGTTTTCTTTGAGAGTGCAATCTCCCTGCACACAAATGTCCAAACCGAGGTTGTGACAAAGTGTTACATCACTGAAAACACCAGTGAACTATTTATTCAGAAGTTCTCCTCCACACCAGCCCTCTCTTGGATCTCAGTCAATGAGCTTGTGGATGGCTTCAATTCCAAAGTAAAATGTGTTATTGATGCCCTCGCACCCACTAAAGTGAAGGTAAGAAAAGATCCCCTTGGAGAAATGCCACGCTGGTCAGAATAAAGAAAAGAGAGTGTCGGAAAGTTGAGCGCAGATGGCGAAAAACTAATCTCCAGGTTCACTGTGATATCTACAGGGTTTCCCGCAGGACTTTTCAGTTAAGGCGGCCGACTAAGCGACACACGACTGCCGCCTTAACTACGTCGTCAAAAAAATTAAATAATATATATATGCCGTCTGACGGCAAACCCCACCCTACCACCTTAACTAACACATTTTCTGCGGGAAACCCTGATCTATAAAGAGAGACTTCGCAATTATAATGTGGAACTTAGAAATGCAAAGCAGTCCTTCTCTGACATCATAACCAAAAACAATAACAATACACGTGCCTTATTTGCTACCATTGAGAGACTAAAAAACCCACCGGTGTCAGTAACTGATACACTACAATCCACCTGGGCATGCAATCAATTTGCCTCCTTTTTTGCTGACAAAATTCATAAAATTAGACAAACAGTCGATGCCTGGACATCAACCACAGGGTATGTGCTGTCCCCATCTTTAAATAACATCCATTCAAATATCATGACACAATTTCATTCAATCAACCAAAGAAGCCTAGAAGACATAATACAACATCTGAAAACATCCCCCTGCAGCTTGGATATTCTACCAACACACTTTAAAAAAATATTTCATAAATGCATGACCACTGATCTTTTACAAATTATAAACACATCCCTTCTCTCAGGTGTCTTCCCACAAGCCCTAAAAACTGCAGTTATTACAGTTTTTCACAATTGTTAACACACGTTTCTCAAAACAATAACATATTTCTCAAAACTGCACACACAAAACTGAAAACCTCACACACAAAATGCTAAACCTGACACTCCCTTTGCAAGATGACTCTTTGCCATCAAAACCTGTCACCTGTTCACAAAATGCAACTCGTGTTTTCATTTGGTACACACAGCCATATTTTCAAATGACACACACATACCATTCATAACAGTACACACAATAAGCATTTGCTGCACACTACCAAGCATTCACAGCACACAGTAGTGCAAAATTGAAAACACAATTCTAGAAATGGAACACACCATACGAATGACTCTGGGGAATGAGCCATTTCAACTTTTGTAAAATGTCTCAGTGTAGGCCTAATTTTTTCAAACATAAAACAGCACACATATGCGGCAAGAAAAAGGTTTATTTCTGAACAGTACAGTACTGTCAACGGGCCTGCTCAACCCATTGCAGCACACAAAGTGATGTTCCCATCACGCTGGCCGGGGACCTCAACAATGGCGCGCTGGCCAATGACATTTCTGCCCTGGCGCCTAGTCTTCACCAGGTTGAATCCAACCTCATCAATGAATATGTATTCATATAAGCTCATTAGCTGTGTCATGCTCCTGGATCCGCTGGAACAGACAGCATGATAATGCAAGTTATAGTATGGACACAGATGGGTCAACACAGTGGACTACAGTGAGACACTGTAGAAAAGGAACAATATTGGATTACAGGTACAATACATGCGTGTCAGTGCTGAATGTATGGGACTTACAAGCACAAACTCTTGCCGTAACTCCTTGATGTGGTCTGTGCTCCGGTTGAATAGGACCCTGTACACTTGTTTCATCCGCATTCCTGGGGCATTCCTTTCTCCCATGTTTCTGAATGTGACATGGTCAGCCAGGATCCTGGTTTGTATCTGTCGGAGTGTGATAGTGTTGTTTTCACGAACCATTTTCACAATGTCAGTCTCCTGTTCGGCTGTGAAAGTGCATGTTCTTCCACCACGGTGTGGTTCTCTTTCAGTCCTGCAAAATACACATACAGTGAGCACACTGTATTCTATTGATATGCAGTATTTCAGTACACAAGGCAAATATAATTCATACCTGTTCTCCATTATAAAGGTTCTAATGATGGCAGCAACTGTGAAGCGGCTGAGATTTGGTTGGACCCTCTGGCCAGCCTCCCTCATGCTCAAACCATGGTTGAGCACATGGTCAACCATGGTGGCCCGAATCTCATTAGAGATCACGTTCTCTTTCTTCTTTCTCCTCCTCCTCCTTCTTCTCCTCTTCCTCCTCCTCCTTGTCATCCTCTCCCTCCTCTTCCTTGTCTTCTTCCTTGTCTTCTTCCTTGTCTTCTTCCTTGTCCTCTTCCTTGTCCTCCTCTTCCTCCTCTCACTCTTACCCCTCTCCTTCTCTGGTTGTTGATATGTTCTAAGTTCTCCATTGTTCACCAAACAAAACAGAGACTCAAGGCCCTTTTTATGCTGCAGTCCTGATCGCAAATTGCTCACCAGACCTGAGTGTTTAGAGATTTGAATAGTTGTGTGTTGTAGATTGATGCTTTGAGACTTTACTTGAGAAGTGTGTGCAACAACTGAACATTGTGTGTAGTGTTTTGACAACAAGGTGATGTGTAATTGACATCAGTGTGTAAACAATGAAAGTCAGAGTCTAATGCAGATAAGGGAGTGTGCAGTTGTGCCAAATTGGGTCGAGCAATTGGAACAGGAAGTTAAGGTTGTGAAAATTGTGCCAAAGTTTTGCTTTTTGTGTGTTAACAATTGTGAAAAACTGTAAACCACTCCTAAAAAAGGCTAGTTTAGACCACAAAATAATGAAAAATTATAGGCCAATAACAAACCTCCCATTTTTAAGTAACATAATGGAAAAAGTGGTTTTTCCACAGCTGAACAACTTCTTGGCCGAAAATACCTGTTTTGATGTCTTCCAGTCCAGTTTTCGTCAGCACCACAGTACTAAAACTGCTCTTGTTAAGGTCTTCAACGACATCCACTTAAACACAGACAGTGGTAGAACTTCAGTTTTAATATTACTGGATCTTAGTGCTGCATTTGACACGGTCGATCATGACATACTACTAGACAGACTAAAACCCCAAGGTTCAATACTGGGGCCTCAGCTGTTCTACATGCTTCCACTGGCTCAGATAATGAAAAACAACAAAGTGTGTTATCATAATTACGCAGACGGCACTAATCTACATAACTTGATCACCTGGGGACTATAGTCCCATACAAGGGCTAGGTAAATGCATTGAAGAAATCAACAACTGGATGTGCCTGAATTTTCTTCTATTAAATAAAGATAAAACAGAAGTAATTGTTTTTGGTCCCAAGGACGAACGATTGAAAGTCAGCGCTCAGCTTCAATCGCTAAAACCACAAACCAAGCTAGAAATCTAAGTGTAATTATGGGTTCAGACCTCAACCTGAACAGCCATATCAAGACAATTACAAAATCAGCCTACTATCACCTGAAGAATGTATCAAGGGTTAGAGGACTTATGTCTCAGCAGGATTTGGACAAACTTATCCATGCATTTATCTTCAGTAGACTCGACTACTGTAACGGTGTGTTCACACGTCTCTGTAAAAAGTCAATCAGAAAGCTGCAGCTGATTCAGAACACTGCAGCTCAAGTCCTCACTAAGACCAAGAAAGTGGATCACATCACCCCAGTTCTGAGGTCTTTGCATTGGCTTCCTGTCCAACAAAGAATTGACTTTAAAATCCTGCTGCTGGTTTATAAAGCACTGAATGGTTTAGGGCCTAAATACATTTGTGATCTGCTGCTACCTTACGAACCATCCCGATCCCTCAGGTCATCTGGGACTGGTCTACTTTGTGTTCCAAGAGTCAGAACTAAACATGGACAAGCAGCATTCAGTTTTTCTGCTCCACATATCTGGAACAAGGTCCCTGAAAGCTGCAGGTCTGCTGAGACCCTCAGCTCCTTTAAATCCAGATTGAAGACTTTACTGTTTGCTCTTGCCTTTAATTGAACCAGATTCAAGGATATCAATTTCTGCTTTTTGACTGTTTTTAATGTCTTATTGAATGTTCTTAATTGTTTTTAAATCTTGTTTTCTTTTGCATTATGTTTTGATGCTTTTAATGATTTTATGTGAAGCACTTTGAATTGCCTTGCTGTTGAAATGTGCTATACAAATAAACTTGCCTTGCCTTTATAACAGAATACAATGAAGTAGTATATGGTTAAATATTACTTTTCTAAACCTAATGGAATACATGAAATAATTCCATTGCAACGTTCTCACATCTGACTGTATCTCACGTTGTACTCTTCGTGAGCAAAAAGGCCTGGTTGTTCTAAAGTTCATTGAACCCAAAGTGCTACGCAGTTCATAAACGGCCCTCAGAGCACATGTGAATTAACATCTCGTCTTAATTCTTTCCTGACTCCATATATCCTCCTTCTTTGATACCAATGAACACAGCAAGCATATTTTTAATAGTGCTCATTAATATTTATCCTGGAAAAACATGTTTTCTACAACAGTACTTTTAATGTTATTAGCAGGAGAAATAAAGGTGTTGGCATAGTAACAATGTCACAATGCATTATGTCCATTTTCATCGGAATTTCATAATAAACCACATCATGTTGTTTCTTGCCTCATGGTTTAATGAAATTGTACACCTTGTTTTGTGATAGAGTATGTGTGTTTTTGTGTAGGTGTTTATTTGACAACTCAAAGACAGCACTGCAAGGACAACCAACGGACAATTTCTCCTCGTGTCAAGTTTCACAACCGCTAACAGGAGGTGGTCAGAGGTCTCAGGTCACATGACCTGGGTGACGGGGCACTTGTTGGCCTCGTCCAGGAAGAGGGTCTGGTACATGTGGTTGTAGAAGTCAGGGTGGTACAGGCAGGCCCGGCCGCAGTCTGGACTGAAGTTGACCTCTAGGATCTGAGGCTTCATCACACGTTCACCTGGGGGGGGATTCAGGGATTAGTCATGGTCTCTCAACAAGTGATGTATGGGTCATCATGCTCTTTTACATAAAAGGGCTTCTGGATTGTGGAAGTTTATGGAAAGTACATTGCTGTGGCATTCAGGAGTTAATACAAATGACTGAAACTAGTGACCACCCGTGACACAATTGCAGGCCCGCTGGCATGCCTGCAATGGTGTCACACAGGCAACATTAATGTGGTCCTACATGTACATTGACACCAATGATCAGTAACGAGTAATCTAACGCGTTACTATTTCCAAACCAGTAATCAGATTAAAATTACTTGTCAAAGTCACTGTGCATTACTATTTTGTCATTAATAGTAAAATATATATTTGATTTCTTCTTGCGTTTATGGGAGTGAAGTCATGTAGCCTATGCGACACGTTTTCAGCATGAGGGTCATGCCACGTGTATATACATAGACCTACCACTCCCTCCCAGTAACTCTGAGTCGCCACTTTCCTCAAGCCCCTTTGCTCCGGTGCTATCTCGATTTGATTATATGTGACAAATAAGAAAAACAAATAAGATTAATAAACTATTACATGAACAAATGCAACGAACCGCAACTAAATCCATGTTTTTTCTAAAAGTAATGGTTCGCAATTGATCTAATTTTTACTGTACTCGGGGCGTTTTTTATAGTTAGTTTTTCCCCCCCAAGTAGGCCTACGACTTGAGTCATTTTCCAAGTGCGTTCTTAGGTCAACATTTCAAAAGAAACTCTTGTCTATAAATCAACATTAGCCTACACTTGTGTCTTGCCTCTCATCGGCTAAGTTAGTGGAGATGTTTGGAGACAATTGAAGTACCACGCAGCGACACAAACAACAATAAAGGAGGAGAAAGAGAGATGCGCATTTTTGAGTTGGAAATACAATCACTATTTTGAGTATTTGTCAGCTAAAGATGGAAATATCAAGGTTCGTTGTACACATTCATTGTTGTTGTGTACATTACTGTTAAAAATTCACTTCTAATAAAGTGAGTGTTGGCAAAACCGGTTGTCATTTTTATGTTGAGGCGGCGGGGGTGTTGTCGGCAGCTGCTGAATGTAACTAATAAAGTAACTTGTAATCTAACTTGGTTACTTTTAAAATCAAGTAATCTGTAAAGTAACTAAATTACTTTTTAATGGAGTAAGCAGTAATCAGATTACTTCAGATTCAAAGTAACTGTGGCAACACTGATTAACACTTATCGGCACCTGTCACAAACCGGCAATAGATGTTCTTACCAAAAAAAGTAGGTCACATTAGGTTCTGTATGCTACTAGGTCATGGGATGGGAACATCTCTGTCAAGTTCTCTCTCTCTCTGCACTGAGCAGGTGATGAAATGCATTATTTCTGATATCCTAATTTGTTTTATACTTGTCCTATGATAGATGTTTTCTTAGTTGGTAAGTGGAGACATGTAAAAGGTTAACCAACAGATATGATGACATGACAAAAGTTAATCAGCAGCTGTAGAGACAGGGGCTACCAAATCCAACCATAGAATATAACTAAGATGTTTTTTAAGGAGTATGTAATAAATGTTTTTTTCTTATTATTTTATGATGATGGCATAGATTAAAAAGACAGCATCCAGTTGTTGCTGGGGAACAAAGTTCTAGAATGGTTTTTGGCTTAACCAGTTATAGCTTAAGTTTCCATGTACTTGTCAGGCCACTTGACCGTCTGACCTTAGACTTGTAACGCAAGTTCCTCCTTTTGAAAATGTTAACTCAAGCCTTCTGTTCCTGTCTAGAAACTGGGGATGAAAGGTAGTGCATTGGAAACTGTCAGAGAAATTATGAGTGTAACTTTTTATTCTTTATAAAATGATAGTGTTTAGCATTCCTTGTGTGCAGAGAGGCCACCCCCAAATGAAATATAGGCTTCCGTAAACAGGAAGATCCTTATCTTGCTACCTTGGGGGAAGGGTGAGCATTTGTGTTGCTGAAGACTAAGATGTTGGGGGTTTGTTTGTTTAAAGGAGATACTGTGTGACAGGGCTTGATGGAGGCATGAGGTCTGGTGACCATTGGCTTGTCACCTAGTGGGGTTGGGAACTTTGTAACATTCCATTGCAAGGCACGCACGCACACACACGCGCAAGATCTATGCAAGTGAGTTAGTGTGTGCTTGTGTACCAGTCCTGTGTTACATGCATCTTGGAAAACCCCTAAACGGCATGTTTAGGGGTTATGAATAAACTATCAAACTTTAAAATTGTGTATCTACCTACTTCCCTGGTGAAATCTTCAATACAAATATCATCATTACATCCTATCAGGATGGTCTCTCTGACCTTGACGGTTAGTTTGTTTTTGTCTGGTGTTTGCTGAGGTTAGAAAAAGAATTGTCAGAATTGTATTTACTTTAAGTGTCTCGACACATGTTATAGTAGGCGTTCTCTGATCTGTTCATGTTTTAGGCCTGAAAAAAGAAACATGGACCTGGGATAGGGAACCTTTTTAAAAACTTGGCTTTATTTATAGAGACAGACAGAGAGAGAGGAAAAGATATGCAGGAAAAAGAAATTCCTTTGGGGGTATTGAATGCAGTCTTGCCTAAATATGTGGAAGCAGATGGTAACAAGATAAGTTATTCAGTGTCTTTGTAACACTTAATTACATTTGATGTAATTCCATTGTCAGTCCTTTTATATAATGTGAAGGCTGATCTTGCTCTGTAAATTGACTACTGTGACTAAGAGAATGGCAGGAAAAAAAACAGGAAACATCAGGAAACTAAAGGAAATTACTTTCAACTGTTTGACAAGATGCTTCAATAAAAGTCTAATTACCTGCTGTTAAAGTAAGACAGTCACTTCTTACCCCCAATTACGAGGCTAGATCTTAAAGTCAGGTAGGATACCTTCCTGGAGACTGTAAAAAGTTTGGTGCATGTGCAGGGGGATATTTAACTCTTGAATCAAAGTCATATTTAGGTCCATGTTTAGAACTGTATTTGATCTGTTAGTGGTTTAGTGAGATGCAATGGTAAATTATGTTTGTTATATTATTTGATTATTCTGTTTTGTTTTTGTTTATATTCTGTTATCATGTTTTGTGGCATGTTGTAAACTGAGGAGCTTACTGTTTAATGGCATGAGAGAGGGAGATAAACAATTTTCTCAAGTTTTTAAACAGATGTTGGGCCAGTTGGTTGAATGTGCAAATGTCCTGGGCTTCTGGGTTAGTTCTTGCCATGAGCTACACTTTTGTGCTTCTTTGCTCTTTTCTTAAGTCCCATTTGGTGTGAAAGGAGAGTATGCCACATAAGGTCCTAACAAAGAGAAGCAGAGGAGCATATCAACATAGATCCGCAGACTTCAAATTTGATTCTCTGTGATTTATTGTGGAGTATCAGTTGTGGAACGAGGAAGCCACCCTCTTATCTGCTGTTCTTGAAGGAGACCCACTGACGTGCATTTGTTTATTTGTTGAGACGGGGGTAGGGAGGATAATAGGATGATGTCAGTCGGTGGCCGGAAAAATGCACGACAATTAAAAGTGTTGACTTGGTTTATTAGAACAATATCGGATCACGTAATAATATGCAAAATTTCTGTATACAAGAGGCTTGTGTCTTGGTGAGGTCAAGAGGGCATACATTGAGGCCTGTCACCGTACGGATCATTTAGAATAGTAATGTACTGTCCAGACACTTGGGAGATAGTAAGAAGAAAACATGTCTAAATGGTACTTACGTGAGTTATGACGTTATCACCTGTTGGTCTGTTATACGATACCATGGGATGTACTATGCTTGACCTTGTAAGGAAACGTTCTGTGGACCCTATATTTGTACTGTCCATCCATTATATAAAGGACGTTTACGAGACATGTTCTTTACTCAGGCTGACCACCAGGGACGGACTGGGAGTAAAAATAGGCCCTGGACTTTGATCCAGACCGGCACACCAGAACCAGCCCCCGTATACGCCACCACAGCTGCCCTGCCAATGTATGCACATCCTGTGTTTGAAGTGATGCTAGTTAGGGAGTTCCACACTTAATGCAAGCCCGCGACCAGAGTTTTTTGGCCTTTATTTGAGCGCAAAATAGTTTTTTGAGCTTAATGTAAAATAAACATAGCCGTTTTTTTCAATTGGTAAAACCTTGTCTCTTTTTCAGCACCAACCTTACGTTTCTTAGCCTGGTTTTCTATCGTTATATAGTCTCTACTGGCTAGCTTTCGATCCGTCAGTGTCACTGTCGTGTGTAAGCGAGACAAAGGGGGCAGGGCTAAGAGCTGCATAGACGTTCATTTGGAATAGACCGGCCTGGGGGAAAGGGCCGGCCAACCGTGTCGCTCAATCTTCTGCCAACATTATTATTAGTACTTAGTTCAATTATAAGGCAAGCGGCCTTCCAGCCCAGAAGTTGTTCGGCCCACAGGGAATTCTCCAGGTGCTCCCGATGGCAAGTCCGCTACTGCTGACCACTCTGCCGTGTACATGCCACATGATCTGAGCTTGTATTTTCTATACATGGATGGAACGGGGCCTCACTGTATGAACTCTTGACCGGAGAAAGAGACAAGTCTCTCTTATACAAAAACTCTGCATATCAGAGGATAACATTGAACATTGTCAGCATAGTCAGATAGCAGCCATTTGGACACAAATACCCTTCTTTTTTGTTGTAAGAATCGCAGTGGCATGCTCACCTGACTCCGCGATGCCCCACTTGAGCATCAGGTCCACAGCGTAGATGGCCCTGGAGGATGGGTAGGGGCAGATGCCATACGGAGCTGGCCGCGATGATGCCACCTGGAACAGCTCGCCGAAGGCCTTGAACACCTCCCCCTGGGAGTAAGGAAGGGAGGGAACGGGGGAGAGAATGAGGGATGGGACAGATATGAGAGCAAGAAAGAGATAGAAACCATAGCACCAAAGGAACGGGATATGGTCAAAGGCCTAAAACCCCGCTAATCTGTTTCCAGTCAACCCAAGCATACTAAATGTTGACCTGTGAAAAGCAGCAAAATACATTTTATTTTGAAACCACGCTATCACTAATGTGTCCAACTGTCAAAAGTTGGAGAGCTAGAGCCGTGGTCAGAAGGTTACTGCACCCAGACATCTACAGATTAACTAATACCAAGAAGTGCAGTGGGTTCTGTAATTAATTTACTTCACATTACTTTAAATGTACTTTTCTATTATCCGAAACAACTTACAAATGTACAATTTACAAATTCTGTCCTCTGACCTTCATGTCTGAGACATGTTGTGACTGACTTTATGTACTATAGGTTATAATGCCTATAAATAGGGAAGAGGGCCGAGGCCAGGGAATTATTGTCTGACCATTTGTTTTTGTCTGTAAACAAAATCAGAGAATGGTGCCACAAGTAAGGAAACAACATATTCCCATGTCTTAGTTTAGTAGGAAAAGAGGGATATTGCCAGAGGTTAGAAGGAGAAAACTAAGAACAAGAGCCAGGGAAAATAGCTTGTTCTCCTTTTTTATCACTTTGGGAATAACCATGTCCTCAAACAAAGGAGAAAAGGGAACAGCGAGAGCAGGTCGGGCTGACATTGGACAGATAGGGAGCTCGTGCACGAGACAAATCATGGAAAGGGGAACGAACTGTGGGAAGATTGTGGGGTAATATTGGGAAATAGTTGTATGGGGAATTTCCTCATGTTGACTATAAATATGTGCTGGGTCTTAGAAGTCTCTGGCTTTTTTTGTATTCTTGTATAAACGGCTGCTTTGCTGAATAAACCATCAAGCTGCCTTGATTTTGAAAGATATTCCACTCAGAGTTCTCTCTTGACCAAAAAACGAAAATATCCTACAGAGACTTTGCTACTATCACTATGTGTTTGAACTGGTCAATTATGTTGTCTGTGTGTATATAAAATTATTTTAACCTAGAAACTAAACCGAAAGTCAAACTTCCTGTGGAGACAGAAACCATTCTTCCAGAAGATAAGATAAGCAGACTATTGCTTGATATTTGCATGATTACCAAAAATGTGTTTCTACATAATAAAATAACATATCAATGATTTTATTTGCTAAGCTTAGCAGACAGCTAAACCAAATACAAATGTACTCTGAAATATCCAATAACAAACTGTTTATCATGTTATTAGAGACAGCCTTTACCCAGTGTCGCATAGTGACCTGCCAGGTTACTTTGACATTTAACCAGAGGGAATGTTTATCTAAAAGATAAGAGTCGTCTCCACACACAACGTTCCAGGATGCTGTCCTAAGTGTCACCCTACATGTTATTACTGTGGCTAACCCTTGCATTTGTTCATCTGTTCTCATGACGGCCAACAGTGAGTCTCCCGGTCCTGGCCTACATCTATAAAGTTGAACTGTATGACTATGTTTAGCCTGTGTTCTGCTCCTCTCTCTCACCAACCGTCTCCGGAGGAGGGGATCCCTCTCTGAATTGCTCCTCCCAAGGTTTCTTCCATTTTTTCTCCTGTTGGGAGTTTTTCCTTGTCTTCCTTGAGGGTTTAGGTTGGTTGAGGGGCAGTTCTATGGGCGTATGTGAAGCCCTCTGTGACATGCTTGCGTGTAAAAATGGCTATACAAATAAATTTGATTTGATCTGTTCTCCATTTCCACGTGACCTCAAATGCTCTGGCACACTCACATTACTGCTGCAAGCTGATATTAAACACAACCAAGTGTCAGTCGCTTGGTCACCCGTGTTACTTGGTAGTCTTCAGAACTACAGACTCAACGAACCACCAGGGAGTCAAATTGACCTCAATAGTGTTGAGAGTTAAATATGCATATTTACCTCCACATCCTTCCATGGGTACTGTGGATACTGTTTCTCAAACATGGGGATGAATTCATCGTAGTGTACCTTGGCAAAAAGGAATAATAAAAAGAGGGGCATCATGTATGGCAATTTCACATGAATTTAAACTGGATTTATTCCCTCATGTCTCTGTGTATAAATATGTTATCTAAATAATGTATTTTCAAACTGTCCTTCTGGCTGACTTGTTTGCTTTGCTTGCATGTTGTACCTGCTTGAGTTGCACCCCTTGTGTGTAGTTCATCACAGTGAAGTGTTTCTGATAGTCATCAAAATGGTCCAGAGAAAAAGGCCTGTGTGAGGTGGAAAGAGAGAGATATAGGGAGGAAGGGGAGAGTAAAAAAAGGTTAGTGGGAAAGAGCAGGGGTAGAGGAAGAGATAAAATGCATAAATGGAGCAATAGACTGGGTGTCACCCTGCCCCCCACCTCTCATATGCTAGAATCTGGAGCTGTTGAACGGAGTCTCTACTTGATGGGTCTTTGATATGCAGAGTTTCTGTATACATGAGGCTTGTGTCTTCCTGAGGTCAAGAGGTCATACAGTGAGGCCCCTTACAGAACGAATATAGACGTGGAATGCACTATGTCCAGACTCTTGGGAGACAGTAAGGAGGAAACATGTATGAACAGGACTTACATGAGTTACGATGACATCACCTGTTATACTGTATCCATGTACTGATCATGCTAGACCATGTAAGGAAACAATTCTGTACATTCTATGTTTGAACATGTCCAGCTAATGTATATAAGAACATCTGGGAGACAGTTGCCCCACGCTGACCACTCTGCCGTGGACGGTCACATGATCTGAGCTCGTCTAAATAAACAAAGTGAACCCTTTTCATTGTCGTGCATCCAGGGGCGCCGCCAGGAATTTTGTGCCCCATGACAAAAAAATCTAATTGGGCCCCCTCCGCGCAGCTGTTGTCACCACAAATCTAGGACCTAACTGTCCCATCAAAAACTTGACATAACTCTAATTAAAGGCTTGCAACTGTCTCGCTTCTTGTAGTTCAATACTAGTACTAGCACAATATTTACATTACATTTACATTTAGTCATTTAGCAGACGCTCTTATCCAGAGCGACTTACAGTAAGTACAGGGACATTCCCCCCGCAAGTAGGGTGAAGTGCCTTGCCCAAGGACACAACGTCACATGGCACAGCCGGGAATCGAACCGGTAACCTTCAGATTACTAGCCCGACTCCCTAACCGCTCAGCCACCTGACTCCCCTGCTGGTGATTTGTAAATGCAAGTCTGCATGTGTACGTACATCATCATCATCTCTGCAGGCCAGTGCCCTCACAAAAGCCTCCCTGTCCCTGTCAGTCAAACCTGCTGGCCACAAACCTGGGTCAACATCCTTTTTATGACTTCTGTCTTCTTCCACCATGCATCTCTCACCCTCATCATCACTGTAATTTTCTTTCCCTTCTTCCTGTGCTTCCACACTTCTTCCTCCTTCTAGCTCTACCTGAGAGGGCCCTGGCTCTGTAGGATCTACACAATGCATGTGATATATGCATATATACAGTATATATAAAAAATATGCCATATACCAATAAATGACACTGACACTACAGAACATTGACCCAAATTACGTACAGTTCTGTATCACCACCACTTGATTACATACATTAGATCCAATAGTTGTTTGGTGTGTGTGTGTGTGTGTGCAAGCTTCTCAAATGAATTGCCCTTCATGATGGGAATAATCTGTATCTGTATCTATAGATGTCATTTAACAGCCATAATTCAATCTAAATGAATGTATCACACTGGATTATTTTAAATGTCTGTAAATTACATGCAGGCTGAAGTAAACTACTCACTGTTTCCAACTGTCCATCATCCAGTACAGACAGTAGTTCATTTTTTCATAATGATCATTATGTGAGAAAATAATTTGTTTGAATTTCTGTCATTAATAAATATTTATTTTTCTTGTTTGTTATGGTAAAAAGAGCAAGAGAGACAGAGAAATCCACACAGACTCCCTGGAATGATGCTAACTAGCATGTCGTTAACACAATGTTGCTCACCTTTTTCACTGGGACAGGGAGTAGTACAGTTATGGGGAGACGGGACAATGATTTAATAGGAATACCTTGCTAAACGTTTCCCTGTACTGATTAAATGTTGATGAAATGTAGGCTAACACTGGTCTGTAGCTAGTTATTTTATTTTACTATGGACGTTAAGCCAACAGGTTAATACCACAGACTACTGGCTACCCACCTTTTTGGGTGAAAAACTGGGTTACAGATTGAAAACCTCTCCTTTGTCTTTCCTATCTCTTTTTTTTCTCTGACCTTCTTTGAAAACCTAATTTATGTTTACTAGGCGACATTGTGATCACTATTTCTGGCGACTAGCGTGTCTACCATAGTTACTGACTGCCGGTGGTCGGTCAATATGGATGTTTACTTTTTGGTCAATGGGGATATTTAACTTTTATTGCCAAACACAAGCAAAAACAAAGAGATCATTAATTGTATTATTGTATTTGAAATATATATATACTCAATGATGATGGTTTATATGATATATAATATAATGTAATTTCATATTAGTCTTTACCTATTTTTTGAGACCCCTGTCAGTCAGGCCCCTGTCAGTCAAGGGCCCTTAGAATCGTCCTAACTTTTCCCCCCTATACGGCGCCCCTGCGTGCATCCTTCCGGCCTGCCTTCTGACAGAAATATTCATTTTATCAGGTCTGGTAATGGCAGAATTCTGAAGACACTGTTTCCTAGAGAGACCAGATGCTAGAAAAATTCCAGGGCACTCCTTTAAATATCGAATCTGAAGATAGGTTGGGCATTAGAACTTGTGAGATGCTGTTTGGGTGTGCACTACTTCTGATCCCATCTGATTCATGGTCAGAACTTGTGAGACACTGCTTGGGCGTGCGCTACTTATGATCCCATCTGATTCATGGCCAGGTGGTTTTGTGTTAGTGTTTTATGTTTGTGTGTCGATGATGGTTACGTTGGTATAAAGTTTTGTACAGCAGAGAGAACTCATTAACTCTTAAAGTGGCTGTAAAGCAGAACTGAAAATGAGTTGAAAGTTAATCATACCACAGAAGAATGTGTTACCCATCCAAATTCGAATGAAAAAAAAAACACTGACAAGTATGTTAAATTAGGCTTTGAAATCGGCTTTGAGTTCTCTGCTTGATACTGGGGGGGCGTGTTGCCTGAAGGAGCAGAAGCTCCGCCCCTTCGAATGTATTGAATTTGAGTTGAATCAATTGCAGTTATCAGAACAGACCTACCTGCAGTCTCTGAGTGTTTTATGTGTTAATTACTTTGTCTTTGCATCGTACCAGCTGAGTAACAGAATGCAAGTTATATAAACCGTCTGTGATCTGACGTAGATAGGTGGCTGTGACATAGATAGGTTGGGTTTTGCCCCGCCTATACAAAACCTGATCTGAAAACGGGTGAGAAACTGTTCAACGGTCTCACTCCACATTTCAGTGCGACAAAGTTTTCACGCTTTGCACATGCTTTCAGGAACTAATTTCACACGTATATAATGTACTGAGAAGCAAATCATGGAATTTGCATTACAGAACCTTTAATTAGAATCAGAATAGTGTTTAATCACCAAGTAAGTTGTCACAAACAAGGAATTTACTTTGGTGGGCAGGTGCATACAGTAAACATAATAAGTCTCCGAGACGTAATGTCTCCAAATCCTCTCTGGTAAAACTAATCCCCATTAGGTCAAAAGTCTTAGATAGAAGGCCTTAGAAAATTCCCATCCCCAAGGGTCAACTGCCCCACAGGGTGGGCAGTACCTCAGAACAAACATTCCCTCTCAATCCTTCACCACCTCTTGACCCATCTCCTTTTCTGCAAGCTGTAAGCTAGTCACAGGATTTTACTTATCAATGAACAAAGGAGCTTACAATTCAACCACAATTGAAACATTAATTTGACATACAATCTAAAATTATATTACAGTCTCACACCTCATTGTGTAATTCATTGTTACATTGCTAGTCATATGTTGATAAGTAAGGGTCAAGGTGTGGTCTGATTGTTCTACAGATAATAGTTGGGATCTGTGAAGCATTCTTTTGATTCTTGATCTCCTGAGGGCTTCTCCTCAGCTCTGGCTTCTCCTACTCCTTGCTCACCTCTTACTCTCTCTGATTTACAATAATCATGGTAGAGAAGGTAAGATTTAAGGCCTTCACTTTGTAACATGGTTGACTTGTTATTGATTTAATTAATTTGCAATGCAATAACCCATTGAGTCAAATAACTGCAATTCCAACGTATTTGGTTAACTGAACACTGTTCAGTTTCCCCTCTTCCTACCATAAGGGAATAGTTTGGGTTATTTGGCCAATATTTAAACCCCCTACAAGACCGAGAGAGAGTAATGAACAGTGTTTCCCAGGTCAATAGGTCACTTGGTGAAATTCACACAGTTCCATATATACTGTATGTATGCATTTATATATATGACTTGAGGCATCCAGCTTGAGATAGCAGGAAGATTAGGCAGTAGGACCTTGATGAGTTACGATGTTGTCATATCCCTTTGAAGGACAAAAACTTGATTACCCTATGCTGTACCCTAGAAGGAAATATTCTATGAAACTCTATTTGTATGCATCCAATGTATGTAAGTCACTTTGTAACCAACCCACTTCATTCATGCAACCACCAAGTGCTATGGACCAATGCTTCTCGACCGGCTACCTAATAAGCATTTGATCAACTCTTTTTTTATTGACACTCTTAGTTTTCCTCTGTCATTCTTTCTCCTTGGGCATCATCACAACAGTTACATACTTCAGTAGAGACAGTGTGTCTGAGAGTGAGACGGAGAGAGAAAATAGTACAAGATGGAAGAGTGGAAGGGGGAAAGTTAGAGAGACAGAGAGCAAAAACCTGCACTAGTGTATGTGCAACAAGTTGTGAGATGAATAAATAATTTTTCCTTCAAAAAAGGAAAAAAGAAACAGAGCAAACAGAGCAAAGGAGGAACGCAGGGACAGAGAGAGGCGCAACCCATACCTCTACCAGTTACTGTGAAAGGGGGACTTTTTGTCTACTATTCTTAAGTATTCATCTCTGATAGGCAGATTTTCTGTACATGTGTGAGGTTGTCTCTTGCTGTGGTCAAGAGGTCACGTAGAAGGCCTGGGACAAGACACATATAGATCAGGGAATGTGCTCTGGTCAGCTTAGGTTAAGCACAAGATGCAGAGAATAGTACAAGCAATGATTGATGACCGTATCACCTGTGTGTCGTTTCTTCTGTGCATCAAGTTGTGGAATGTGTACTGTTTAAGGATATGTTTTGGTGGTAACTATATTTGTACAGTCCAGCCATATATAAAGGACTTCTGAGAGACATGTTTTCTCACTCATGCCAACCACTCTGCCTGTCAGAGCAGTGGGTGCGTACTGCGGGTGACGCTGCCGTAGCGGCGGATGACTACGTTCTTACACACCCGCAGTCGGTTTCCAGGAGATCCCTTGTGGTTATCGTTAGAGCAGGTCGCAGGCGAGTGACAGTCGGGCTGAGGCGGATCCAGGCCGGGTTTGTCATTACTGCTCGGGGGCCGGACATTGGAAAAACGAATGCCCTGTTCATAGGGCGCGGGGAAAGTCATCGGGGCCTCGACAGGTTATGCCTTCTGCGTTGGCCGCGTCTGTTGTCGATGGTAGGGCTGATGCCATTGCTGCGGTGCGGATTTTCACCACCCCGGCGGAGCAGGTGTTTTTCTCCGATGGTGGGGTTGGCCGTGTTGCAGGGAAGGCACTGCCTGGGTGGTGTGACCCTGGTTTCATGCCTTTTGTTACGGAGGGGTATGTGTCTTTGGGGGGGGGGGGGGGGGGGGGGGTGACGATCAGGTGCCGGTTAGGATCCTCCGTGATACAGGAGCTTTGGATTCCTTCATACTGGAGTCTGTGTTGCCTTTTTCTTCCAAGTCAGACACTGGTTGTAATGTGTTGATTCGGGGGATTGGGTTGCGGGTTTTTTCAGTCCCTTTGCACCGGCTTGTGCTCTCCTCCGGTTTGGTGCACGGGCTGACCATGGGAGTCCGGCCTTTTTTGCCAGTTGATGGGGTGGAAGTGATCTTGGGGAACACCCTGGCTGGAAACCAGGTCTGGCCTGCTTTACCATCTTCCCTGGGGGTTACTTCTACGCTAGAAGGGGGGAAGCCCATCGTGTGTGGGGACCCAGCAGTGTTTCCAGTCTGCCTCAAAGTGATCATTTTGTGGGAGAGGCTGTATTTCAGATTGTGATGCCGGTAAAGTTCAGGGAGATTGTGTTGCAGGTTGCACATGATGACATAGCTGGCCCCGGTTTAAGACCACGATTTCGGCCTATATAAACACCTGCCATGTCTGCCAACTGACTGGTAAGCCTAACCAGACAGTTAAACCTGCCCCGCTGTATCCAATCCCTGTAGTCGGTCAACCTTTTGAACAATTGATCATCGACTGTGTTGGTCCCATGCCCCGTTCCAAAACTGGTAGTACCTATTTGCTGACGGTGATGTGTCAGTCCACCAGGTACCCTGCTGCTTACCCTCTACGTAACATCACCACTAGGTCGGTGGTGAAGGCGTTGACCCAGTTCTTTTCAATTTTTGGCATCCCCAAGGTAATACAAAGCGATCAGGGTTCCAACTTCACCTCTGGCATGTTTACTGCCATCCTAAAGCTGCTCAGAGTTAAACACTCATTGTCTAGCGCCTACCATCCAGAGTCAGGGGGCCCTAGAGCGTTTCCACTCTACCTTGAAGTCGTTACTGCGAGCGTACTGTTTGGAAATGGATCGCGACTGGGAAGAGGGTTTGCCATGGCTGTTGTTGGCAGCTAGGGAAGTGACGCAGGAGAGCACGGGTTTTAGTCCAAACGATTTGGTATTCGGCCATGCCGTTCGTGGTCCCCTGGCTGTGTTACAGGATGATTGGAAGGCCTCTCCGCCTCCAGTGAACCTGCTGGATTTTGTAAATGCTTTGCGGCGGAGGTTGTATGAAGCTGGGAAGATGGCCAAGGTGAATCTTGAAGCCTGTCTAACTAAGATGAAGCGTCTGTTCGACCGCCGTGCTGAACGCCGGGAGTTTAGCCCCGGTGATCAGGTACTTGCACTGTTACCGGTTGTAGGGTCTCCTTTCCAAGCCAGGTTTACTGGTCCGTACTCGGTAGTTCGCAAGGTTTCGGATCAGAACTACCTGATCGCTACACCCTCTCGGAAAAGGTCACTCCAGTTATGTCATGTCAACCTGTTAAAACCTTATTATGTCCGTTCCTCTCCTTTAGACTCCATACCAGAGGTGAAACCCGTGGCTTTGGGGGTGGCCGACTCTCCTCCTTTCCTGGCAGGGGGGGTTGAGGAGGAGTTGACCTCACCGGATGACTGTGTGCTCAGAGGGAGACTAAGGAACTCTGAGTCCCTGGTTACCCTGGAGACCGCTCTGGGCCATTTGTCGGCCGTCCAGTGTAGGGAGTTGGCTGGGATGATACAGGGTTTCCCACAGCTGTTTGCGGATGCTCCATCTCATACACACTTGATTCAACATGACATCGAGGTGGGGGATGCTGCGCCAATCCGGCAAAGGTTTTATCGCGTGTCCCCGGAGAAACGGGTGCAGTTGGATGCCGAGGTTAAATACATGCTTGACTACAACATAGTGGAGCCCTCTAGTTCCAGCTGGGCCTCTCCCTGTTTGTTGGTTACAAAGCCCGATCACTCCTTTCGCCCACGTACAGACTACCGTAAGGTTAACGCCATTACTAAGGCTGACTCCTACCCTCTGCCTCGCATGGAGGACTGTGTTGACCAGGTGGGCTCTGCAAGGTTTGTTAGTAAATTTGACCTCCTCAAAGGGTACTGGCAGGTCCCTTTGACGGCTCGGGCACAGGAAGTGGCTGCCTTTATCCCTCCTTCAGGGTTGTACTCGTACACCGTTATGCCGTTTGGTCTGCGTAATGCCCTAAACTATTGCTAGCCGTCCCGTTTTGCCTACGTCTCTCTTCCGATTGCATCCGTGAGCCAGATGTAACAATACTATATAATTACAGGTTTGAATCAGTGTTAGGATTACAATTACATTAAGGGTTGGTGTTAGGAGTTAAAGAAAGTTCCCACAAGAATAGCCACGCAGACTTTGTTTGTGTTGACCTGTTAGCAAAGCGCAGCCAGAAGACGTTGTAGGCGTAGAGTCTGAGGGGCTGCACCGAGTGCAGCAGCAGCATGTAGCGCACATCAAACTTCACCATCCCCACTTCCTCCCTGTGAAACAGCACGGGGTCCTCCAAGTACTTACACACCACCTGTGAAATAGACGGGTAAAGAGGCAGCCAGTTAGTCAGTCAGCCAACAAACCAGAAAGCCATCTAACCAGAGAGTCATAACTATAACCACCGTATTTCTTTGATTAAACTAGGGGTGCACCGATCCGATACTAAGATCGGATATCGGCCCCGATATTGACAAAATAGCTGGATCGGGGATCGGAAAATGTAGCCGATCCACTGGCCGATCCATCCTTTTTTTCACAGCACATTCTATGTCATTTTTCAGCAGCATGAGTTAACCGAACCTTTAGATGCCTGAGTTCTAAATATTTCCGACGGTGCCCACAGCAAGCATAATACTCGTAGCAATGCTACTAGCATGCTAGTGTTACCTGTTAGCCTTCTCATTAGTACATATTGAAGCCATACAGCGTTTGTCGCATAGTTTTTGTCTATCGGAAAATATTCAGTTGGAATTTTCGAAATCGCATATGCAACGTTACGCTGTGAGACCCGCATTCGAACGATATGTGCGACGCTACTCGTTCTACACTGTAGATTCTACAGTATAGTAGAGTCGTTGAGCTGCAGGAATTCGGCGTGCTCCTAGCATTGTGCTTTTGGATGTGCTTGATTAAATTGGTACTATTGTACTTTGCAGTACTACCACTACCCCTCAAAACATTTAATTTGCAGACATTGCAAACAGCCGACGGACTAGTTGGCGTTGCAAGCGTGAAATATCTCCACACACCCAACTCTTTGGCTCGCTCCATGTTGCTTTTAAGTTTTTGTCCACTGGTTGGACACGCTGTACACCGCACGGTGCAATGCTTCAAGCTAAAAACGTCCATGGTTCACACACCAGCGACAACAAATAAATAAGAATTCAAATATTTGTACATGTTTACAATGTTTGGTAGCGGTTTGATTACTATTGTATGTTTGACCAATACACTATTTTGTTTCTACTGCTACATTTTATTTATTTTAATAGGCCCTACGTTTGATTACATTGTATTTTCGCATTTTGAATGCACAATTGTTTTTTAAATAACAAATAAATAAGAATGCAGTAGATTACATCTGTTATTTTGTCTTAGTTAGGAAAGTCTGGTGCCTTTAGTCTTTTCCACATGGTGGAAGGAAGGTATAAGGTGGGAGGTATACAGTTTATTATTAATTCAACAACGGTACCGGATCGGTATCGGGTATCGACAGACACACAAAGCCCAGGCATCGGTATCGGTATCGGGACTGAAAAAGTCGGATCGGTGCATCCCTAGATTAAACACGGCGGCGTTTATTACACAATGTTCATTTTTGGTGTGGCATTTATTCAAGGGCGGCGTTTATTCGAGGGTGGCGTTTAATTAGTAAGAGAGATTTAGTGATTTGTAGCTGCAGTGTGGCCATAGCTAAACAAAGAATAGACAAGGAGGTCAAACACAAAGCCTAGTGTAAAATTGAAGCCGCACGTTCTGATCTGAAGCAGCATGCCGAAACGTTCTTACACTTTAGCTTTCAAACAGAAAGCTGTGCAGTGCACTCACCAGCAGCAACAGATCTGTAGCGGCGAACTTGGGGTTGATGAAAAGTGAATTTGCGAGTGTCAAAGTCAGCTACCTTAAAAAAAAATTGGTGCAACGTACGGTACTTTAAGTATATTCAATCTGACAGTTGTTACGACATGTTTTTAATAGATCTTGTGGAAGTGCAAAAAGCTTCTACATTTCAAACCTGCCTGTGTGCAGAAATAATTGTGAATTTTGACAGACCTTATTGTTCTCAAAGATAATTGCACCACCATCCTTGACACTCAGATACTTCTTGTTTTTCTTCTTCTTCAGGAGATAGTTACAAATTAGCAGGAACCAGGTTAGAGGTCAAGGTCAATTGTACACAGCAAGTGAAGAGGTTTGATAAAAATGTACGTTTGATCTACAAAAGGGTTTGACCCCCTTTTGCCTTCAGAACTGCTTTAAAGGCCATATGGCAGGTTAAACACTACTGTTGATTAATGGGTACATGAAGCACTCAAGATATGTATATAATTTAAAATATCTCCAAATGGTGTTAAAGACCAGTTTTAGTCGTTTTTGGTGTTAGCATTATCATATTAGCGCAGTTCGGCGATGATGTCACGTTGGGGAGTTGCGGAGGAGAGTAGCCTCAGCTTAGTACTAGAACGATGGCGACTGACTGGGATGAAGAAGAGGTGGCAAAAAACACTAATGTGTATGATGGGTCAGGGTATATTGTGGTTTTTCCATCACATTTCGCAATTGGCAAGCTATATATTTGAGCCCTGCGCTACCAATTGACGCTTAGGAATTCGCGACACACACCTACAAGTGTTTTCGTTTCCCAATTCCCATCACAAAATTGGCAAAGGGGAGACAGATGATACGTGAGGGGGAGGTGAAAGGAGGGGCCACTATTAAACATATTTCAAAGTAAGAGCTGTAGCCTGAAGATTGGCTTAGTGCGCTACACGTTTGCGCCAGACTGTAAGACACTGGACTCTGAAAAGTGAGGCCAAAAAATCTCGATCCCCCCCTAATGGCTGGCTGCAGTACAGGTCATAAGTCCCGCCCCTTCCATGTTAGCGGATGGGACATGAGCCAAACAAAAAAATCACGTCAAATAATTTTTCCCCAAAGATGGTTTCTGTAATAGTTCTTATCCCACTAAAACCTGATCTGAAAACAGAAGAGAAACTGTTCTAGGGTCTAACTCCACATTTCAGTGCAACAAAGTTTTCGCGCTTTGCACATGCTTTCAGGAACTCATTTCACACGTATATAATGTACTGAGAAGCAAATCATGGAATTTGCTTTACAGGATCTTTAAAAGAAAATGCTATTTATTTGTTTTTGTATTGGGTAAAATTGGGTAAACACAACGATGGTTCGTTGTGAACCTTTGGGTCATGTGACCCGAAGGCAGCACAAGGGTTAAAGACATTTTGTGACTAACTGTTGCTGCTTACAGGATGTGGAGGGGTGGACAATTAAGCTGAGTTAAGGGTTGTAAGAGTTAACTGATCAATGGAGCAGCCGTTGTGGTAGGACAGGTGGCTAACAGTATGAATAGTATTACTCTTAGGGATGATCCTACAAGGGAAGTTCAACATTTAAGATATGGACATTTCCTGGAGTTTATGATGTGATTACCTGCTAAGGGGGGATTTGAGGATTTATGACTGTTCAACTCTGATTGTATCCACATGTTAAGAGTCTAGACCTATATTGACTGGATATGTTTTGTGACCAGCATCACTCTATGTTAGGTAAATATTTCTCAAGAAGTGCACAGAGTCGTCGGGCTCAAGGAAAGTAGTATAGTTTATTCTTGCAGCAAGGAAACAAGTCTGTCTCGGTACAGAGTTGTCTAACTCTTCATAGTAAAAAGTAGTCCTTTTATACATGTTCTGGACAAGTTCAACTTACATGAGGGAGGTGAAATCTGTTTCCCATATATGGAGACAGAAGCTTTTCACCTTTGAATGTCACCTGTCAGTCTACTTAGTCAAAGCTTGTGGTAACAGCTGTTAAAAAATGTCTGCCGCGTTTCACCTCTGCACACTGGAATCTGGTGCACAGAATTTCCATTTCTGTATAAGATTGTGAAATATCTTCCACAACAGCATTGTTTTCAGCTTGCATAACAGCTTGCACAAATATTTCTAAAATTCTATCCTGAGGCACGTCGACTAGTGTACTACCTCTTGATAGAAGGATCTTTGTTAAAGTACTTTCGGTATACTAAATGTAAACTATGTTCACCGATGGCCAAGCACACAGCCATAGCCCGTCTACGGAGAGCCTGTCCACTCCCTATTAAGCCCCATAGAGCTCCGGGAGTTGACGTCACACAATCCCAGCATGCACCGGTCATCGCCATTTTGGCAGGAAAGTGGAGAGCCAAGTGGAGCGCCAGAGTGTACATACATATATACTTACATACATATTATACATAGTTTAATTTGCTGCCTATTTCAATAAACGTTGATTCAACATGGTGGATAGCTGCTGTTCGCTGGGATGCCTGAACTATTGGGGGAAAGATAAAGGGAGAGCATTTTATAGGATTCCTAAGATCCAGAGAGAAGAACCCTATAATTCCTGACAACCACCCATGGCTTCAACTGAGGATCATTCAGTCTCTTGGAATGACTTATCTGTAATAAATATGTAATGGCATTTTTGTGATGAAAAGTGCACTGATATAATGTACGTTAGCCAAAGTTAGTAGCTAACCGTTGACGAATGTCGCTAACGCTAGCTAGCTATACAAGTTATAAAACTGACTGCATTAACGTTAGCTACACAGCAATTTGTAGCCGGTAGACGTCAAAGCTGAATATTCATCACTAATCCAGCTGATTGCGTTCATTTATATCCCTCCAGGCTTTTGTAGGCTTTCAAAGACTCTCCAGAGTAGGACGAATGAAAGTTGATAGAGAGTTGTAAATATCTGGATACAGAAGGTCAGTTTTGCTTTATAGCTGCCTAGGTCTTTTGAATTAAAGTGCGCGGTGAACTCAGACAGGTTGAAATCCGTGCTGGCGCCGTTCATGTAAGCCACTACTTTCCTGCCAAAATGGTGACGTAAACAGTAAAGTCACATGACGTACGGAGCTCTATTGTACCGAATTTTGTTCCAGTTCCACCAAAGTTCCACTGGGAGTGATCGCGGTCGAGTGCAAAATGAATGGGAGTCTATGAAGCTAAACGGCTAAATTTGTCTCTTTCACTTGATTGTCGTTGAGAAATCTCAGATTTGATTGTAGTTTTTGCATGTTAAACATGGATTATAGGTCGAAAGTTGAATTAACGAGTACCTATGTCCTTTCGATTTCTTACAGGGTGAGTCGTTGTTGCCCATAACACGCTAGCATTCTGCTAATGAATGCTGATTGGTTAGTGAAGGACTGACGACCAGAGATCCCGCTTGATGGCATCCGAAGCGGAACTAGAATTTCAGAGCATTAGCACATAGAGTTATGTTACTAGAGGCAGCTACTTTTGTCTTTCAAGATGGCGTCCCCATTCATTTCTATGAAAAGTGCTCAGTGGCGCAGTGAGGCTAGCGAGAGCGCTAAACCGGACCGCGCCATCTTTCCAGTTCCGGCTCTTCCGGTCTAGCGTTAAACAGTGGCTCGCTTTTTTCCTAGCTCCGAGACTTGTGCACGCTTGCAACTAGCTGTACACGTCATACTTTGCGACAACCAGTCGCAAGCTTGTGAGCTGGAGCTAAGGCATTGCAGAAAACTGTCAGAATGTGGTACAAGTCCGATCAAGAAGCACATGTGAACCTCGAAAATCAATACTATTAGTACTGTAGTATTATACGTGCAGGGCCTATACGTCGTTCTTTTTGCTTCGTGTTTTTAGTTTGACTGCTTAAGTATTGTGTCGGATTAAAGAAACTGTAAACTTGAATATCTGGCTCCGTCGTTGTTCTAGCTCGGCAAAGCAAGCTTAATTAAGCCTATGTTACTATTATAATGCTGATGAGTGTTGCTTACTATTACTAGCTTATTGTTAATGCCATCGTTGTGGTGTTAACTGACAAAGTTCTAACAATATAACGACCATAACAATATTGTGGTTATCAGACATGATTTATTAATCTTTCATTTCTTTTGCTCCATAATAACATGTCAACAATCTATAATGACGCCGTAACATGCCACTAATTATATTAGGCTATAATTACGTTTGTCATGCCATGAGCATAATATGCGTTCATTACAAAATGGTTAAATCTGCTTTAAAATAACGGAAATAAACTCTACTAACAACCGTCATGTATGTGTGCAACCATTTGTAAAACTTGCTACAATAAAGGCAGGCAACTGTACATTAACAAGTCCTTTCTCCATGTTCTCATTCAGCTCAGGTAAATCAGCGATTTGCAGATGTTCCCTTTTGTGCTCGCCCCCTGTTCGATTCTGCGAGCACGTTTCCGGGCAACTTTTCTTGACGTAAGCAAATAAATGGGGTGCTAGTTTCCACATTTCGGATTGGTTTCAAACTTAGCAAAAATCAGGAAAAATTATTCTATGAAAAAGCTAGTAGTATGAGCAAGGTTCGAGAATCGAACAAAAATTCTTGGGGGAGATAGTTTTGTAAATGTTGACTGGGGTTAATAGAATAAAAACAACCGGAAGAGCAGGGTGCCTAACCGTAAATGCAATACCACCTACATCCACCGTTGCTTCAAGCCGAGGGGCGAGGGTCTGCATTAGCAACATTAGCAACAACATTAGCAAACCAAAATTCTTTCTAGCATGTGTATTGACAAGGACAGCCTAACCTGTCAGCTGTGTTGTTGATGCCTCGAGAGAGAAAAGGAAGTGACCAGAGCTTGCCGTAATGCAGTATCTCTGGCCGTCCAATGTGTATGACGTCATCAACATTTTAAAAGGCTTTTTCGAACAAACAAGTTTTGCACAAATCACACCAAAACTCGTACGCCTGGCTAAATGCAGAATTCCCATATCTCTTGAAAGCTGCCCTCCTTGACCTTTTTGGTGTAAAATTGACTGACATGTAAAATTATTTACATTAAAAATGACACGAACGAGACGTGGCTGCCGCCTACAGTAAGACTATGCACTAATTTGAATACATCTGGATTCCATCTTACCACAATTAGTTTATAGGTAACTAGCTAATAAGGTCCTATTTCCTCAAGCACTCATTAGTCAGGAAGAGTTGGTGTGATGTGTTGTACTTAGTGTTTGATACACAGAGTTTTTGTACATGCGAGACTGTCCCTTGCTGTGGTCAAGAGGTCATGCAGTGGGCCTCTCACCATCCGCTTATAGATATGGGAATGTGCTATGTTCAAACTCTGGAAAGAGCAAGATGTAGAAATAGTACAAACAATGAGTTATGACGCTATCACCTGTGTGCCATTTCCAATGTGCGTCAATAGTGGAGTTTGTGCTGTTTAAGGGCATGTTTTGTGGTCACTTTATTTGTACTGTCCAGCCATTATATAAAGGACATCTGTGAGACATGTTCTTTACTCACACTGACCACTCTGTCGTGGGGAAGTCACATGATCCGAGCTCGCCTAATAAACAAAGTCAAATCTCTTCAGTGTCATGCAACTCTTTCCGGCCTCCACCTTTCATCCTATCAGTGTTCAAATGCTTCCATTAGAGTGATTACATACTATTTTGTCTACATAGACTATTGATTTACTATGAATCTATGACTGATTCGTAGATCGTACATGGATGTCAGGTGACACTAGGACCGCCAAATGTCAATGTAGTCTGTCAGGGTGTGAGTATAATATAAAATGTATGGACTATATTAACTAAACCTTTTCATCTTATAATATCTAACAACAGTGATGGGGTTCATCATAGCATAGATAAACAATACTATCATTTTTTATGACCTATTTTACAGTGTTAAATTGTAATGCTCATTTTCACAATTAAATACATGTATTTATTGAGGCAGATTCCTTTACTTACAACATACAAAAGTAAGTGCAGCAGATAAGGACTAGAAGTGCAGTTATATGATTTACAGTACTGAAGAGTATCATTAACCACTGATTCATTATGGATTACAACAAATTATTTCTATATTACTTTTACACTCTGTTTTGATTGTTCTAAATATATTGAACAATGTTTGCCCAGACAAACCACCTCACCTGTGTATTATTAAACTTCCTGCAGGGGAATCCTATATGCAGGGAGTCAAGTGGCTGAGCGGTTAGGGAATCGGGCTAATAATCAGAAGGTTGCTGGTTCGATTCCTGGCTGTGAAAAAAATGACTTTGTGTCCATGGGCAAGGCACTTCACCCTACTTGCCTCGAGGGGAATGTCCCTGTACTTACTGTAAGTCACTCTGGATAAGAGCATCTGCTAAATGTAAATGTTGTAAATGCTTTTTTGTTAAGCTGTCTATGACTTATGCTTCTTGTATAATTGATCACAACTGTCATTATGCTGATAGCATAGGCAGAAATCCCGGGGGGGATGCAAAATCAAAAGTAAGTGAAGCAGGGACATGACCCCTCCCATCCTGGGAAAAATAGGATTTGATCCCCCCAATAATAAATCACTGTAAACATAAGTAAATTTAAATTAAATTAATAATATACATTTAACATATTACAATGTAGGATTGTGTGTTACAGCAGTAGTTTCGGTGTCCCCCTCAGGAAGTGCTCTTGAGAAAATGTCATATAAAATTGATAGCAGATTTTGGCTGATAGCAAAAGCCTGTATACACCTGTATAGGCAGGGATGTAGTGGGGGCTAAACGCACGTAAACGCCGTTTACGCACCTCCTGAAATTCGGAAATAGCGTTTATCCACCTCTAAATTGCAGAAATTGCGTTTATCCACCTCTAAATAGCGTTTATGCGCGTTTACGCACATCTAAGTTCCCTGCGCCTCGTATTCTGCCGTTGGAATAATCCGAAATAAATTTGGTGTAATTTTAAAACACCAAAGACTAAATTTCATATTGTTTAACATATAAACGCTGTAGTCTGAATCATTTCATCTGCGCTGTATGGTCTGTGACCCTCCAATCAATGCATTGCGGCTGCGGTGGCGACACCAATCAGGATCCACGAAGTATGTACACACATACACGTTGTGGATTAGTCTACCTGTTCGGAATGGATTAATTAGCCATGGATATCAGGCGATTTTTGAAGAGACCATCGAGTGCTCCCACAGATGCCCGCAAAAGGCCTCAAGTACAGAGTAAGATCAATTCACGTTTGTAAACGTTGTTTTGGTTTGCACAACATCGCATTAAGACAGGGACAAACGCCGGCTTGACGACCCTGTAGATAAATAAATAATACAATTCAGAGTTTACCCACCTCTATTTTTACATTTACATTTAGCAGACGCTCTTATCCAGAGCGACTTACAGTAAGTACAGGGACATTCCCCCCGAGGCAAGTAGGGTGAAGTGCCTTGCCCAAGGACACAACGTCATTTTGACACGGCCGGGAATCGAACCAGCGACCTTCTGGTTACTAGCCTGACTCCCTCACCGCTCAGCCACCTGACCCCCATTTTTACCACTACACCACTGTGTATAGGTTAGGTCTTGGTAAATTGGGGCTAGAAACTGTCTGTGTCACTAGATTACTGATGAAAGGTCAAGATGTTGTCGTAGGAAATGGATTATGGGATGGCAAGGCAAAGGTGAAAAAGGTCACTTCAGGCTAGGGTGTTGGGCCTATAATGGCTGACTCCTAACTGCTGTAGTGGAAATTTAGAATACCGTACTTTGTTATGTGTTTTATATATAAGGAATGTGTTTTAAAGAAGCTTGATACAGTGAATGTTGATTCAGCTCATTTGGTAGAGAGGCCATTTGCAGTTTATAACACCTAACTAGGAGACGGGAACTCTAGAGAACTAGGAGAGTTCTTGCCACCTGGGGAGGGAGAGACAGTTGTTCTAAAGTCAATGTGGATTCAACTGTATTGTTATTGTGATAAGATAGATATGTAGCAGCTCTGACCTTTTGGCCAAGGAGATTGTGTCCTGTGTCCTGTCCTGTTTCTTTATTATCCTCATTTAGAGAGGGAGCTGGGACATCAAAGAACTGTGGGACACTTGGTATGGAGTCAAACTGTCACTGAGCAGTGCTGACCAATCACAGAGTTTGCTACATTGATCGATTGACCTTATAGAACCATTTGTTCTAAGTTTATATAAGGCAGGGTTTTAGGGTTGTTCTTCATCACTCTTGCGAAGGACCTGTGGCTAGCACCTCCTTCGTAATGACTGATCCAGAGTACTCTGTTAATTCTTAATTTGTACAAACTAAATACATTTGATTGAAACCGCCATCATGACTGTTCGGATCCACACAGTGCCACTAGAATTTTTCCATTACACTGCACAGGCAGAACTCACTAAGTGGTGATAAACAGTCAGCCTGGAACTGGTTGTCTCCAAAAAACAGAGAGGAATGTAAAAGGAGGGGGGGTTGATTTGGCCAAACTGTGTGTGAGACAGGAAATGGTGACCTGAGAGCGTGGGTCATCATAGAAGGCCTGTCAAGAAAATTGAGAGAGAGACAGGGGGTAAAAGAGTAGGGGTTAGAGTTATAGGAGTTATGTCCAGATGGACAGTCCTCAGTGCCAATAAGTAATCAGGTTTGGATAAGTTGGGGTCAATAGAAAGGACAAGAAGAGGAGCATCGTCTGTTTTGTTACGACCCAAGGACAGGTCGAGAACATTGGGAACATCGGAAGGGGGGCACTAGAGAATTGGGCTATTCAACTATGGAAAAGTTCGTCAACATCTTCACTAGCCAAAACAGCGCCTGACAGATTGAGTTGGAGGGGGAAGTTAGAATCCTAGGGAATTAAGGTACTTTCTTGATAAAACTGTCATATCTGTGAGGGCGGGGGAAGTATTCTCATTTAGACTATAAAGCATGAAGATTGGGGTCTGGGTTTTTGTCTTTTTGGTGTGTCCTGTAAATGCACATCTGCCTTGCCGAAATAAACCATCGAGCTACCTTGAGCTGATTGTAAAGATATTTTGTCTTCGACTCCTTTTTTGCTACAACCTTCTCCGAACGTCTTCTTTCCCTCAACAATGTCCCAGAGTGTATCATACCATGCAACTCAGAGGAAGTGGAAATAATAAGTGAACGCAGTTATGACCCTACCTAAAATCTAAATCTTGGGATGGTCAAAGCCTCTAACCCTAACCCCCCCCCCCCCCCGAAACAAAGTTCTAACCCTAACCCTATATTTCGGAGCAGGTTAATGTAATAATGTAAGTCGTCCTATTTCCCCTAAAGCAATAAGGTTAGGCTACTTAAAGACACCTTCCACTCATAATGTATGTTCTAAATGGCATAAATGCTGCCAATTAATAATTGACGTAACAACGTATTGTAAATGGTCAGTAGCCTATCGATTATCGATTAAGGTAGCCTACGCGAAAGCATGTACACTGTCTGCTTCATTTGATCTTGATAGGCTAAGCATTCTGTATCAAATTAGAACAATAAACCCACTATTTATTAATTAAAACTACTTAAGCATAATAATGCACTTACAATACAAACGTGAGCAAAGGCAGCAATCGCTATCAAATCAACAGACGTGCAATTTAGCTAGCCCGGGGAAGAATACAAACAACAAAAATCACCAGTTAACTTAATTTAAATTAGCAAGAACTATAGACTAATACAATAACAGGCTTAAAGGTCACATGACATGCTGTTTTTGGATGCTTTTATATAGGCCTTAGTGGTCCCCTAATACTGTATCAGAAGTCTCTTTCCCGAAATTCAGCCTTGGTGCAGAATTACAGCTACTACTAGCAGTCCCACAAGGAGCTTTCCTCAGAACGCGCTGTTTTGGTGTCTGTAGCTTTAAATGCTAATGAGGAGCGGAGGGGCGGCACCATGCGCTAATGTTTACAACGGATGTATCGCAATGGCTGTAACCCCGTTGCTGTAAAATACCTCGAATTTGCCAATTCTCATCTGATAACCCTGGTTTGCAGAGGTACACACTCGGTCATTTCAATGAGGGGAAAGGTGGATATCGCGCGCGCCATAACACCAACAGCAGAACGTTTATCCAAATAACAAAGAAGTGTACAACACTCACGTACAGCATATGTATTCACACTTATACTTGATGCTATCTACCTTTCCATAGCGACAGTAACTCAGCTGTTAGCTGCAGAGCTAATGTTACAGCCACATTCTAAGGGTAGCAAGCTAGGTAACCATATACAGTAAAGCTACAAAATGATATAGCGTTAGTTAACTTACTTGTCCGAGGTTAGTAGCTGGACGAAGGAGAGTTAGTACTGATCCAGAATTTAATTTCAGCAAGGCCAGTATTAGCTCAAGTTGAGGAAACAGTCGTGGCTGAAGTGTTTGGCGCAGACATACAAAACAAATGTGCCTACAACAGAAGTTGTGTAGGCGCATTTTCAGCGAAAATAAAATTAAGATACTGATTGTTTAGAGGCTCGGATGACGGAACTACAAAAAGACTTGTGTGTTGATTTGTACATCCAAGCACTGAGCAACTGTTATGCTTCGTTCGTTTGCTAGCCATGGCATGATGTCTCTGCAGGAAAACCCGATATTGCACTCGCCCTTGCACAATCGTAGCTCAATTCCTCATTGGCGGGCCAGATTATCTGGGCGGGCACAGCAGAGAGAAGGGCGGTAGCCTGGCTCCTTGTTACGTCAATAAGAGGAGATTTTCAAACCGAGCGTTTGAGCCTTCATTTTCTCAAAGGCGGAGAAGAACACCCAGGGCTTGGTTTACACCTATCGAAAATTCTAGCCACTGGGGGACCAAAGGCAGGCTAGGGGAACTCATATTAATGTTAAATAACCTCCTAAAGTGAAGTTTTCATGTCATGTGACCTTTAAATGAACTGACAACATAAGTTATACGACTTACAGTTCTCAAGGACGCACACACGCAATCTCAACTGCAGTGTGAAGCGCGTGTCCGTGCTATTCTCCGACATGCACTCTAACAATCACTGCTGATAGACGGACTAAAATGTTGTACAGCCCTATTTCTGATACCGTGGCGGCAGAAAATTAGAAAAATCAACATAGAGGAAACACTGCTATACAACTGCCCATCATTCTGTATTTGTTGTCCGAATCCTCTGAGACACTCAATTTGGGTATACCAGACATTTGAACCTTGCAGATCTGCAAAAATACTGTGATTATTTCTTGAACTTGTATTTGGTAACTGACTTGATTGACTTGGTACTTTCACAAATACAAGGTACCTAAGACGGACTTATTCAGTGGTTAATACCAAGGAATAGTCTGTGCCACACTTAAACAAAATTAAAACAAAAACAAATTTATATTTATTATTTTTTGTGTATAGAATTGAAATAGAGACTAGGAAAGAGTCAGCCAGCCTTTAACTGGGCTGATCCCCTATATTGCTGAACAGTGACACTTCTAACCACAGCTGTCATCGCTCTTGATATGGTTTATCCTTCCTGAAACACTCTAGTCTTGTCTATGAAGAGTCGAAGTGTTAAGATTCTCTCTCCAATTAGAAGGTAGATACAAACTGATAAACCCAGAACCTAAATTGATAGACCGTTCCTGAAGAGACAGAGACCTTTCTTCTCTACAGTCTCCTGAATTGTGAGATCCAACTGGAATGCATTTGTACACACACTGGCACAAACACTACATGGTAATCTTTCATAGCACATCTTTTACAGAGAACACCACTACAGGAACACGTCTGCTGAGTAGCTGTGAACCCAGTCTCACTGAGTCCTCAGCCCTTCAAACTGCTCTGAAGTGCAGGTTTAAAGAGATAAGAGTACTTGATAGGTGTCTTGTATGAGGTGTGACCAGTCTGCCTCGCTGAGAAAGGTTCGTCTAGGAGTTGGGGGGAAGGAGGGTGTTGACGGGCCGCCGACACAAAGAAAGGATCAATATCAGGGGAACAATCTATTCTTCACAACACTGTAATTCAAATGTAAATTGCACTGATGTAACATCAACGATGAGAGGGAAACCATTGTCTATTCATACAGTACCCTCTGCACTGGGAGATACAGTCAAGCTCTTAATGTGTCATGAACAAGTTGACCGCTGTCCTGGAGTCACTTCTGATAGTGAGTGACAGATAAAACTCCACCAGATGCCATAGTACGAACCAGATAACTGAAAACATAGTGGCTTCTCACATCTTAACACTTCGTATAAGTATACATAACCAAAAACTAACGTCATAAAACTAAGTAAAATAATTACCTATTACCCATTTAACTGTGCTCAATTGTGATGTTCATTTTCACAATTAATAATTTTTTTAACAGATGCTTTTATCCTAAACAGAATCAAAAGTAAGTGAAGCAGACAATAAAGGACTAGATTTGCAGTAATAAGCATTAGTGCTTAGTTCAATGGAAAAGTCTATTTGACAACAGTGTTAGATGGTCAAAACAATTCATGCATTATTTTGAAGAAAGAATTGAGAATGACTCTATCACAGATCTCTATCACAGAGCATTGTACAGTTACAGCTCAGCCTTTTATAGCCCTAATTCACATGACCGTGACATTTTGCAGCTTTAAATGCTTGCTATTCTGGCCATGGCTCTTAACTTTGTGGGGGTTAAACCCCCACTCGAAGGGCTCAGAAAACATTCGAGAGACTTGTCTTCAATTCAGTAAAGTAGGCATTGTGCATAGCAGGGTACAGCAAAGCAGGAAGCGTGCAAAAGTATCACTTCACAACAGTTTATATGCTTGCAGAAGGGTGTCTCCCCCTCCCATATCCAATTACAAGACAGTAATCAATGTCACACGACCAAACAGTTTTTCTGACCTTGAACAAATTCTTGGTTTCCTATGTTGTTTTTCTCAGTTCCCCATTAAAGGCACAAGTTAGTCCAGTCTCAAGCTCCCTGGATACAATGGGCTTATTCTATTCAGAAGTAAACTTTCTTCCTATCGTCCTCTAATGACATCATCTGACTCTATATGTACTCTAATAACATGAGAAGGGAAAATACATTCAGCAAGCATAATTGATACGCAGAGTTTTTGTATAAGAGAGGCTTCTCTCCTTATGATGTCAAGAGGTCATATAGTGAGGCCTCTTCCAGTCCACATATAGATATAGGACACAACTGTCCAGAGTAACGATGTTGTCTTTCAAGTGTACAACTTGCTGACCACATTGCTGTGCCTTGTAAGGACACGTTCTGTGTAAACTATATTTGTACTGGTCTATTCATTGTATAAAAGGATGTTTGTGATCCATGTGCCACACTCATCTAACCACATCAGATCAGTCTTGTGCAATGCATCTGAATCATATAAGGGCGTGTGGTTTCCACAGTTTTTTAAATAGTCTCTTAGCTAAGTTCCAAGCTGCAGAGACACAAAGTGGCTTGACCCTCGTTATATGACTTTAATACCAAAAACTAAGTGTTAAAGTACAAACACAAGGAAAATGGTCATGACCGTGGCTCATATTCCACAACAACTTCAAGGAAATAATATATAAAATAGAAGCAGATAGTTTAGCAGATAATGTTTATAATAATAACAATAATACAAGCATAATTTGTTAATAATAAATAAATCCTATTTCCTCTTCTTGCCTTCTATAATGCCGCAATTTCCCCTTGGGGATCAACAAAGTACTTACTTCTACTCAGGGGCGCCGCCAGGAATTTTGGGCCCCATGACAAAAAAATCTAATTGGGCCCCCTCTGCGCAGCTGTTGTCACCACAAATCTAGGACCTAACTGTCCAATCAAAAGCTTTACATAACTCTAATTAAATACTTGCAACTGTCTCGCTTCTTGTAGTTCAATACTAGTACTAGCACAATATTTACTGCTGGTGATTTGTAAATGCAAGTCTGCACGTGTACGTACATCATCATCATCTCTGCAGGCCAGTGCCCTCACAAAAGCCTCCCTGTCCCTGTCAGTCAAACCTGCTGGCCACAAACCTGGGTCAACATCCTTTTTATGACTTCTGTCTTCTTCCACCATGCATCTCTCACCCTCATCATCACTGTAATTTTCTTTCCCTTCTTCCTGTGCTTCCACACTTCTTCCTCCTTCTAGCTCTACCTGAGAGGGCCCTGGCTCTGTAGGATCTACACAATGCATGTGATATATGCATATATACAGTATATGTAAAAATATGCCATATACCAATAAATGACACTGACACTACAGAACATTGACCCAAATTACGTACAGTTCTGTATCACCACCACTTGATTACATACATTAGATCCAATAGTTGTTTGGTGTGTGTGTGTGTGCAAGCTTCTCAAATGAATTGCCCTTCATGATGGGAATAATCTGTATCTGTATCTATAGATGTCATTTAACAGCCATAATTCAATCTAAATGAATGTATCAAACTGGATTATTTTAAATGTCTGTAACTTACATGCAGGCTGACGTAAACTACTCACTGTTTCCAACTGTCCATCATCCAGTACAGACAGTAGTTCATTTTTTCATAATGAGCATTATGTGAGAAAATAATTCGTTTGAATTTCTGTCATTAATAAATATTTCTTTTTCTTTTTTGTTATGGTAAAAAGAGCAAGAGAGACAGAGAAATCCACACAGACTCCCTGGAATGATGCTAACTAGCATGTCGTTAACACAATGTTGCTCACCTTTTTCACTGGGACAGGGAGTAGTACAGTTATGGGGAGACGGGACAATGATTTAATAGGAATATCTTGCTAAACGTTTCCCTGTACTGATTAAATGTTGATGAAATGTAGGCTAACACTGGTCTGTAGCTAGTTTATTTCACTATGGACGTTAAGCCAACAGGTTAATACCACAGACTACTCACCTTTTTGGGTGAAAAACTGGGTTACAGATTGAAAACCTCTCCTTTGTCTTTCCTATCTCTTTTTATTCTCTGACCTTCTTTGAAAACCTAATTGGGTGTGCTTTGCCTTCGGCAAGGGCACAACCTTTGTTCTCTCACATATATCTTCTTCTTATTATTATTATTTTCCCACCCCTAAAACTCAGTCAATATTTGGCCTACATAGACAACCTAGGTGTCAAAAGTTTCGTCTTGGTCTCGATTGCGTTGCTTCTATTGGGATTTACGTTCCGTTGCACGGTTTAGGCTGAGCTTAAGTTTTTGTGGCGAAAAGTGTCTTCTGTCAACGAAGGGTAGCAGTGCTAGCCTACGTCACTACGTCAGCACATGTTAGCAACGACGCATGGATACAACGTGATAGAGACGTTCTAGCACGCAAATTGGAGCTTGGATTATGAGTGAAAAATGCCAACCCCCAAAATTACCAACCATTGGGTTTTGTTGAGAAAGCAATTTCGAGTGGAACTGCCATCTCGGATTTTTTATTTAGGTTGTGAAAGTCTTTGTAATTTGAGCGAGTGCGGGTCGCCCGTGAGACTGCCTAGGCGGCAGCCATGCAAGCGTCATAGTAGTTTAGTATTTTCGTATTTTTATAGTTCGGTCAATTCTACACCACAAAACAGAAGAAGGGCAATGTTATGACGATATGACTATTGTGAAGACAGCCAGATGGTGAGATTTTAATGTAGGTTGCTGTAAAAACTTTGATTGGTTTGCTACGTGAGAGCCCCGTCAGCCTCCGTTGACGATTGCGTCAGCTGTTGTCGATCTTTGATGAGTATTTTCTTAATTTCGTACCAGGGTCAATTCTACATCAAAAATCAGAAGGAGGGCAGTGTTATAAAGATATGGCGATTGCGAAGACAGCCAGCGCGTCAGCATATTTTTGTGATTTGTGTAAAACTTGGAATTTGAGTGACACCACGGCTTGTTTTGACGTTAGCCTCAGTCAGACTCGGCTCACCCACTGGCAGTGTGTAGTACTGTCTTCAATGCCACAGCTAAACTTTATGTCAAAAGAAACGTTCTCATTTCCGGCGCTTTCAAACAATCAGTGAAATGTGGAGCAACAGCAGCTAGCTTGCCTCTAGCAAACTTATTTTGAATTAGCCATTTCCCCCTACATTAATGTCAAACTTATTTACGTTTTGGGGGGCATATTTTCAGTTAGCAGACGGTACTGTTTGAATCGCGATTCCATACTGCCAGTGACAACGTTGTTACAGTAGCTTGTTTCAAAGGGGGTTTGCAGCTGTTTCAAAGGGTGTTCTTAATGAAATATGCAATATGAGTAGGCTAAATGCTTGAAAATATCACTAGAAGGGAAAAACTTAGAGGACGGACCCACCTGCAACCGACGCAAGCAAGCACACCCTACAATTTCCCCAGAAATTGTACCCTCTAGTTTATGTTTACTAGGCGACATTGTGATCACTATTTCTGGCGACTAGCGTGTCTACCATAGTTACTGACTGCCGGTGGTCGGTCAATATGGATGTTTACTTTTTGGTCAATGGGGATATTTAACTTTTATTGCCAAACACAAGCAAAAACAAAGAGATCATTAATTGTATTATTGGGTGTGCTCAAGCCTTCGGCGAGAGCACACCCATGGTTTAGGCTCAAGTTAAGCTAACGGTGGCTAATTTGCTAACCACAGTCACTGACGTTACTAACGTCACGAAAACACGCGTGACTACCTGTAGCAGAACATTCGTTTCGCATCTGGGGGATAGCTAGGCTAACTATAGCTTTACTGCAAGGCAGCTGCAGAAACGCCACAAGCAAAGAGGCCAGGGTGATACCTATTTACTCATTGGGTGTGCTTTGCCTTCGGCAAGGGCACAACCTTTGTTCTTTCACATATATATTATTGGGTGTGCTCACGCCTTCGGCGAGCACAACCATTGTTCTCTCACATATATATTATTATTATTTTTTATTTTCGCCCCCCTAAGGATCAGTCAATATTTGGACTACATAGACAACGCCTGTGTCAAAATGTTCGTCTTGGTCTCGATTGCGTTGCTTGTATTTTTATTTACGTTCCGTTGCACGTTTTTGTGGCAAAAAAGTGCCTTTAGTCAACGAAGGGTAATCAGTGCTAGCTACGTCACCACGTCAGCACACGTTAGCAACGATGCATGGATTGATGTGCTGTTGCACAGCGAGTATCGTATCGTGCCGTGGTGTACTACTACTAGCAGTATCATACATGTACATTTAAGCAAATCAAGACTTGCATGTACAGTAAGTTATGTCACATTAAAGAATGTATTTAAACTCAAGCTTGTGTGGTGCGTCGCTGGCTTCAGTGCCACAGCCTAAACTTTATGTCAAAAGAAACATTCTCATTTCCGGCGCTTAAAAACAATCCCCTCACTCAGTCAAGTTTGGCTAGCCTTCTTTTGAATTAGCCATTTCTCCCTAAATAGATGTAAAGCTTATTTACGTTTTTGGGGGCATATTTTCAGTTAGCAGATGGTACTAACGTCAGATGGCTGAGCGGTGAGGGAGTCGGGCTAGTAATCTGAAGGTTGCCAGTTCGATTCCCGGCTGTGTCAAATGATGTTGTGTCCTTGGGCAAGACACTTCACCCTACTTGCCTCGGGGGGAATGTCCCTGTACTTACTGTAAGTCGCTCTGGATAAGAGCGTCTACTAAATGTAAATGGTACTGTTTGAATCGCGATTCCATCGGAAATACTGCCAGTGACAACGTTGTTACAGTAGTTTCAAAGGGGGTTCGCTTGTTTCAAAGGGGGTTCTTGAGTAGACTAAATGCTTGAAAATATCACTAGATGGGAAAAACTTAAGGGGACGGACCCACCTGCAACCGACGCAAGCGAGTACACCCTACTTTCCCCAGAAATTGTACCCTCTCTAGTTATTTTTATTGTGAGAATGCTGTTAAGCATTCTCACTATTGTTTTCCTGTTTCTCTTTATTGGGTGTGCTCAAGCCTTCGGCGAGAGCACAACCTTTGTTCTCTCACATATATATTATTATTATTATTTCTTTTTGCCCCCCTAAATCTTCGTCAATATTTGGCCTACATAGACAACCTAGGTGTCAAAAGTTTCGTCTTGGTAGCGATTGAGTTGCTTGTATTTTTATTTACATTCCATTGCATGGTTTAAGGAGAAATTGCGTTTTTGTGGTGAAAAGTGAAGCTAACGGTGGCTAATTTGCTAGCCACAGTCACTGACGTTACTAACGTCACCACGTCACTAACGTCACGAAAACACACGTGACTACATGTAGCAGAACATTCGTTTCGCATCTGTTAACTTGGGGGATAGCTAGGCTAACTATAGCTTTACTGCAAGGCAGCTGCAGAAAAGCCACAAGCAAAGAGGCCAGGGTGATAACTATTTACTAATTTTACTTTGTGATGTGGAACACAATTGTGAAATGTAATGTACAATATTAGCTGATATTATTAAGGAAGTAGGCCCACGTCTACTTTCGGAAACGGTAGTCTACTATTTCACTGAAGCATTAGCATGACATTAGCCTCTGTTGCCCGGGCAACACATACTACAGTGGTCTATGATGCATCTGTTTTCAATCGTTAAAATAAACATTCCTCACAAATACATTTTCGTTGTAGGATTTATTATGACATTACAAGTAAACGATTTGTTGGTGAAATTATCATTACCTGTGGTTTCAAACCAGTGATGCTCACTGCAACGCTGTAGCCTACGCGAGACACACTACAAAAACATATACACAGCTGTTTAGAAAGTCAAACGGCGACAGAACATGTTTTGGTACTCCCCCTTAAATCAAAGGTCTTTCAATATGTGAAACTATCTGACTACTAACCTGAACTTCATTGCCACAGCCTAAACTTTGTCAATCTGTCATGAAAATAATTCATTTTAGCCTAAATCGTACAACGGAACGTTAAATCGAATTCAACCAATGCAATCGCTAGCTACGAAGACGAACACAGCAGTAGTTTAGTACTGTACTTGTACTGGGGCAGCTTCTCCACACAGGGCTATATCGCATTTTGCGTTGTTACTGACATGATCGATACCAGTGAGCTTTTTATGAATGAGCGATTTTCCACTAAATAAATGTCAAGCTTATTTACGTTTTTGGGGGCATATTTTCAGTTAGCAGATGGTACTGTTTGAATCGCGATTCCATCTTCTACTGCCGGGTAACGTCGTAGAATAATCTTCAGAGGGGGTTCTTTATTAATGAATGAATGCAATATGAGTAGGCTAAATGCCTGAAAATATCACGAGAAGGGAAAACTTAAAAGGACGTTTAAGTCATAGAGATTAGGTCAATTTTTACACCGGTCTGCCAAATGTATTCGTTTTGATTCAGCTATGAGGCTGCCTCTTGCAGGGGAAATGAGAAGACATCATATTTCATTCTACACTTCACTCGTATTTTGAGTTGTAAATGAGCAGCAAAAAAAAAGATGCTTTTAAAGCTATGTAATCTTTATAAATAATGTAAAAAAAATGTCATTAAAAAACGGACCCCTGTGCAACCGACGCAAGCAGGCACACCCTACAATTTCCCCAGAAATTGTACCCTCTCTAGTTGTATTTGAAATATATATATACTCAATGATGATGGTTTATATGATATATAATATAATGTAATTTCATATTAGTTTTTACCTATTTTTTGGGGCCCCTGTCAGTCTGGGGCCCTTAGAATCGTCCTAACTTTTCCCCCCTATACGGCACCCCTGCTTCTACTACTCCTACAACTAATGCAATTACTTCACACATCTAGGGCCCTATCTTGCACCCTGCGCAATTGACTTTGTCAACAACGCAATTATCCTTCCTAGTTTGCACTCGACTCAAAGCGGACTTGAAGCACGTCGGTAAATGAGGGAATTACCTTGCACTCCCAGGGGCGGTTCAGCGAAAAAAGGAGGCGTGTTCCGGCGCAAACGTTCCCTGGTGCTATTTTGCAGTTTCAGTAAAACAATTCCGCCACAGACCAGGAAAAACCTAGTCTAAAGTCAATGGCGCGTTATTCAGATGCTATTTTAAGGGCGCAAGCTTGGCCCGTGCGCACTGCTGGCGAAGCCAGTGTCTTCTTCCTGCGAAGCTACGTTACATTGTTTTGATTTATTGTATGGCTAGCTGTGTTACATTTCTTTCATGTGAATGGTTAAAAAGATTTTCATGAGAAATCTCTATGTATGTGAACTTGATTTGTAACAACTTATTCTAATAACTAAACTAAAACTCTTAAAGGGAATGTGAGATGACGCTCTGATTGGTTTATTGCACGTTACGCCCAAACCACACCCATTAGTAATGTAGCTACTCTACCATCTAGCAACAGCACCGGAGTCCCGCCCACAAAGTTACTTGCGCTTTGTGTTTTGATACTTGCGTTTCAGATCGTTAAAATAGGGCCCCTAGTGATTGTGACTAACATAAACATGTACGAAATCAACCAACCAGCATGTCCCACCTTGGGTGTGCTCTCCCTCTGTCTGATGATGTAGTCCAGGTTGTTGGTGATGTGCGTGTCCAATCCACGAGCCAGATTCCAGGGCTTACAAATCCAATGGTTATCCTCTCCCCTATAGCGAATGCACATACACACAGACACAGTGTGCAGTAAAACTGCAGTAAAAAATACAGCAGAAGATCAAGGAGTGTTAAATCAGACTATATTTTTGGTGGGTAGAGTCAAGGAACAAATTGCTCCCAACATCAAAAAATTCCAGACCTCTCTTGTCTCTGCTGGTAACGTCTGATGAACTGGGGCAGCTCTGTCTGGAGGTTGAATGTCTCTGGCAGCCACTCGGCCCCCTGGCCCCCCCGGGCCCTCCTTGACACTGCTGCAAGGCAGTCCTTCACCGTGACGATCGTCTCACATGGAAACTGGTTGATCAAGACGTGCGGGTTCTCCTCACTCAGCCTCCTGTTGGGGACAAGGACCACCAAGCTCAGGGCTTGCCTGTGTTTGTCTACATGTCCAGGAATCCCTGGAATAAACTTACGAAACACATTAACTGTGATCTTAAGTGAAGCCATTAGTGTCCAAATACTTTTTCTGTCCAAATGTTTGCACTATATCGCTAGTTTTTTAAGGGTGCTCAACCTGGATGTCAGTGACACATATATGCATATGGATTAAAGTGGTGATTGACTGGGTTTTTGGGGTAATTCACACTGTTCCTTAAGGTCTCCGAATAGGGTATGTATACGCCAATACGCTATCTAGCTGTTCTTGCATTCCTTGCAAATCAGCGTTAATAAAAAGCAGATGAGCTAGAGTTTAACTAACATTGACTAGACGGGCATGGCTGATGTTTGTCTAGCGTAGAAGATCCCTGTGCAGTTCGACCCTCGACACATTTGCGCGAAGCATTTCACCAAGGACGGTTTTGAAAACCTGGGACAAAGCTGTAAAAGAGGTGCGTTCCGACCTTACATTCATCACAACCGCAAGCTGTAGTATGATTTTGTAGGTAACAGTTATTAGCAATGCTAACGCATCCTGTATCTAGCACCTGCCTTTCTCCAGTTCTTTCAAATAAATAATCTATTCGTTTTCTGCCTATTTTTTGGGAAGCTTCCCTTCTAATGCTGACTACAGCTAGTCTAGTAGCTCTAGTAATTTGCTAAGTAAGGTAGAGCTATGTTGATGTGTTTAGAAACGTATTTAGCATTCTACCTATGCTAGATACAGGAGACGTTAGCATTGCTAATAGGCTAACTGTTAGTTACAGCTTACGTTTGTGATGAGCATATGGTTGGAACAGCACCTCTTTTCAGCAACAGTGCTTAGCAAATCGTTCTTTAAATTGTCCAAGGTTTTCATTCCAAACTGTCTTTGGTGAAATGGTTCGAGCAAATGAATAAATGAGTGTAGAACTTCACAGGGATCTTCTCATAGAAAAATATCAGCCATGCCCGTCGAGTGTCTGGTTCCTTGGGAAGATTATGAAAAGTGTCAGCATTCCCAGTAGCCTGGAACACTGCATTTACGATGGTCCATTTTCAATATACTTTAAAAACTTTCAAACTTTCTCCTTTGTTGTTCGCGTGGAAGTACACAGAGCAGCGCACAGCTAAACTAGTGTCTGAGATCCTGGGACAGAACACCAGAGTGCTGGTCTGTATGTAAATGTTGGGGCGTGACAAAGGTGATGCTATATTTGTGACGTCACAAATACAGCTTTTTCAAAACCGATCGTTTTACAGCTGCAGTTTCAAGTTGTGAGATTTAGATAGGAAAGAGGTGTCATTGGACTTTGAGGTTCACTGTATGCCCATTTTACCCACCGAACTGTCGTTATTCAACTATGACAAGGTAAAATCGGTTTTGCAATCAATGACCCCTTTAAGTATTTTTTGAACAAACCGAACAGTTTGTTCAGTTGTATAATGACAAAATGTATTAATGGATTGAGTGATTTGGATTAAAACCTAACAATATTCTTATTGTGATGTCTTTTGCCTAATAAGTGTCATTGTAGATCTTTAAAGTTAAGGTAAAGGGACTACATTTATATTGCGCTTTTTACCATAACGGTACTCAAAGCGCTTTCCCTGTTTTGCCTCATTCATACACACACACACACACACACACACACCAATGGTGGTGGAACAGCCATGCAAGTAGGGATGGGTATCGAGAACCGGTTCTGTAAGGACCCGGTTCCAAATTTCTCAAACCCCGAATATCAATAAGGTCCGAGCTTATCGATACCGCTATCGAGACTAAGTAATATAATGTAACATTGACTTATGTCTCGAGAAATAAGTAATGTCATTTAAATCAAATCACTGGTGCACAAACATACGTTTGACTAATAAAATGACTAAATTCAATTGAATGGCCTGCCAACCGCCTTTAAACTAAACGAAGAAGAATTTAATTGCCTCACGCGCTACTTCGCTTAATTTCTCATTTTGTTGCTCGATGGCAGAACGCACAAAACGGTCAAAGGCTTGGCTACATTTTATTAAAGCCAAAGATAAAGACGAAGCAAAGTGCAATATATGTTCTAAAGTAATTTCTTGTAAGGGGGGGAACACAACTGCGATGAACAAGCACCTCAACGTTGTGCATCAGATAAAGATAAAATGCAGTACATTCGACTGTCTTCGAGTCGCAACGGTGCCAACTCCAGCTGCAGTTGCAGGACAATGCACTGGTGAGCGCACCCCAACTTTGTAGCAAGTCTCCATCGTTGACAATAATAAGCCAATTCAGGGCTCAACAGTGCAACTATTTCACTCGCATATGCCCCTAAAATTTGATGTGTGCAAGGCAGACATGCAAATCTTTCTGCAGAAAAACCACTGTTAAGAAGAGCCGTCAAGTCATTTTTTTCTTTTTGTTGTGTAAAGCATAATGTTTATTTAATTTATGTATATTATTTATTTTCTTTGTTGTTGGAAAAAACATGTTATACATTTTGCTGCTGATATTATTTTACTGTAGTTATACGTTATGTTGAAATCGGAAATTAAAGACTCCCAGTTTTTGCAATAATAGCAATAACAGTTCTGTTAAGAATTTATTGTCTTGTCTTTCTTTCCACCAAATAGAAAAGTATCGATAGTGGTATCGATAAAGACTCGAATCGTTAAGCAGTCTCGAAAATGGTATCGATATCGATAAAAATTTACGATACCCATCCCTACATGCAAGGCACTTGCTTGCCTCAGGAAAAACTTTGGGTTCAGTGTCTTGCTCAACATTTCACATATGGACAGGAATATGGAGTCAAATTAGGGTCAATAATATTTTGCATCTGTAGAAATAGTTTTGCATCCGTAAAAAAAGTTTTGCATCCGTAGAAATAGTTTTGCATCCGTAGAAATAGTTTTGCATCTGCAAAATAGTTTTGCATCTGCAAAATAGTTTTGCATCTGCAAAATAGTTTTGCTAGCCTGGCTGCCAGCCCATCTTATCCCCGCCCACAAAATTATTTGGTCGGGAAGATGGGTCTGGGGAATCTCCGTTGGGGAACAACTAATGTCCGAACAGAAGCTGTTCGGACCAATGAAATTGTCAGGGCGGGCTTTATACGATGATGGACAGATTATCAACAGTAACGTAATCAACCACGTCACCAAAGAGCGCTTTGGTTGAATTCGTTTTCAACAAACATGGCTACCGCTGGAGAGCTGGGATGTTATGATTCTGCCATCGAGTCTGTTTTAGAAGACATCGACAGCGCATTAGTTTTGAAAGAGGAACAGAGAAACGCAATCAAGGCATTTGTCGATGGAAAATATGTTTTTGCCGTCCTTCCTACGGGGTTTGGTAAAAGTTAACATACTACGTAGCTCTGATTGGTTGTAGGTCTATCCAATTGAGCGAAGAGGCATTTGTTTTCCGAGTTCGGTTGAAACACGCCCCATAGTCACAGCCCAATGGAGAGTCCTCAGACTCATATTCTGACAAGAATTATGAGTCTGACATCGTCAGGCTATAGTTTTGCATCTGCAAAATAGTTTTGCATCTCCAAAAAAGTTTTGCATCTCCAAAAAAGTTTTACATCTGCAAGAAAGTTTTGCATCTGCAAGAAAGTTTTGCATCTGCAAAAATGTTTTGCATCCGTAAAAACGTTTGTATTAAAAATACAGATTAAAAATACGGATGAAAAACAATTTGTACGGATGCAAATCTTTTTCTACGAATGCAAAACTTTTTTTTAACCATTTTGGTCTAAGTCTCACCTTTCTACATGAATATATCTGGTGGGGGTTTTCCAACTGTTGTGGCTAAAATTGAAATACAGGCTAACAGTAAGTAAGGACGTAGGCCGAGGTCTGTGTTTCATTATTAGAAAGTCAGTTGTTTGGGCTTTAACTGACCCAGAGAATGGCCATGGTACATTCCTCTGGTATAAAGTAGAGAGAGGATGGGTACTGCCAAAGTTTAGATAAATGCATCATTGCATAGCACAAAGGAAACATTTAAACATAGCAAACACCTCTTAGGCAGAACTGTACATGCAAGCACTGTATGGTGAATTAATCTTACAATCATAACAACTGGTGCCATTGTCGTTGCCTTGTGTGCTTATGTTATAATTATAGTAGTCCAGAGTAACTAACTAGTAACTATCTTAGTAACTAACATTAGCTTATATTATCATTAACATTATATTCAAGTAAGCTAGCCAAAGTTACTGCATGTATGTAATGTTATATTGGTCTCGTTTTCTGAGCGGAGTGCATTCTGAAAGTAAAAGGAGGCTCAAATGTATAAGGCTGTGTAAAGCCAATACTGCTAGGAACAATCCATTTTTGTTGCAGCGGTATTTGACAGTTGAGAGAGGAGCAGCTTTCCAACAAGTGGGCATGGTTTCAGCAACCTCAGCGGACACGCCCCCAGCGTTTGAAATCTGAGAAAACTGCTAATAAGATTTGATAGCTTATTTTAGTTACTTGGCGACATAAATCACTCAAATTTGGCTGGGTGGTTAGGTAACAAATTTTTTTGTGGTGTGACACATTCAGAACACATATTTAATTGTTACTTTACAGGGACGTTACAGGAAATTGTTGTTCATCTTTCCGGCCACTGATTGACATCCCAACAAGGGGGAAGAAACTCATTCGCTAGATTTAATAAACACTGTGTGTGACCGTGTGTGTGACCTAAGTCTGACCTGTAGTCTCTGATGTGGGAGAACCCCCAGATAATGTCTGCCTCCTCCTTCATGTCTGTGAGTTGAAACCTTGGATGCTTGAGGTTCTCTCGAACCTGATTCATGTCCGAGTACACCCTGAGACAGAAAGACAGGTAGGTGAGTGTGGGTCTTGGTTATGAAATACATAAGCAGGGATGGTATGAGGCAGAACATTGATGATTAATCATCTTACTTAAATACTTTGTCTTCAGGAACACTGTAGGAGAGGATTTCCACTGGAAACTTCTCTTGGTTCTCTTGTGAGATGGTCTGTAACGTTGAGGAATGACAGAAGAACGGGGTTTGTGTAGGGGATAGAGCAAAATAATGAGGAATTCCAAAATGGGGATGTATTCATGTAAACATGAGTGCTTTCACTGCCTCTCCATGCAGCTCTCCTATCCTATCGTCTGGATGTGAGTGAAACTGTTTGATAAATCTGGCTAGGTTTGTTGTTTACCTCATAGTAAAGGTCGGAGGGCTCAGGGGTCACTGTATTGACCCCTTCAAGGTTAGCTGGTACCCACGGTAACAAACGGCATCTTCTCAGCAGAGGGTTGCTCTCACCATATGCGTAGTCACGTGTCACTTTGTCTGAAAGAGAACCAATGAAGAGTTTTTGTGTTTGACTCATCTCATGACCTATTAAAATAATATACAATACATTGTTTTATAATTTAGTGGCCAAGCAGCGAAACCACATACTGTATTTCTACCTTTTCTTATTATTATTATTATTATTGGTGGCCAGCAGCAAAGCAGCGAAGTGTGAGCAAAAAATACTGTGTAAACTGAACAGTACAGTTGCTTTTCTTTGTTTGCCATCCACAATCTTTTTTACTTGGTTGTGTTTGTTTTTGTGTTATTATGAAAAGTTTGCACATGCTTTGAAGAAGGAAAAAGAAAACATTTAATTGTTTGTGTATTTGGAGTTATTTATATAATTTCCCTTGAAAGGACAACATTTAAAATGTTGTTTGTATAATCATCTATGTATTCATGATTAATTTTAAGGCCGGAATGTTTTGATATAGGTGTGTATCTATACATTAAAGTACAATGTTGTGACATTTTTTATTTGTATTAGCTCTACATCCACATTTTCGTGAAATTCCTGACGAGTGTCACTTTCACGAGCAAGCCGATTGATATGGGTCCCTATTTAGTTAGCTAGTAACTAAATAGTGTGTAGCTAGTGCCTTCTGAATTTAGCTAGGGCTAAATTCTGAAGGTTTAAAGGGGTCATTGACTGCGAAACCGAGTTTACCTTGTCATAGTTGAATAACGACAGTTCAGTGGGTAAAATGGACATACAGTGAACCTCAGAGTCCATTGACACCTCTTTCCTATGCAAATCTCACAATTTTAAATTGCTGCTGTAAAACGGTCGGTTTAAAAAAATCCACCTCCACCTTTTTTGGCTCTGGTCTGTAGCTTTGTCACACCCCAAAATTTGCTGCGCGGTGCTTTGTGTACTTCCACGGGAATTACAAAGAAGAAAGTTTGGAGGATTGGAATTTTCAAGGATATTGAAAATGGACCACAGTCGTAAATGCAGTGTTCCAGGCTGTACAGGGAATGCTGACACTTTTCATAGTTTTCCCAAGGAACCAAACACTAAAAGGGTATGGCTGATGTCTATGCATGTCTAGTAGTAGGCTAGTGGTCTATGAGAAGATCCCTGTGAAGTTCGACACTCAATTATTCATTTGCTTGAACCATTTTACCAAAGACAGTTTTGAAAACCTTGGACGATATAAACCAGGATTTGCTAAGCCGCCGTTGCTGTTCCGACTGTATGCACAACTGCAAGCTGTAAGTATGATTTTGTCGCTAACAGTTATTAGCTAACGTATCCTGTATCTTGCATAGGTAGAATGTGTGATGATTTCGTTTATTGGCAATGGGGCTAACGTCATTTCATTTTCCTGACTTTTCCTGTTTCATTTGAATAAATAACCTGTGTTGTCATGTAAATCTACAATTCACGATGCCTGTTTGGCTATGTTGCGTCTTTGCTTCGCGGCTTTGCTCGTTGTAATCCAACCAATCAGCGCGCAGCTCATTTATATATTCATGAGCATACCATAAAAGAGAGAAAACCTCTTGTTTCATTCCCGGGCTATTTCACAGGGTGCATTAGGGTGCATAGAACAACACCCGGGCCATTTTCAGCCCAACCAATGTTATATACCCTATTCGGAGACCTTAAGGAACAGTGTGAAATACCCTATAAAATCAGTAAATGACCCCTTTAAGGATACACAAACAGTCTTTTGAATCAAATATAACTGTTTTATTTAAGATTAAGCAGGTTACAATTGGGTGGAGCAAAGTAGCAGAGAGCAAAAAGTGTGGATGAATGAAATCTATGCTGCTAATCTATGCCGCTATTTCATATGTTCTATGTCTCTGTTGAATAAAAAGACAATCAATACTTCAGATTTACCAAAATTTGAAATGACAATGCTGAACATATATTCCAAACGTATGATTATGCACCAGGATGTGACCGTGTCTGAGAGAGTGAGAAGAGGGTAATTCTCTGAGAATGTATGCTTTCGTGAGAAGAAGAATGCAATGAGCATACTGACAAGGGGGGTGCACAGGGTGATGTGATTTGCTGCAGAGAATGTGAAAGTCAAGGCCGGTGAAAGCTACCGGATAGGGGGGGATAGATGACCACACCAATGGACAAGGAGAGGGTACAATGGGCCTCACAACTCTTGAGAGTCAACACCAGGTGATAAGGAGATACATTAGGCCACACAACTCTGTGGGTCTCAAGGAGGAGACAGAACTGGTTTTAGGCGGTGGAGGATGTATCCCTTTGCTCGGAGGAGGATGTATCATTTTGCCCCTGGGACATTATCTGACCTTTAGGTCTGCCCCCTGGGACATCATCAGACCCTTGGACTGCCCTCCTTAACTGCCCAAAAACCGTCTAAAACCTAATAGGATGAGGACATCCCGCCCCATCATCTGGTGGCCAATCACCTGACAAACAAGCATGTAGGTACAACACTTTTGTTCCCTGCACAACTCAGGCAGAACTTGGCTAGGCAGAACTTTCTCTAAGACTTCTGACAAGACTGTTCTCACAAAGGCCTTTGTCTTTTCTACTCTACGAAGCGAGACTGGTAACATTGACTGGTATCGCCAATCTAGATTGAGACACCATGGTGTATTGTATTCATTGTTTGATTTGCATAATTTCTTATATTAAACTATAAAGAAAAAGAACTTGGTCTGGCATTTAAACTTGTATTGTTCTCCACCCAAATTTGAACGCAACAAGGTTTAAGGATACGCGAACGCTCTTTTGAATCAAATACAACTGTTTTATTTAAGCTTAAGCAGGTTACATTTGGGTGGAGCAAAGAAGCAGAGAGCAAAAAGCAAACTAACAGTGGATCATTTATACAGAAATATTGCAAAACATTTTCCTTCCCTCCCAACTTTTTCTCAGAACCAGAGATAAAATTACCCCAGCTGTTGTTTCCAACCAAAGTCTGGCACCATTTAATGACCCATATAAGGATGTGTATGTGTGTAACGGTGCGGTTGCCCGTTACCACTAATATACAACATACCGTCGCGGAGGGAGCCGTCCATGCACCGCATGGCGAACGTTGTGTTGACATCCTGCGTCAGGACAGAGGAAAGACCCGACGGAAAGTCGGAAGGGTCTTTTAAATCGTGGGCGCACGGAACGTAAGACTTTGTTGGGGGGATGACAGGGGTGTTTGTAGGAGGTGAGCTATTTAGAGGGCTAGATAATTGTGTAGCGGGATAGTATTCGTATTAGCCTGTCAGTAGTATTTTAGTGAATGTATTTATTGTTAGGTAGGCGGAGTAGGTAGTATTGGAAGACTAATTGATTTAGGATGGGTATAATGGGTGAGGGTGCACAGGTAAAAGGGCAGAGCGGAGCAGAAGGAGGTTGTTGGGGCTAAGGTGAACAACCGACCACACCTCGGGCGATCAAGTGGGAAGGGAAATGCGGAAATGACCCGAGGTAGTTTAATTGTTTATGGAAAGTGTCGTTGTTATTGTAAAGTTAGGTAGGTAGGGGAAATTATGGTTCCGGAGTTTTTCTGTTCTCATGTTTCCTCCATACTGGGATGTGTGCCTGCTGCCACTGGTAAATAAAACCTTTTGGGGATTTATTCTAAATCTTTGAACCACTGCCTCCAAGCTTTTTGGTCACCGCCGCAAAGTTGGCTATCCTTACAATTGGTGTCAGAAGAAACTGGAGCGCCTTAACAGGGGGCAGTGTTCAAGATGCCGCCTAAACCCAAACCAGCCAAGGGGGCCGAGGCCTATCCCAGAGGAGGAGGTGGACACCACCTCAAAGCCAGCAGATGGAAAGGAGGCCTCAGCATCTACAAAGTCAGCAGAAGGGACAGTGGCAGAACTGGCTGGGCTTATGAGGACACTACTACAGGTACAAGAGCAACAAGATCAAAGATGGGAGAACGTGGTGCAGTCCCAGGACCAGCGATGGAAGGCAATTAATCATCAATTTCAACTACTTCAGGGCCAGGTGGGAGACATCCGTCAGGGCAACGAGGTGCCGAGACCCTGTACACCCCAGTCGCTTGCAACAACGGAAGAACCCAGAGAATTGCGATTCAAGGAACCTAAGCTTCACCCACTGTCCAAGGACGATGACATTGAACTTTTTCTGGCCACATTTGAGAGGGTGGCAGTGACGTGCAGATGGCCAGAGTCAACATGGGCCATACGGCTGATACCACTGCTGACCGGGAAGGCCCGCAGTGCATTTGTTTCTATGGAGATGACGGAAACAGGGGACTATGCGTTGGTGAAGGAGGCCATCCTAAAGAAATTTAACATAAGCCCTGAGACCTACCGTCTGAAGTTCCGCACGACAGAGATATTGCCGGATGAGACGCCCAAAGAACTGTATGTGCGCTTGAAAGAACTTTGTATAAAGTGGGTTAGGCCAGAGAAGCACTCTGTACAGGAAATTATCATCCTGGAACAATATATGGATATGCTGGGCACAGAAATGGCTATCTGGATCCGGGAGCACGACCCCAGAACTGCAGAGGAGGCAGCTAGATGGGCTGGAGTGTTCCAGTCTGCCCGACTAGGCACCATGGGCCCAAGCACCAGCCAGCGGGGCTCAGCCAGAAGTAAATCTAGTGGGGGTTGGGAGAGTCGTGATCAAAGCTATGGTAGGCCTACAAGTACTAGATGGCCAGATAACACCAGACAGGACATTCAGTGTTACTTCTGTGGGAAATGGGGTCACACTAAGCCAAACTGTCAGGCAAGGAAAACGCAGGACACTAGTGTCTGCTATACACCTAGGCCACATACACCACATATACCTAACATCACAGGTCACACAGTTCAGGTGCTGGTCAATGGAGAGTCGGCAAAAGCTCTAGTTGATACCGGCAGTTCACAAACACTGGTTCACGAGAGTCTAGTCCCTGAGGAGTTGGGTAGTGGTCAGCCCCAGTAAAAGTATGTTGTGTCCATGGTGATGTGAAGAGTTACCCAACCGCTGAGATTTTTCTTACCATCAGAGGCCAAACTTTTTTCATGCCTGTGGCGGTAGCACCGCAGCTGCCGTATAAGGTGGTGTTAGGTCATGATCTCCCAATTTTAGGCGACTTAACCCCCCAGGTTAAGCACTGTAATGCAGTCACTAGGGCCCAAGCTGCTAGTGAGATGAGGGCACTTCCTTTTGCTGAGGCTGAATTGGTGCTAGATGTGGAGAGTAGGCCGGAAAGGAGGCATTTGTCAAGGCAGGAGAAACGCAGACAGAAGTTAAAAGGGACAGTTGGTCAGAAGGAGCAAGAGTGGCCACGGCCAGAGATTACATTGGACCTTGATATACCCACAAACATTGTTGAACTGCAGGTACAAGACAAGACCCTGGAGCTATGGTTTCTGAAAGCGACAGGGGGCGACAAAGAGACACCGGGCACGGGTAGTCTCTTGGAGGAAGAGAGATACATACTGAAGAATCAGATGCTGTATCAAGTGAAAGGAGGGATTGAGACATTGGTGGTGCCAGGCCCCATGAGGCAGAAAGTTATGACACTAGCCCATTCTATCCCATGGTCAGGACATCTAGGGAGACAAAACCCTTGCCAGAGTTGGTAGCCGGTTTAGTTGGCCCAATATGTACACGGATGTAGCAGAGTTTGTCCGTACATGTGCGGAGTGTCAGTTAACATCAGGCAGAGCAGCCCCACGGGCACATCTTCGTCCTCTTCCGATCATCGATACACCCTTTGCACGTATTGGGATGGATATAGTCGGCCCATTAGAAAGAAGTAAGGGGGGGTACCAATATATCTTAGTAGTGTGCGACTATGCCACAAGATACCCTGAAGCATTTCCCCTTAGGAACATCAAGGCAAGGCAGGTAGCCAATTGCTTGGTACAGCTATTCTCACGGGTGGGGGTGCCGAGAGAGATAATGACAGATCAGGGCACTAATTTTCTGTCCCTACTTCAGAGACAAGTGTACAGTCTCTTAGGCATTAAAGGCATTAAGACCACGCCGTATCACCCCCAAACAGACGGGTTAGTGGAACGGTTTAACCGTACCCTCAAAACCATGCTCCGCCGCTTTGTCTCACAGACGGGAAAGGATTGGGATGAGTGGCTGCCGTACCTCCTGTTTGCATACAGAGAGGTTCCACAGGCCTCCACTGGCTTCTCGCCCTTTGAGCTTCTTTGTGGTCGGAAAGTGAGAGGTCCATTGGACCTACTGAAGGAGCCCTTCAGTAGGTGGATTAACAGCTATCCTTACAATGTGAGATCTCCCTCCTGTGGAAGAAATTGAGATTTCCTCTGTGCTTACATTATTCACTAATCAATAGAACTAGTCATTGGATACTAGTTAGTACGTTCTCATGTAAGCTTGCTATTAATAAGAGTATATTGTGTCTATGTGTCAGGTTAATGGATGTTCGGGGTCAGGAGAAAGTACTGGCTAAACGTTTCCTTGTCATGACTACAAGGAGAACTCCAACTATGAACTCTTTAGAGTGAGAGTTCATGAGTTGGGATCAGTGAATCTTTATCTCTGAGACTGTTGTAACGTCATTCCTGCCTGACTGTCACAATCTATGTTTACATTCTTGTCCCCTATAAAAGATGGTCCTCCGGCTTTCAGAGCTGTGAGAGACCTGGTTGAGACCTAAGCTTGGTGTTGTGTTGTCATTTATTGTCAGAGGTCTGGTTTTCTCTCCCAATCTGCAGATTGATAAATACTTATTCAAATCCAGAACTCAACTGAACTTAGTCACTCCGTTTATGAAGAGACGGACAAAACACTTTCTTCATCACTCCCCTCCATTATCAGAGGGTGAATTGAGAATGTGTTTACCAGGTTATTAAAAGAAAAAGTCTCTAAGGTCAGTTCCCTGTCTCTTATCATGTTGTTGCTACAACTAATCTGTTGTTTAGAGGAAACAAATGTTCACATGTAGAACTATTATATTTGGGTTTACTTGGAAGTTTACAATTTCTCCCCCACACTAGCTAGCTCGATATTTGTCATTACCTCAGTGGTGGGCCGTCAGGGCCTGCAAGTCCTTCTCTGCTGGTCTAAACATACTCAGTAAATATGTAAATACAAATGTTGTGGTTATAAATTTGTTCTTCATAATTTCCCCCCATCTTAATGTCATTCAATAAAAACACTGACACTTTTTTTTAATAGTCTGTTCTCTTCATGTTATATTATATCCACTTGGTTGAGCTGCTCAGTGTTTCCCACACATAGACTATTTCGTGGCGGTGCGCCACAGGTTAAACACCGGCCGCCACACATTGAGTTTCGTTTTTTTTACGCTATTACGAACACGCAGTGTACTCGTTCAGTTGCATTTCCTCTCCCTCCGTGTCTGTCAATCACGCGTCTCACATACAAACGCACACACAGCCCCTCCCCTCCGTGCACACCACGTCTGTCTCGCGTGTCATGAAAACGAGATCATCCTATTTGGCCTAATTGGTGCAGAGAAGACGGCTGGCGAAAGTTTACGAAAGGTTGGTATCTCTTTACACAATAAAAAGTGCTATAAAAAATATTATATTTCAATACAATGTTGTCAGTGTATTAATGTTGGAGTCCCGACCCGACCCTTAGCAAACAAGCAATTCCCTGAAAGTTATCTAGCGTTAGTCGCAAGTTTTCGGTAAAATGCAGTTGGGTTGTCGAGGTAAAAACATTATGCTAGGTTATATGTAGCAGCTGTGAATCCAATAAACGTATTATAAATAATATTATGTAATGTTTTTACTTTAACACAATGTTTGCTGCTTCAATCCAGATGAGTATAGAAAAGTACTTTATGAAAAAGGCACGTATTGAGGATGAGGACCAGCCAGAACCGGAGGTATCAGTCTGAAACAGCGCTGAACAGTCCGACCAGTATAGTAATTAGTTTTGTTATTAATTTGTTTACAATATTTTCAGGCGTCAACCAGTGCTGCTCAGGCAAAAAGACAGGGTCAGGGAGAGAAAGAAATAGTTTCTTTAGGCCTTGAAGAAAGAGTAGGAGAGGATGACAGCATCCATGCTGCTGTGAGAGAGACAGCTGAAACAACAGGTAAGGTGTACAAACAGATGTGGAAACAGGCAGGTAAGAAAGCAGGTTCCAGGACAAGGGAAATAATTTATATTCTTCTGTTTCTAGCAGACAGGACTTTGGCAACATCCAAAGGCACCAAACACAGGGGCACTGGATTCAACCCTGAGTGGTTGAACATGCTTCAGTTCAAGCCATGGTTGTACCACACACAGCATGGTAAACTTAATGGCTGGATACTATCCTATCCTTTACAAATAATCTGAAATATATTTGTATTGATTATTCTTTTTATATGATTATTATTTATGTAATAAATAAAGTGTGACTGTGGAATGTCTATTTAACTAATTTAATTAATTATCAATGTACTTTTAAGGGATGTTTTGTAGACTGTGCAGGCAGCACAAGCCTGCACCCAAGAAAGGTGCCACAAAGAGGGCTTTTGTTGAGGTCGGGGCCAATACCTACAGGAAAGACTATTTGGAGCGGCACATCACCAAAGAGCACCACCAGGAGAGCATCAGATGCCAGGCATCTCTTGCATCCGGTAATTTCTGAGTCCAATAGCAGATCATATATAATAATAATAATATAACTTCATTTAGTATACGCCCAAATTATTTTCTAACAATTTTGGCATTAACAGGTGTCTCTGTAATGGACTCTTTCGAGCCTACTATTGTGCTAGAGCACGAGGCCATCATTGGTGGATTCAAGTGTCTCTACTGGCTGGTAAAAAATGAAAAGGCCCACCACACCAACTACTCAAAGCTTCTGAGCCTGGCAGAGCTTTTGGGGTGTGATTACTTTAAGAAGTTAAAGGTAACACACCTAAACCGTAAGATAAATGTCACCTATTATTTAAACATACATTTAATCTTTACTTTAATGACTATACATGTTTTCCCTTTCCCAATGTCTAGATTGACCATAGGAACAATTACAGGTCTCATCGAATAATTGATGAGATGCTTGAGATTTTATCTCAGGAAATTGAGGAGCCTATTCTGATGGCCATAAGAGCATCACAGGCAATTAGCCTGGAAATAGATGAAAGCACAGATGTGTCTGTGTCCAAGCAGCTCGATCTGCATGTCAGGTATGCATTCATTTTCTTTGTCAGATTTACATGTTGGTCCCTGTTGAAGAACTGTGGATACTAAATGCTTTTCTCACAGATACATGGATACACAGGGAAAAGTAGTGAACCAATTTCTGGATCTTGTCACTGTTCCGGATGGAAAAGCTGACACCATTGTGTCAGCTGCTAAAAAAGTGCTACTAGAGAAAGGTATCCCAACAGAGAGGCTGTATGGGCTCGGGACTGATGGGGCAGCCGTAATGACAGGTAATTATTTTAAACCATGTGAGAGTATCTTGGCGGTTGAATCCCTAAATATTGTGACTAAATGTTGTTTTTTAAATCTAGGGCGTTTGAATGGGGTTGCAAAGCAGCTAACTGACAGCTTCCCCAAACTTGTGACCGTGGCCTGTGCTGCCCACAGACTGGCCCTTGCCTGCAAAGATGCATCAAATGATGTGAAATACATGGCCACTTTCAGAAACCACTTGCAGGACCTCTACCTGTATTTTAGAAACAGTGCAAATCGTACTGCCACTCTCAAGGCTGCATCTATAACCCTGGGTGTCAGTGACTTGAAGCTAAAGGTAATATTATTCAGATTCTGATACTAATAGTTATCTTCTGTCTATTCATAACTAATCATTATTGCATATGACATCTACAGGAAGTGAAGGACACACGCTGGCTCTCACAGCACAAGGCCATTGAGACCCTACAGAGGAACCTGAGTGCCGTCCTTGGAGCCTTGGCAGAGGAGGCAGAGGTGCGCAAATGTCCTGGGGCAAAGGGACTCTACACATTCTGTGCTACGTACAGATTTGTGGCTGCCGTGTACCTCCAGGCCGATGTTTTGCCCCACCTCGCCTGCCTCTCTAAAATCTTTCAGAAAGCACATGTAAATTTCTTACATATCAAAGAGCAGGTATGATAAATGTGCACAATCTAATTCAAATCTGCTTGATGTGATTCATTGAAATTATTGTTTGCATGCACTAAATGGCAGGAAATGTTTTTTTAAATTTAGGTTCCTGTGACAATCCAGACTCTAAAAAATATAAAAGAGGCTGGACAAACTCCACTTCCTGGATCCTTCTTGTCTCGCCTCCATGAGGACCTTGATGATCCCCAAGGACTTGGAGCCTTTAACATTCAGCACGAGGAGAGGGATAGGAGAGGGCGAGAGGTCCAAGATGAGTCACGGGTGGGGAAATGGGCCAGATTCCAGCGAGAGGTAAATGATCATTTGCTTAGTGCATGAGTACAGCACTCTTGTTAGGTGAGCTTCACTGTCTTCACATGACAAGATTAAAAATTGATTAGTGCAGGCCTAAATGCCACATTTTAAGACTTTTTAAAAGATAATTATTAGTCCTGAACTGAACATACTGTCTGGTTTGGCCATTGATGCATTATCACAACTGAGTGTAGGCTCTTCCTAAAAAGATGCCAATCTTGTAATTGTAGATCATTCACCCGTACATAACTGGCCTGGAAAAAAATCTGGAGAAGAGATTCCATAATCTGGACATCCTTGGAGCCTTCCATGTCTTGGGGCCACAGTCAGCTGCTCTAAAAGATGACACAGTGAATATCGCTCATCTGCAGACTCTTTCAAGGAAATGTTGCCCTCAACATGAGAAGGAAGTAATTCAGGAGTGGCTCTCGTTCAAGAACCATGTCCTTACTGGGATATTCAAGGTGAGTGAGTGAATTGACCTGACTGTTCACTCACAACACACACACACACACTAATGCCATGACAAACCCTTATCTTTCAAGAACAAGAACCAGGAGGAGCTCTTGAGTTTACTGGCAAGTGAATTTGATGAGTGGGCCAACCTCTACCCCTGCCTGAGCCTTCTTGCGAGCATTGCTCTGGTTATCCCTGTTTCCTCAGTCAACTGCGAACGGGATTTCTCCACAATGAACAGAGTAATAGTAATACATTGAAATTCCCAACGTCTTTATATTGTTGCAGTTTGTATTGATAATAATTAGCATTTTGCTTTATCTTCAGGTGAAAACAGACCTCAGGAACCAACTACAGAGAGAACACCTGGCAGCTTGCCTGAGGATCTCCATCAATGGACCATCTCCTGAAGCCTTCCCGTATAATAGGGCATTAGAAACTTTTTTTAGCAAGCCCCGCAAAATACGTTGCTCTAACAAAAGTTGCAGACTTTGCTCATGTAACAAGAATTAGTATAGGGTGTGACGTGTACTGTACTACAGTTTAGGGAAGTTGTATATAGTGTGAATAATATAGTTCTATCTAGTGATGTGTTTTTTTATGACTTTACGAGGCCTTGTTTTAAATTAACGCCAATAAAGTTCTGTGCTAAGTAATATTGAACGAATGATTCCTCCGCCCGCACCCCCCCCCCCCCTCCCCCGGTCGGCCCCCACACATTGAGGTTGGATCTGTGGGAAACACTGGTGTTGTATATTATGGTAAAGTTTTTATCCAATCATATTTCAGCTAGCTTGTGTCAGGTTCTATGAAATCTGCCTGAGGCCTTCAGAATCAACAGAAAAGGCTCCCGTGTGCTGTAAGTGAACGGAGACAGTCGCTTGCGATAGCCAATCAGATCTCAAGTCTGCGACACCAAGGCCAGCTAGAAGGCCTTATGCTGAACTTGACATGTCCTGTGATTGGATAAGCACTCGTGAAAGTCAGAAAGAGGGCAATCCGTTAGCGAGTTAAGCTACTAAAAATTTAAATTTAAATTCGGATCATCTGCAATTTATAATGTAAATAACGTGGTGCATTGCCAAGATGTTCAATTGTTTTGCTGTTGCTCAAAAACAAATGCAAATAATCTGTTTACTTTTCAATGAATAATCTGTTTGATTTTCAATGAATAATTTGTTTTGTTATCGTCTTGTTGGTCACTTATGAAACGGCGACAATGCGCTGTTTATTGGACAATCTTGTTTAAGCTCACAGAGTACTTTTGGCGGACAAACCTTTTTACTCATCTCTTAAAATCGCCTTTTATTTTTGAGTTTTGACAGTATCCGTGATATTAGTTTCCTATTCTTAATTGTGAATGCGAGCTTATTGATTTTAAATGCTCTGGAAACTAAGTGTTGCTCGACTAGCCTATAAGGTGATGTAATGTGTAAGTGTGATTCTGTATGGATTCTCAAGCCATGGTGCCATATTGATGGTATTATGAGGTGTATTAATTTAGGTAGGACTAAGTATGACGTCACTGAAGGCCTAGGTGTGAAATGCATGGCCCGTCACTGCATTACCTTGATGTATGAATTGACATGATGGTCTACAGGTCTTGTCATGTCGGCAGTGGTCATGGGCGTATGCAGGGTTGGAATTAAGTTTGCTTGCGGGTTGGAATTAATGTTAGCTGGCTAGTTTACTCATAATGGACGGCCACTGTTGTTTGACGAAGCGTGACTGGAGCAGCGCATAACACAGCAGCGCTTGTAATGTGAAGCAATTGTTCATAGTTTATGTAATTTTAAGCTAGAGATAAATGTGATGATATGTTTCACCCGCCTTGTGTTTAAACATGTTGAACCACTGGTGTATGCATTTTATATTGTTATGGTCTATTGTCCCGCAGTCGTCCTAAAGTCTGTGTTGAACTGTCCCAGACATCTTTTTCATCGTCCCCGGGACGACGGTAACTTCGAGCCCTGACTATGCTCCATTTATAATTACAGGAATTTATGTGTGTATGTGCCACAACTTTTTATCACAGCACTATCTATAGAGTAATCTTTATTGGGTGTGCTTTGCCTTCGGCAAGGGCACAACCTTTGTTCTCTCACATATATCTTCTTCTTCTTTTCCCACCCCTAAAACTCAGTCAATATTTGGCCTACATAGACAACCTAGGTGTCAAAACTTTCGTCTTGGTCTCGATTGCGTTGCTTCTATTGGGATTTACGTTCCGTTGCACGGTTTAGGCTGAGCTCAAGTTTTTGGGGCGAAAAGTGTCTTCTGTCAACGAAGGGTAGCAGTGCTAGCCTACGTCACTACGTCAGCACACGTTAGCAACGACGCATGGATACAACGTGATAGAGACGTTCTAGCACGCAAATTGGAGCTTGGATTATGAATGAAAAATGCCAACCCCCAAAATTACCAACCATTGGGTTTTGTTGAGAAAGCAATTTCGAGTGGAACTGCCATCTCGGATTTTTTATTTAGGTTCTGAAAGTCTTTGTAATTTGAGCGAGTGCGGGTCGCCCGTGAGACTGACTAGGCGGCAGCCATGCAAGCGTCATAGTAGTTTAGTATTTTCGTATTTTTATAGTTCGGTCAATTCTACACCACAAAACAGAAGGAGGGCAATGTTATGACGATATGACTATTGTGAAGACAGCCAGATGGTGAGATTTTAATGTAGGTTGCTGTAAAAACTTGGATTGGTTTGCTACGTGAGAGCCCCGTCAGCCTCCGTTGACGATTGCGTCAGCTGTTGTCGATCTTTGATGAGTATTTTCTTAATTTCGTACCAGTGGGTCAATTCTACATCAAACATCAGAAGGAGGGCAGTGTTATAAAGATATGGCGATTGCGAAGACAGCCAGCGCGTCAGCATATTTTTGTGATTTGTGTAAAACTTGGAATTTGAGTGACACCACGGCTTGTTTTGACGTTAGCCTCAGTCAGACTCGGCTCACCCACTGGCAGTGTGTAGTACTGTCTTCAATGCCACAGCTAAACTTTATGTCAAAAGAAACGTTCTCATTTCCGGCGCTTTCAAACAATCAGTGAAATGTGGAGCAACAGCAGCTAGCTTGCCTCTAGCAAACTTATTTTGAATTAGCCATTTCCCCCTACATTAATGTCAAACTTATTTACGTTTTGGGGGGCATATTTTCAGTTAGCAGACGGTACTGTTTGAATCGCGATTCCATACTGCCAGTGACAACGTTGTTACAGTAGCTTGTTTCAAAGGGGGTTTGCAGCTGTTTCAAAGGGTGTTCTTAATGAAATATGCAATATGAGTAGGCTAAATGCTTGAAAATATCACTAGAAGGGAAAAACTTACAACCGACGCAAGCAAGCACACCCTATAATTTCCCCAGAAATTGTACCCTCTCTAGTTGTTTTTGTATTGTGTTTTTCTCTTAATCACCAACTGCATCATGGGCACTGTGCACTACTTTTGTAAATGTAATGAAGTATTTAGACTGCTCTGTGTGTGTTCATGTGTAATAGAGGAGTGGCTTTGGAGACACCTCTGAAGCGAGGGCGGGCCCTATGCTTTCAAAGATAGCTTGCTAACTGCTAGCTTCTCTGGATTACACATACAAGCTTTAAGTGTAATCTATGAAGACAAACGTGCGATATCGGTCGAAAAACTTTGCGTATAGAGGGCCTCATGTACTAACGCTTTTGCGCCCACTTCAGGGGTATTTGTTTCGCAACGTGCGCGTAAAAGCATGGCGAGGTATTAGAGGTGTTGAAATGAATCCAGACATCCCAAGTCTCCCGGAAGGTCCGGGAGTCTCCCGCATTTCAATAGCGGCTCCCTGACGCCCGCAAATGCTCTACAATCTCCCGGAAATCGGGGATTTTGTATTTCGAGCGAGCGAGAGACTGTCCAATGGTCATTTCTGGTAGAGATAGATGCATATCACGCGTCCTGATTGCGTCGTGGGGGGGGGGGGGGGGGTTACGTGCAGGTTGAGGGGGTACATCATGCGTCAGGATTGCGTGGGGGGGGGGGAACCACCTACCGGAAATGAGTCTCTGCAGGTTGGGATGTCTGTTAATCGAATAATCAATGCATCACGATGCGGACATGGATGATGCTGCATCGATGCAGTGGCCGACCATAATCAATTCTAACACAATGATGTCGCTCATTAATTTTCCGGCCGCGGCATATTATATTTTTCAAATGAAAAATAACATTCTCAGTAGCCTAACCCGTTTCATCTAGACCTATGATAGACTGTCGTCTCATCTGGGTCTCATTTACCTGACGTCATTCGTCGCAATTCCCATACGTGCCACAGCAAAATGGCTGAGGGTGGTTGTGAAATCGTCCTTAAAAACGCTCCAAGCGTTTTAAAAGCTGAGATATGGAACTTCATTTCGGATTTTACCAACAGGCTGGGAAGCACAAACTGAAAACATTGCATGCGATATGCAAAGCCTGTCCCACCAAAATTAAATACGTTGGGAACACTACCAACTTTAGGAATCACGTTAGCCGTTTCCATCCTGAGTTGCTAGCAACAACACCTGCCGCGGAAAATGCAAACTCTGGGCCAGCAACTCCGAGGATTGATGCAACTCTGTTTTCAATACTGCTAATAATGCTGTCTGTTGTGTTCAGACTTTCTTAAATAAGTTTATATCTCACTACTTGTATTTTTGGATGAAAACATATCCATATTAAGTAATATAGAAAACTGTAGGCCTATCATATTATATATATTGAACTATACAGTATCTTAATGCATTCTCTCAAGTCAAATATCCTATATGGCTTTAATAGAAAAATGTATTTGACGCATGATAATCGTAATCGAATCGAGTCGGGAGATCAGTGAAGATTCACACCTCTACGAGGTATGTACAAACATGCCGCACTAGTAAAAGCGCAGATGCCTGTCGCGGGAACTGAAAATGGCAAATTGTGCCTTTCCGTGTCATGCATATGCATTCACGGGAGGGTCAATGGGAAAGTGTGAGTTACCCATAAAGAAATGGGACGGGATGCGTATGTACAAAAAACGCCTGTGAAAGCGCGCCTCTATTTTGCGGTGAAAATTCTGCGCCTCTTAAAAGCATTGTTTAAACCAGGATGCAGGTTTTCTTCGCATATGCCTCCTGGTGAAATGGCAGCAGTAATCCGAGCAAGACGAAGACATAGGCCAAAGAGACGAGCTGAAAGGATTTTTGCCAAAAAATCACACTTTTTCAGTTGAGTGAACACAAAATAATGACTTGTTACAGATGAAGCAGCCATGCAATATCACAGTTACTGGAATTTGTAATTTCGGTCCAGATGGCATTTTTTTGTGTCGGTGTGGAATTTCGGGCTTGTATAATATTTAAATTCGCTGTTACTTCATGAACAAGCACATCAATTTCCTTATCACTAAATCTTTGTTTTCACTGTTTTGACTTTGGTGGCGGATCCATGATAGAAAGAGAGAAGGAAGCCCATTCAATTGCACGTTTAAATGCTCGCAATTTACGTTATAGTGGGCTGAGAAAGGCGCTGATTACCCGATGAAATGCAGGTTTGGTAAATACGATGTCAACTGAAGTATCACCGCGTGCGCTTTCTGCGGGTTGGCCATGGCGCTGATAACGCTACATTTGCAAATGTACGAGGGACAGAGTTTTTCCGTAGGCATACTTTTACGGATGAATTTACACATTTTCATTTTCAAGAACGTGGCTTCAAAATGAAGAAATGCAAAATGAAGGAAAAAGCATTCTGAGCGGCGCAGCAGAGTGACGTCAGTAGCCGCTCTACCCATCTTGTTCGGTAGGGGGCGGTGTGCACATCTGCATTGCATTACATTGCAAATGTGCCGGGAAATTGATTGAATTGCCGGGTCTTTAGAGCAGCGTTCCCCAACCGGTGCCCACCGGTCCGTGGGTCATTTCGTACTGGGCCGCACAAAAAAGAATTTATAACATTATTTCCTTTTAATTGATTATCAGAGTCTGAAAGACGTTTTATTCTGAAAAATGACCCGATTCTCTCCTTCTTCGCGGGCCTTTTCCCCTGAGCAAAAAATCTCTGCAAAGACGTGTGTTTACTCATTTTTTAGCAAGTTTGTGGGTTTTATTGAGCGGTATCATGCTCTTCCTCTTGACACATGACAAGTGATAGTTACCACTCAATGAAGCCTGTTTGAGACAACAACTCTATCGGTGTTTTGGATGAAGGCTATCCTGAGATCGCCACTAAAGCACTGAAAACCCTGCTTCCATTTCCAACATCAAGCGGGATTTTCTGCCGTGACAGCAATCAAACAAAATTATGGAATAGGCCTAAACTGGAAGGAGCGCACTTCGGGTGTCACTGTCGTAGCTTATAGTCACACACAACAGTGGGACTGACACATCGAAAGCTAGCTATAGTAACAATATAACGATGGAAAACCAGGCTAAGAAACTTAAAGATGGGGCTGAAAAATTAAGAGACAAAAATACATCACATTCACTAGACATGGTTTTGTCAATTGAAAAAACGGCTGTTTATTTTACATAAAACTCCCAAAACTATTTTGCGCTCAAATAAAGGCCAAAAAAGTTGGCCTTTAAGTAGGCCTATCGAACTCCCGAACTAGCATCAAATCAAACACAGACTATGCATGCATTAGCAGGCAGCTGTGGTAGCGTAGCTATACGGGGGCCGGTTCTGGTGTGCTGGTCTGGATAAAAATCCAGGGCCTATTTTTACTCCCAGTCCGTCCCTGCCGACCTGCAACATTAAGCCACCCCCCTGATAAAATATGTTCCAGAGGCTGTATATGTTGTTAATAAATAGGCTAACAATAAATTGTTGTTGTACCAGCAATCCAAGTTTAGTTTTTCACTGCAGAAATCTCAAATTTCATAATGATTTGCCAATGCAAGAGAGTACCGGCACTTTTTTTTCTCCACTTCAAGCACTGAATGTAATGCAATGCAGATGTGCACACCGCCCCCTACCGAACAAGATGGGTAGCTCGGTCAGCAGGGAGCTGAAGAAGAGCGGCTACTGACATCACTCTGCTGTGCCGCTCAGAATGCTTTTTCCTTCATTTTGCATTTCTGCAAATGCATTTGAATTTGAATTGTGGTCACGATTTTGCAGCCACGTTCTTAAAATGAAAATGCATTTCTGGAAATGCATTTGAATTTGAATTGTGGTCACGATTTTGCAGCCACGTTCTTGAAAATGAAAATGCATTTCTGGAAATGCATTTGAATTTGAATTGTGGTCACGATTTTGCAGCCACGTTCTTAAAATGCAAATGCATTTCCAGAAATGCATTTTCATTTTCAAATTTTACATTTCAAATTGAATTTTGGTATCTATTTGCTGGGGCATATTTTGAAAATTAAATCTCAAATGTCTATTTCTTTTTCATTTTAATTAAGTGAAAGATTGAGCACTCTTGAAGAAGAAAATTTAAATGCAAATAGGATGATTGAATACTAATTTCATTTATGAGTCAAATAATGCAGCCACATTCTTAAAATGCAAATGAATTTCTGGAAATGCATTTGAATTTTGGTAACGATTTGCTTCCATATTAGGGGGGTGGGGGCCCCTGGGCTTGAGTCATTTTCGGGCCCTACCTTCTATACATGACTTTAAATAGAACAAAATGATACATACACAAGCTATGTATGTTCTGGATAAATTGAGAATACAATAGAGAATCACAATTCTGAACAAACAACTAAACAAAATAAAATTATTTATGTTAATTGCTGAAGTCTATTTAAAATGTTAAAATAATCTGAATTCTTAAAAAAAAACGTGGTTTGAATGAATGATTCAATTACTCACTCAAATACGTCATTTGTTTCATGGACGAATCAGGATTTTTGAACAAATCTCCTGAATGAACGATTCAATGACAAATATTTTAAGTCATTATATCTGGTGAATGTCTGGGTGAATACTCGATTCTGATTGGCTGCAGGGGTGTCCATTATCAGATGATAATGTACACCTACTAAGTAGTTCCAGCAAAACTGTCTTTTCACCATTCTAAATTATTGCGCTGGCTACATAGTATGAGCAAAGAACTATACTCTTTGGTATGAGCCTGTACAAAGTGTCTGAAATAACTAGCTAACCATAACAACAGGGACGCAGTCAAAGCCTCCGTTTACAATTTTGAAAGACTTTAACAAGCTAACATGTAATTACAACCAAGGCCGTAGCCAAGGAGTCAACATTGGGGGGGACAAATTAACATTTTTAATGATCATTTCGGACAGTGTGCGTGGTTGCCTGTCATAGTGTAGCACATTTATGTTTATATCAATATATGGGATGTGTCCCCCCAATATGTATTATGATTATGGCCTTGATTACAACAATGAGTGACTTCAATATTTCTTTTAACCTATTTGGAAAATGTAACCTTTCTGAATTTACTGTGTCAGTGTCACGTAACCGCTAATCTCACATCCCATTCCCTATTCACCTCACTAGTCAATTCAGACAGGCTGCGGCCAACACGACATGCCAATTATTTTGTTCGTAAAAATCTTGATTTGATTTGGGGACAATGACATCCCTTACAAAAAAGAAGTATACTTCAAGTTTATTTTGTAAGTATACTTAGTATAAAAAGTATACTATTATCATGGTACTTAAGAGTATACTAGCAGTGTACTAGCAGTGTACTTAATTGGGTGTGCTTTGCCTTCGGCAAGGGCACAACCTTTGTTCTCTCACATATATATTATTATTTTTATTTCTTTTTGCCCCCCTAAAACTCAGTCAATATTTGGCCTACATAGACAACCTAGGTGTCAAAAGTTTCGTCTTGGTAGCGATTGAGTTGCTTCTATTGGGATTTACGTTCCGTTGCATGGTTTTAGGCTCAAGTTAAGTTTTGTGGCGAAAAGTGAAGCTAACGGTGGCTAATTTGCTAGCCACTGTCACTGACGTTACTAACGTCACTACGTCACTAACGTCACGAAAACACGCATGCCTACCTGTAGCAGAACATTCGTTTCGCATCTGTTAACTTGGGGGATAGCTAGGCTAACTATATCTTTACTGCAAGGTAGCTGCAGAAACGCCACAAGCAAAGAGGCCAGGGTGATAACTATTTACTAATTTTACTTTGTGATGTGAAACACAATTGTGAAATGTAATGTACAATATTAGCTGATATTATTAAGGAAGTAGGCCCACGTCTACTTTCGGAAACGGTAGTCTACTACCGTAGACAACCCTGCCGTCCTCCAGAACTACAGACCGGTATCACTACTACCCTTCTTTTCTAAAACAATTGAACGCGCTGTATCTAACCAACTGTCAAACTTCCTCTCTCAGAACAACCTGCTTGACCCCAACCAATCGGGCTTCAAGACTGGTCACTCCACTGAAACTGCCCTCCTGTCAGTCACCTCTGCCCTTCAGTCTGCCAGAGCGGCGTCGAGGTCATCCGTCATCATTCTGCTGGAACATTCTGCAGCATTTGATACGGTTAACCATCAGATCCTGCTGGCCAGACTTTCTGAGATGGGCATCACTGGCACTGCACTTCAGTGGATCTCATCCTACCTGTCGGGAAGATCCTACCAGGTCTCCTGGGGAGGCAAAGTGTCAGGCCCCCGCCAGCTCTCCACTGGTGTCCCACAGGGCTCTGTCCTTGGACCGCTCCTCTTCTCCCTCTACACCACCTCGCTTGGACCAATCATCACCTCCCATGGCTTCTCCTACCACTGCTATGCTGACGACACGCAGCTGTACCTGTCGTTCCCCCCGACTGATCCGGGGATCTCAGCTAGGATCGAGGCCTGCCTCACAGACATCTCCGCCTGGATGACTGAGCACCACCTCCAGCTGAACCTCGCCAAAACAGAACTCCTCATCATCCCGGCCAAACCCTCCATCTCCCACGATCTCTCAATCACCCTGGGATCGGCGACGGTGACCCCTTCATCCTCTGCCAGGAACCTCGGGGTGACCATGGATGACGAGCTCTCCCTCACAGCCCACATTGCTGCGGTCTCCCGGTCGTGTAGATTCACCCTCTACAACATCCGGAAGATCAGGAGATACCTGTCTGAGCATTCCACCCAGCTGCTAGTCCAAGCACTTGTCCTCTCAAAGCTGGACTACTGCAACTCGCTGCTCGCCGGTCTCCCAGCATGCGCAACCCGCCCTCTCCAGAGGATTCAGAATGCGGCAGCCCGTCTGGTCTTCAATCTACCCAGACGCTCCCATGTTACCCCGCTCCTCATCTCCCTCCACTGGCTTCCCGTCACGGCCCCTATCAGATTCAAGACTCTGGTACTGACCTTCCGAGCGGTGAACGGGACTGCACCCGACTACATCAAGTCTCTCCTGCAGCCGTACACCCCCACCCGCCACCTACGGTCTTCTTCTGACAACCGTCTGGTGGTCCCACCGCTCAAGAGCGCCCGGTCCCAACACAAGCTCTTCTCCTGTCTGGCCCCCCAATGGTGGAATCAACTCCCCACCTCCATCAGGGACACTGACTGTCTCCCCACCTTCAAGAAAAGGCTCAAGACACACTTGTTCCGGGAGTACAATGGCACTTAGGAATGCTTGGCTGGACCTGATGTTAATTTCCTCCAGGATCACAATGACTCGTATTGAGAGACTTGTTGCTCCTGTTGGTTAGTTGTGACGGTTTAAAGCCCGGGCAACACATACTACATTGGTCTATGATGCATGTGTTTTCAGTCGTTAAAATAAACATTCCTCACAAATACATTTTCGTTGTAGGATTTATTATGACATTACAAGTAAACGATTTGTTGGTGAAATTATCATTACCTGTGGTTACAAACCAGTGTTGCTCACTGCAACGCTGTAGCCTACGCGAGACACACTGCAAAACATCTAGCACTACACAGCTGTTTAGGAAGTCAAACGTCTAACTACTAACCTGAACTTCATTGCCACAGCCTAAACTTTGTTCTGTTCATCTGTTCATGAAAATAATTAATTTCAGCCTAAACCGTACAACGGAACGTTACATCCAATTCAACCAACGCAATCGCTACCGATCGGCACAACAATGACAATTACCACGCAACAAAACACTACATTCTAAGCAGACACATTAAAAAACTAAATTCATGAAGTTACATTTGTATTTCGAACAAACGGCAAAATTATCTGCACATTTTTACATTATTTACCGCCTTGCATCATGGGAATTGATCAGCCACTGAGCCACGCTATCTTAATTTTTTCACTTCCTTATTTCGTTCTTCTTCAGTCAGTTTGACAGTATAACCTTCAAATGCACAATGCAACCCTTCTGTCTGCTTCTTTCTCAAGTAGCTTTTTCGTTTTTTCCATTAATACTCCAATTGATAATTATTAGTATAAGAGTATAGGGCTTCAAAATGTTTTGGCAGTAATTAAGGTTACAGCTTCAGTACGAAAAAAGATTCAATGTGCAATGCATAATAGATTTTCCTAGACATGAATAATTAGAATGAGATGGATCTAAAGAATTTAACCTGTAATGTACTTAAAAATCATTTTTCATGTTTTTGCTGTATAATAATAGAAAACGTAAATCCTACTCCCGAAGAAATACCATTTTCTGTTTCGAAGCATACTTCTTTACTTGTAGCTTAGTACTAGTAGTAGCACTAGCTATATGTCCGATACCTTGTTCGTGAAAATCTTCATATTGATTTGGGGACAATGACATGGCTGTTTAGCTAGCTGGTCTTCTTGTCCAACATATTGTCAAATTATATTTACTGTTTGTCAACCGTACACAATGTTATTGCCTATGAATCTTGCTAGCATAACTTATCTTTCTGGCTAATAAATAGCTCAGTCCTCCACTGAGTGTAAATGTAAACGGGCGGGGCCCCCTACAGGGCGGGGCCCCTGGGCTGGAGCCCAGTCAAGCCCAATGGTAAGTCCGGCCTTGGCCATAAGCTCCTCATTCATTTTGGATGTGACATGTTTCTTACAGAAACCCACTGTATTTTGTATTCTACATAACTACTGTATCTTGTATTCTGCATGCTGAAGATGTCCATCATTGAGAATGTTGTTGAGAAGCACGTTGTCATATTTGCTGAAATAAACTTCAAATCCTGATAGCAACCAATAAATCTAAAGGTTTGACAGTAAAATTAAATCAATCTGACATTTGTGGGCATTGCAGTAAACACAAACAATCATTAAAGTTGGGCTGGCACTAATGATTGGACGGCATTAGGACTGATTGCAAAGATGGACAGGTTACTTGTCAACCTACCTACCTCTCGGCAGAAGTCAGGCTCATGTGTTTTGGAGGAGTGGCTTTGAAGGGAGGGGTGGGATATTTTGGGTTGAATCATTTTGTTAAGATGGATTACAGAGTAACAGAGTAAGTGATGCTATGATCTAGTTTGATTAGATGACATGGCACTTGCTTCTATACTCTTTGGTTTGGTCCAAATAAGAAACTACTGCACCTCCAGATATGGAAAGAACAACACATCAAACTGCAACTGTCTACCACACACAAATATTTTAAGGTTTTCCATCAAAAGTACTTTACCACGAGTGATAACATGAGTAAAGTGAAAACTACCCATAATCCAAAGCGGTAAAGGTCTGAGTACCAGATAGTGTGAACAGAAGGAGGACTGAGGCCCCATAAAGTGGACCAGAAGTAGAACTGAAATCTCTTTCAAATTAACTGACTGTGAATGCAAAAAGAACAGAATGCCTTTTCTGTTGGCTCACATTAAGAGGACTGAGTTTAGTTCATTTGAAAAATGACTATATGTAAACACACCTTAAAACTGGTATAACAGGGAGTGGAAAGAGGATAAAGAATGTATGTTTAAATGGTCAAGTTTAAACTTTTGTATAGTTGCATCTGCAGATTTTACTGAGGAAGCGCACCTGTGAAAGAGTAGCGGAAGGGCTTCTCCAAGCTAAACTGTACGTGACCCTTGCAAAAGGAAGTTGAGGTGAGCCTGAAAAGGCCAAAAGTTTCACAAGGGATGTAAACTAAAAGTCTGACCAACTTGCTACACTGCCGGTTCAAAATGATACGAGCTCTGACCTTGATCATTCAAAAGGTACACACACTTGCCTTGTCCCTTTAAGTAAGGCGGCCAGAGTCGATTTGATCTCTGATGTGCTAGTCCAGACGTAAAACAATTGAAAAACACAATGGCGCAATTCCTAAAGGCAAATGGCCAGGCTTAATGCATTAACTTAAGTAGTAGAGCCCGACCGATAAAGGATTTTTAAGGGCGATACAAATATTTGGTGATTTGAAAATCTGATATTCCGATATCGGCCGATATAAAAAAATATTTTTAAAAATCCAGAAACGCGTAACAAAACAAACTGATTTCCCTAACAGTAGTTATTAGGGTTCCTCCGGTAGGAGGAAACCCTATTGTATTTGTTAGTTTTATTAGGGTTCCTCCGGTAGGAGGGAACCTATTGTTATTGATGGTATTCTTATTAGGGTTCCTCCGGTAGGAGGGAACCTATTGTTATTGTTGGTATTCTTATTATTATTAGGGTTCCTCCGGTAGGAGGGAACCTATTGTTATTGATGGTATTCTTATTATTAGGGTTCCTCCGGTAGGAGGGAACCTATTGTTATTGATGGTATTCTTATTATTATTAGGGTTCCTCCGGTAGGAGGGAACCTATTGTTATTGATGGTATTCTTCTTCTTATTATTATTATTATTTTTCTTCTCCTTGCGCCTCAATATCTCAAAAAGTCCCTTGTCATAAATGTTCTAATTTGGCACATTGATACTACATCGAAGTGGGTACCCCCACACCAAATATGGGCCACATCGGACCATAGGGGGCGCCACAGGCCACGCCCAAAAGTCCAATTTTCAAAGTGATGGCATTTCCACCCCATTGCTCCAATTCATCTGAAACTTGGTGTGCATGCCTCATTTTTCATGAGGAACAAAAAAGCCTCAAGGACCCATAAGGTCCGCCATGATGGATTTTCCTGTACAGTGATAATTTTGGAAAACCTTAAAAATTCCTCTTCTCTTGAACCAAAGATCTGATTGACTTGAGATTTTGTACAGATATGTATCATTGACGTATTTAAAAACGTTACTTAAGAAAATTGAATCAAATACAAAATGGCTGAAAGAGGTGTATTTATGTAAATGTACACATTGCCTCAATATGTTTGTGTCACTAAATCAAATGTATTTTTGAAGGATGGTTCAAACTTAATAGGCTTTAAGGTGACATGCCCCTGAAGTACCATGCAAAGTTTCACCTTGATATGTCGAAATATAACTGAATTACAGCTGTTCGACCAAATCTGACAATGCTCGCCATTGGAGAAACAGCTTTTTTTTATTATCCAGTTTTGTGTAATCCATGTCTGGGAATGGCTCAATTGGCTGAGATGTTGTGCTGGTAAGCAAAGGGTTTAATGTTCAAAACCAGTCAGAGGCAAGTTTTAAATTTTTTATTCTGACAAAACAGTTTCTAGTCTTCCGATCAATCCTCCGGTTGTAAAAACATAGCAATGCGTGTTTATTTGAGCCCATCACAACACTCTGATCATCTGTTTAGCGAGACTGTGTAAACCACTGCAAAACAAGCCAGGTTCACCACAGTAGCTAGCTACTTGTAGTCTACCCATGGTAGAGATAACTCTAATGGTTATCTCTAATGAAGTAAATTGATTGTTCAGGTTGATCCCTTGCCTGTTGCACAAATTCATTTCAGTAACCTAAGCCAGGACACATTCCCACTGATGCTAGGCATGATTTAAAATTCCCTTCCAAGACAAGTTATGGCACTCCAAACAACCTGTTTAAAAAAACGATGAGAAAGTTATTCTTTACAGCAGCAACACAGTCATCCCGTTGTCCCGTTTTTATAGGAAATGTACAAGCAGTTTCAACTTAGGCTGAATCTAACAACGCTTACCACAGGAGAAACAGCTTACTTTTTTATACAGTAACTGAACATGACAATATTCAACACTGAGAATAGCTCAATGGGCTGGCATGGTGACCTGGAAAGTATAAGGTAGTTGGTTGGAATCCAGCCATTATCTTTTGGCCTGTCATAATTTTGATTATCTGTTCAGTTAAACAGGATGACATCTTTCTGAAGTACCACAAACAATTTCACCTTGGTATGTCAAAATATGATTGAATTAAAGCTGTTTCAACGTTGGCTGAATCTAACAACGCTTGCCACAGGAGAAACACCTTACTTTTTTATACAGTAACTGAACATGACAATATTCAACACTGAGAATAGCTCAATGGGCTGGCATGGTGACCTGTAAAGTATAAGGTAGTTGGTTGGAATCCAGCCATTATCTTTTGGCCTGTCATCATTTTGATTATCTGTTTAGTTAAACAGGATGACATCATTCTGAAATACCATGCACAATTTCATGAAATTTCACCTTGAAATGTCAACCGTTTCTTAACCTTTGTCCCAAAGCTGACCAAAGCTAATACTCTGCCCTTTCTATTCATACAATCTCAACAGTTGGTGTGTAGCTGAGAGGATAGAGAGACTGACTTGTAACCTTATTCTCATGAGTTCAAATCCCCATTCAGCCTGTTGTTGGCCAAACATGAAGTAGTTTTGCTCTCTTGTTGTCCAACTCTCGATCTTCGACAGTGTACATGTTTATAATATTTTGCCATTTTGCGGAGGAACCCGCATCGCTGCTTGCAGCTATATTTATTAGGATTCCTCCGTCAGGAGGAAACCTATTGGAATTGTTGGTATTATTATTATTATTATTATTATTATTATTAGGATTCCTCCGTCAGGAGGAAACCTATTGGAATTGTTGGTATTATTATTATTATTATTAGGATTCCTCCGTCAGGAGGAAACCTATTGGAATTGTTGGTATTATTATTATTATTATTATTATTATTATTATTATTATTCTTGTAATTTATCTCATGAACACATTGGTAAAAAGTTTTGAAATTTGGCATATTGATACAACATGCCACAAATACCGCCCAAACACAGACTGGCCCACATCAGACAATAGGGGGCGCCACAGGCCACGCCCAAATGTCCACTTTTCAAAGTGATGGCATTTCCACCCCATTGCTCCAATTCTTCTGAAACTTGTTGTGCATGCCTCATTTTTCACGAGGAACAAAAAAGCCTCAAGGACACATAAGGTCCACCATGATGGATTTTCCTGTACAGTGATAATTTGGGAAAACCTTCAAAATCCCTCTTCTCTTAAACCAAAATTCAAATTGACTTGGAATTTTGTACAGATATGTATCATTGATGTATTTAAAAACGTTACTTAAGACAGT